>JABACO010000022.1:3320804-3338304 GCA_013339895.1 Ephydatia muelleri
TCTTGTTTTCCCCCTTTCTTTTAGGTCTACGCCACTTCTGTGTCTCGCTTTCGTGCGTTCGTTTCGTCCTCTTTCTTCCCCTGGTGTTGCTTGCTTCTCTCGTCTTAGAGAGGGAGGGGGAGAAAAGAGGGAGGGAGGAAAGAGGGAGGGAGGAAAGAGGTAGGGGTGGATCACCGAACTACTAACTCTTCTTCTCCTACACACTACGAATATTCCTCCCCTACACTGGTTTTTTTGTCATTAATTCTTCCTTCATTACTGTCATCTATGCAGAGTACACACATATATACGAGCACATATCCACCACACACGCAATATATGCCAACATGCACACACACTAACCAAAATGCACACATCCACTGACATGCATACATAACATGCACTTCAAACACACCCTCTACATGCACACACATACACACCCACACATAAAACACACGAACACACATACACGAACCTTATCTGGCACGTTCAGATAAAGGTCAATAAGTCGTCTCTTCCTATCTTGGCGAACATCCTCAGAGTCATCAGGGTAGAGTAGCTTCCAGAAACTGTCGCTCCTCGACGATGGAGAACAGTTCCTTGCAGACCTCCAGCTGCCCTTTCCTAACTGCGCAGTGGAGGGCGTTGTAGCGGTTCCCGGGTTGAAGGACCTCGGGGGCGTCTCCGGCAGTCACGAGGTGCCTGGGGTTCTCCCAGACAGACTTCGCGAACGCGACCGTGTCACCTGTCTCTATGAGCTGACGTAGGGCGGTGTGGTTCTGCTGCTTCAGGCTAGGGAAGCTGTTCGCCTTCTCTGTTTTGAGGGGCGCTTCTGGAGTGCCTGGCTGCAGCGACGGGTCTGTTCTCTCGATGCTGGAGCCGCCGGCTTCTGCTTCGAAGTTGCCGTGGTGACGCGAGTAAGCCTCGGCGCTCTGCGGGGACTCGAATCTCTTGAATCTAGCTCCTTTGAGCTTGGACCCCTTTATCGCCAAGAGCACCTCCCTTTTGCTGGTGTAGTATGGTGACAGAGCGACCACTGACTGCTCGTTCGGTGCAGCAGCAACACCGTAGTACCCTTCGGGTTTGTTTTCCTGATCGCTTCGAGTGCTTTCGCCTCGGCTAACAGTTTCCACAGCCGCTGGCTCCGACGCGCCTGGGGTCGGTTGCTGCTGAACGACAGTCGACGATCCCGCTTGGAGCTTCTCGAGCTTACGCTGCAGGATAGGGCGCGTCAAAGACGTAACCGCTGGTACGTCCGACTGTCCATAGGCGACCAATGCATCTCGAATTTCGGCATCGGAGTAATCGGCTATAGGCTTCCCGCTGTCAACCATCATTCTAATACGAGCGCACCCGCTGGACGCTTCCTCTTTGCCACTCGAGTAAATTTATGTATAACATGTACAATGAGAGTGCAAAAAAACACGAGAGATATATGTGAAAATACAGCATCGATAGAGTGTGGAGAGCCAAACAGAGAGTGGCTAAAAAAAAAAGCATTTTAATATATATATCTAAAGGTTCAGTCAGAGTATGAATCCACAACTGCAACTGTAAGGGAGTTAGGACAAGAGTGAGTGTGTGACAAAAAAAGTTTTAGTATTCGTCGTCATCATCCGCTTCTTCCTCCTCCTCCTCCTCTTCCTCAGCCTCTTCCTCCTCTTCTTCCTCCTCCTCTTCGTCTTCTTCGTGCTTGTTTTTACGCGCTGGCTTAGGCTTTTTGTACGCCTCCATTTGAGTTTTGTATCGTTCCTTATCTTTTTTCGCCTTCTCTTCGTAGGGTGCCTTTTGAGCAGCGTTCAAGGTTTTCCATTCCGCTCCGAGTAGCTTCGCCAAGTCGCCTACGGTAGCAGCAGGGTTCTGTGCTTTTAGCTTTGGTCTTTTATCACCGCAAAAGAGCAAGAACGCTGACCTAATGATCACAAACACACACACACACAGACACACACAAGTCAGCGTCAGCAAACATAATCATGGTGCTCAGAACCACTGTGACTTACATAGCCCTCTTTGGCTGATTCTTGTCTTTCTTCTTCTTCCCTCCTTTCGCGGGAGCACCCTCTTCGTCGGATGGGGGCTGATAGTTTGCCATCTCTTGCGTATAGCGGTCTTTGTCCTCCTTTGCTTGGCGCGCGTACTTTGATTTTTCGTCGTCGCTCATGTTTTTCCATAGCTCCGAGCACTCCTTCGAGAACTTGGCAAACTGCACCTGATCTCCCTTTTCTTTATGCATTTCTCGTCGGTCTTGGACGAAAAAAGCGTAAGCGCTGGTCCTGCCCTTTGGCTTGTTGGGGTCCTTGTTTCTAGGAGGCATTACGCTTCTTTTGCTGTCTAGACGTTGGGAAAGCTTGGCTCAAGCAATAATCAGGACCGTTTTTTTGAACTGGAGTTTTAGCCACCACGTTGTCCACCTCTTCAATATGGAGTCCGAGCCCGCCAAACTATTACGCACGATCAATACAGCAGCTAAACAGTCCCGTATTGGTGGATTAGTGCGCATGCGCAGCTTGAATCACTATAGCGCGGAACAGCCCCATTCTGTGCCACCCAAACCCCAACACGAAGAATTTCTCGAGCGATTTCATTCATAATGCAGTTACACGGCACAAAAACGAACTACTAGCTAGGCTCAAGGGGTTTTGGGCGGTCCAGTTTGCTTTTATGAGACTTCACCATGGAGATAAAAAGAGGCACAGTCTTCTTCTCAATAACTCTGATTGTCTTGAAGTGCTTGGTAATGGCCTGCAGTAAAAAACAACGCAAGTCGGAATGAAACAATGAAAAAGATCAACACCCTGCTCTAGCTGCAGTTGTAAATGGACCAATTACCAAGTAGTGGGGGGTCATATAAGCACTCTTTACACAGTAGCTTTCTCAACATAAAAGGAACACCTCACTTACGAAGTGTCGGGCTGTTGTGCTTGCACCCCCAAAAGGCTGGATGGTACATATAGCTTATAGGTGCTGTGTTGAGTTAAACCACCTACTCACCATCACTTACTCTCCAATGATACCTTCCCTCTCCCTTTTCACTCCCCAAACACACACCCATAACCCCCCCCCCCCCCCCCCCCCCCCCCCCCCCCATACACACACAAACACCTCAACCAGCTGTATCTTGCTGGTGCTTGGTTTCAGTTGAAGCTTGTAGTGTCTTTTGTAACGATGTAACGTAATCATTGGCAGCTGAAGGAAATCCACCTGCAAAAAGGACAGAACCCATCAAATAAAGCACCATATAGCAACACCTGGGATACATAATGGTACCCAATCCCCACACAGACTCTTAGGTTTGCACCACCACATCCATAATTGCACAATACAGTCAGTCACCTTGCTGATTTATGCTAAACTACTCTGCATGCTATTCCACCACCATCTGTATTGCAGCTACCTCCATAATATTGGCCAAACAACTCCATCTCCCTGGAAGACTGCTTTAGGTAGGTGAGGCTGTATGCTAAGCCACAATACTGCACACAACTACATGACCACACACGCGCACACACACACACACACACACACACACACACACACACACACACACACACACACACACACACACACACACACACAGATGTCACAATTTTGAATGTACTCCTCAGTCACATGAACACACAGCTCCCTCAGTCACATGAACACACAGCTCCCTCAGTCACATGAACACTGCTCCCTCAGTCACATGAACACACTGTTCCCTCAGTCACATGAACACACAGCTCCCTCAGTCACATGAACACACAGCTCCCTCAGTCACATGAACACACAGCTCCCTCAGTCACATGAACACACAGCTCCCTCAGTCACATGAACACACAGCTCCCTCAGTCACATGAACACATAGCTCCCTCAGTCACATGAACTCACAGTCAACCAAGCACAATAGACACACATCACGTTATATCCTTCAGGGTAATAGGAACACCACAATACCTCAGAGTTGCTTCAAAGCCTTTGACAAGCCAAAAACAAGAACAACTTGACAAAAGCGATTAGAGAAATCTTTCTGACCAACACCCCATTAGAAGCTCCTGCCACTACTTCCCAAACCTGGGCCACCATCACCTTATAATACCTGAGGTTGTGGCCACAAATTGCTGTCATTTCATCATTGTAATTGGCTAGGAAAGAACGAATCTGTTTAACAAACCTTGGCGTTACAGGCCTTAACTGCCGAAGGACATCATCCATATGTCTTCCTGCTGAAAAGGTGTTTACTTAAAATTGCAGCACCACAAGTTTCAACTTCTGCTCTGTGTTGACAACCACCTGTGTGGTATTTTCAAAACTGAGTGCTAATAGCCCCTGCTGCTGTATGGTCGCATGTCAGAGATGAAGCCAGTATGTTACACACACACACACACCCACACACACACACACACACGCACACACACACACCCACACACACACCATGCCCTTAGCTTAGGGCATCAGGTTGTGCACACCTTAGCATAGGACATCTTGTTGTGCACACCTTAGCTTAGGACATCTTGTTGTGCACACCTTAGCTTAGGACATCTTGTTGTGCACACCTTAGCTTAGGACAGTTCGTTGTGCACATTCCACACAACATACAGCATGCCACAGTAATCCTTACAAGTGTACTAAGACCATGTGAAGTGATAAATCGTTCAGAACCTCAACAGTGAGTCTGGTTACCCAGTGATTCTGGTTACCCAGTGAGTCTGGTTACCCAGTGAGTCTGGTTACCCAGTGAGTCTGGTTACCCAGTGAGTCTGGTTATCCAGTGTGTCTGGTTATCCAGTGTGTCTGGTTATCCAGTGAGTCTGGTTATCCAGTGTGTCTGGTTATCCAGTGTGTCTGGTTATCCAGTGTGTCTGGTTATCCAGTGAGTCTGGTTATCCAGTGTGTCTGGTTATCCAGTGTGTCTGGTTATCCAGTGTGTCTGGTTATCCAGTGAGTCTGGTTATCCAATGTGTCTGGTTATCCAGTGTGTCTGGTTATCCAGTGTGTCTGGTTATCCAGTGAGTCTGGTTATCCAATGTGTCTGGTTATCCAGTGTGTCTGGTTATCCAGTGAGTCTGGTTATCCAATGTGTCTGGTTATCCAGTGCAGATGCCTCCTGACTTGTGAAACATTCACACAGCACACTTGACACACGCAAGTACACTCCTCCACCCTCCCATCACCACCACACAGACTCCTCCACCTTCCCATCACCACCACACAGACTCCTCCACCCTCCCATCACCACCACACAGACTCCTCCACCCTCCCATCACCGCCACACAGACTCCTCCACCCTATCATCACCATCACAGACTCCTCCACCCTATCATCACCACCACACAGACTCCTCCACCTTCCCATCACCACCACACAGACTCCTCCACCTTCCCATCACCACCACAGACTCCTCCACCTTCCCATCACCACCACCAGACTCCTCCACCTTCCCATCACCACCACCAGACTCCTCCACCTACCATCACCACCACACAGACTCTTCCACCTACCATTACCACCACCAGACTCCTCCACCTTCCCATCACCACCACACAGACTCCTCCCCCTTCCCATGACCACCACACAGACTCCTCCTCCTCCACTGCTTCAGTCACAAGGTGCACATACAAACATACATACCGGTGCAACAAACAACAACAATCCATGGCTGCACTTGGTACACACAATATGAATACACACTAACAACATGAATAAAGGCACAGAATAAAACAACACACACTTCTAAACATGTTTACACAATGCAATATTCTTTACATAGATACAAGCTAACTATATCAAAGCCCTCTAAATTTGTGACTAACATTCGAGAATGAATGGATACAATACATACACCGTTAGTCTGGAATAAGATATGCAAAAACTGCTTATTGAATTCAACATACACACACATAAATTATGTATCTCTCTCACACACACATATACACACATACACACACACACACACACACACACACACACACCACACACACACACACACACACACACACACACACCACACACACACACACACACACACACACACACACACACACACACACACACACACACACAAAACTCAAACATACACAGAGCAGTTCACATCCTGAAACCAACTGGTGCTACAATGTAACATATACCAATGCATACTGCGAGATATTTTCATAAAGAAATAAGACACCGTCCTCTGCAAAATTAATTTAGAGAGAAAGCGAAATTGGTCTTCGAAGTATTTCTATCCTTTCCCACTTTTACAGGGAGAAAAGGGTGCGGACATTCATGACATCATTCACGCCTCCATTCTCCACGCCCCCACACTCCTATCCACCCCCTCTCCCGGTAATCAATACAGTCCTGTCGTGCAGGACAGATAGCGGGGACCAGAAACGGACAGACTGAGCAGAGTATGAAGTCTTTACCTCTTGCTGGAAATCGCTTTCCTCTTCGGAGTCCTTTCTCCTGCGCTTTGCTTTCATGGTGTGAATAATCGATCTATGCTGCTCGCAAACGTAACTGTGCTCTGCCTATAGAAGTGGGAATCGTGATAGGCGCGGGGAAGGGGGTATTCCATCTAATGCGCACCATGCTACTTTTTATCCTTTCACTTTGTTTTACTAACAACAGCCTGTTATCTTTTACGTTACCTCAGGATCCACGCATAGTTTTCCCCGCTCTTGGTTAATCGCCAGATGTAGGTTTCTGCTAATGATGGTGTTAGAAGCTTGTGCCTCGCAGCGCTGCCCGCCTTCCATTATGCAACATATTCCGTAGCTCTCGGGAGCGTTTGTAACCGTACCAAGCGAGCTCATTTTGATCTTCGGCTATAAGCCTTTGCTAAGGCTTGCTTGCGATATTTCGAGCCAGTAAATACATGCATTCGCTTACGCGATAACTTCTCAACTTCCGGTCAACCCCGCCTCTCGAGAAAATTTATGAGACTAATAGAGGTAGTGCAATGTCAGAATACAACCTCAGGCGGAAATAGTTATGATAACGCGTCGGCATTGGAGACATTTTATTTAACTTATTTATGCGGCTGAAAATCGCTGCGTGTTTTGCCAAATACATTAGTCCATTTATAGGCAATGGTGATAGTACGGGTTTAAAACGATTTTCCACTGTGTAGCTCATCTATGGTGTGGTTATGTGGGATTTTTAGCATACTTCATTAAATTTCCAGTACGAGCAATAGAAATCGTTAAAATGCATGGCTATTAAAAAAAATTCAGAGCCTTACAACTCCATGACAGATACTCCGATTCTCAGTGCGTAAGGGAAGCAATGTGTAGAGAACATTTCAGACTTCTAGAATATAAAAAAGGTCGCGAAAAGATCCCATATACTATATAAACTGAAATTAAGACTAGTTATTGTTTGGGACTGTGTATTTTATTTTGAACGAAACATCTTATATTCGTGAAAGATCCCTCGATCCATGTAGGGAGGGAGATACGAGATCTCTCAAGTCTCTCAATTGCCAGCTAGGCTTCAGCTAAATTTTGTGAGCCGTTCCTTTTTTCGTCTGCAATGATATCATATCCGTCGTGAATTGTGACTGATCCACATATGTGTCCAGAATTATAGTTTAAGGCAGGGCAGATACAGCCTTCGTGTCAATCCCCAATGTTGAAATGCCCGCCGGCAAGTGCGTATACAGCAATGTTGAAATGCCCGCCGGCAAATGCGTATACAAGATTGCTCGGCCATGACGACGTGGCCGACCATGTTATCATTGATGAGAAAGATATTGCCACGATTCGTTTCTGATCTATTTAGCACTGTAAGTGAGCGCGCGGGCGCCGCTGGATAGTTTCACCACCGAGTCCGGGTTCAAATATAACTTTTTACAGTTATTTCACACCTCTTGCATCGCATTCCCCACACAGGCACACATACACTTTTTATACTACTGCACTAATAAGCCATTGGTCCATAATCCCCCCTAGTTCATTGGTTGGGATCGTTCTTTGGGTTCAGCTGGGCGGACATGATGTTTTCGTGTCCACCCGGTGTTTGATCTTTTCCCCTTGATCCCTTTCGCTGCTCCTTCACAAGCACACATTACAGTCCTACTCAAATGCCTATTGGTATGGCGTCTTCCTCTTCTTCAATGCAACGAAAGAGATAATGTATGTATCATACTCTTGCAATGGAATAGTGCGTGGATTAGTAAGAACGTTGATAGATAATCCAGACCCATTTTCCTTCTACATATACACAAACACAATCAATTTGTTAATTTAAGCAAGATCAAACATAAGAACATAAAGCAAAAATCGTTTTAATTTTTAAGTGAAAGACAAAATTTGCAAACTCTACGGCAATAGATCAGAAGGGCTTATGTGTCCGAGTGAAGGGGTGATGTAAAACAAGCTTAAGAGAGGGGCGATTCAATAGGTTGTAGGTTAGTTGTTCTACGTAATTATTGTCGGTGTACGATCTTTTTATAGCTCTACGATTTAAGAATCACGTGACCAGTACCGCAGTAGGTTCTACTCTTATTTACCGTCAAACGAGCCACTCCTTTTTTTGTTTTAATCGACTCCAAGATCTTGAAGATCGAACCGGGGAAAGCATGCTCTCACTTCACAGCACCCGTACAGGGTCTCTGCTCATCACCATCTTCGCTGGGTCGCTGGCATTCGTATGCCAGGACCCTCTGGTTGCAAACCTGCCTTTCTGGTAAGCAGCAGCAATTCCGAGAGTGGGGCCTTAATGATGCATTCGCATCTCTCTTGCAGCAACTACAAACTCGACATCAAGGATAGAGTGGCAGGTCAGTCGATCCAAGGGCCCAGATTTCGGGATTCGTTATTCGCATACTTTTACCTGATTGGCTCAGATCTCGTAGGTAGAATGACACTAGCAGACAAGGTGTCTCAGTTAGGGACAGGAGCTACTGCTCTTAGCGATCTGGCCATTCCAGCATATCAGTGGTATGCTGAATATCTATTTAATAATGAATGGTATAATAATGAGAATTAATAATGGTTTTAATTAATGGCATAAGGACAAGAAATAAAACGATCCGTTTTCAGCTTTGTTTTAATTTAGGTGGTCAGAGGCTCTCCATGGAGTGGCTGATTCACCAGGGGTGCTTTTTGGCGGCAATGTGAGTCTGCAACAATTATGTGTACATATTTGTTGTTGATATTGCATTTCGTTATGTGTACTTTGAATAGGTGCCTCACGCAACATCTTTTCCCCAAGTGATTGGTATTGCTGCAGCCTTTAACATGTAAGATTGTGTGAGTGTTGCTGCTAATTGAGTGATCATCACAGTTTTCAATAGCATATTGCTAATCAAACAGCTAGTTATAGTAGCCACAAATATTATATTGAAAGGGGGGGGGGGGTTTCAAGTACCTTAAGGCCTTAGAAATAATTATAATGATGAACCAAAATTTTTTTCCTTATGATAGAGTTGCACCCGAGACACATGCGTATCCTAAAGAGCACGAGACACATGCGTATCCTAAAGAGCACAAGACACATGCGTATCCTAAAGAGCACGAGACACATGCGTATCCTAAAGAGCATGAGACACATGCGTATCCTAAAGAGCATGAGACACATGCGTATCCTAAAGAGCATGAGACACATGCGTATCCTAAAGAGCACAAGACACATGCGTATCCTAAAGAGCACTCTTCAGCATCAAATTCTTAGTCCCCATGACTGAGGTAGATGTCTTTCTTTAGATGGGAATGTGTAGCCATTGAAAGAGAAAAGAAAAATAATTTGGTTTGTTGGTCACCTGGTTCAGACTGGGCACAGTTCTTTAAGCAATGTGGCTATTTGGATGCCAATAAACTCCAGCAGTCTCAGATGTGTGCATGGCAATGAAAGTGAAACAAATTGTTAATGACCTGCTTACATGAAGAGGTTGTTGGAGAGGATGCAAATGGGTGTGGCTGTAGTACAACCCTTCCCCTTTCAGCCAACTGATTCGACCTGTATATTAATTCTTTTTCATGATGTAATGGTTGTTGTGTATCCCGCTTGTCCTTTGTTTAGTTGTCAAGAACACCTCTCCACCAATGAAATGTTCCCATTAGGTCTCTGGTGAGAGCCATGGCTGTCACCATCTCCACGGAGGCCAGGGCAATGTACAACAATGGTAGAGCGGGACTCACCTATTTCGCTCCCAATATCAACCTTTTCAGGTAGGCTAATTTGTTTAATTTATTTTAAATTTATTTTCTCTCTGATAAATTTAAAAATGATAAAACACAGGCAAATTTTTTTTTTAAATCTTTGTTGGCTAGGATACTATTTGATTTCAATATAAGTTTGACATTCATATGGATCTACAAAGTATGCGTATACATATGTATGTGTGCATGTGTATGTGTGCATGTGTATGTGTGCATGTGTATGTGTGCATGTGTATGTGTGCATGTGTGTGCGTGCATGTGTATGTGTGCATATGTGTATGTGTGCATGTGTGTGAATGTGTATGTGTGCATGTGTATGTGTGCATATGTGTATGTGTGCATGTGTATGTGTGCATATGTGTATGTGTGCATGTGTGTGCATATGTATGTGTGCATGTGTATGTGTGCATATCTGTATGTACATGTGTGTGAATGTGTCTGTGTGCATATGTATGTGTGCATGTGTGTGCATATATCTGTGTGTATGTGTGTGTGCATGTGTGTGTGTCCATGTGTATGTGTGCATATGTGTATGTGTGCATGTGTGTGAATGTGTATGTGTGCATGTGTATGTGTGCATATGTGTATGTGTGCATGTGTGTGCATATGTATGTGCGCATATGTATGTGTGCATGTGTATGTACATGTGTGTGTGCATGTGTGTGTGTGCATGTGTATGTATGCATATGTGTATGTGTGCATGTGTATGTGCATGTGTGTTGCATGTTGTGTGTGCATGTGTATGTATGCATATGTGTATGTGTGCATGTGTGAATGTGTATGTGTGCATGTGTATGTGTGCATATGTGTATGTGTGCATGTGTATGCATATGTATGTGTGCATGTGTGTGTGCATGGTGTGTGCATGTGTGTGTGCATGTGTGCATATGTGTATGTGTGCATGTGTATGTGCATGTGTGTGTGCATGTGTGTGTGCATGTGTATGTATGCATATGTGTATGTGTGCATGTGTGTGAATGTGTATGTGCGCATGTGTATGTGTGCATATGTGTATGTGTGCATGTTGTATGCATATGTATGTGTGCATGTGTGTGTGCATGTGTGTGTGCATGTGTGTGTGCATGTGTGCATATGTGTATGTGTGCATGTGTGTGAATGTGTATGTGTGCATATGTATGTGTGCATGTGTATGTGTGCAGTGTGTGTACATGTGTATATGTGTGTGCATGTGTATGTGGATATGTATGTTTGTGCATGTGTGTGCATATGTATGTGTGGCATGTGAATGTATGTGTGCCTATGAAAGGTGTGTGTGTATGTTTGTGTATGTGTATATGGTATGTATAGAATGTCTGTGCGCAAGGTGTGTTCACAAATACATTTTTTGCGGACAAATAGTGCAGCGAAGAATTGAAATTAAACAAAACTAGAGTGTCCCATTCACAAGCACTCCAACACATTCTATGTGTACATGAAAGGCAGACGTGATAGAATAAGATATGGTCAGCATGTGAAAAAACATAAGTCTTACAGTTGTAATTTTGTGTGGATGAAGCTCTCCTTGGCTGGTGTGGAAGAGCTGTTTGCTTTCAATATAATAATTATAATTATTAATACACAACCTCTATTTCCTCTTCTTGACTCTCCTCCTCCTCCTCCTCCCTCCCTCGCCTCCTCCTCCTCCTCCTCCTCCTCCTCTTCCTCCTCCTCCTCCTCCTTCTCTCCTCCTCCTCCTCTTCCTCCCTCCTCCTCCTTCTCTTCCTCCTCCTCCTCCTCCTCCTCCTCTTCCTCTTCCTCCTCCTCCCCCCCTCTCCTCCTCCTCCTCCTCCTCTCTTCCTCCTCCTCCCCCTTCTCTGGTATTAATGGAAGGTTTTGAGGTAGAATTTCCTGTCAACACAACCACCCCACATAATCCACCAAACTGTATGGGAAGTTAGAGCAGCTATTAATAATTATGAATATTCTGCACCCCCCAATCCAGAGACCCTCGCTGGGGAAGAGGACAGGAAACCCCGGGGGAAGGTATGTGCAAAACTCTTCATGCCATGACACCAATGAATAAGAGAACCAGCCTGGCACACACACACACACACACACACACACACACACACACACACACACACACACACACACATACACACACACACATACACACACATACACACACATACAACACACACACATACACACACACATACACGAGTTTTTGGAAGAAGTTAATTCACATTCCTCTTGTGGAATCGAGTGATTTTTGAGGGGAATGCAATGTGTATAGTGCTGTACTCTGGGGTTCATAGCTCTGGCTTTGAATGCCTTGGGGACCATTATTAGCCACACCCACTGCTTTGGTGTAGTTAGTTTGTGCACTATAAGGCAAATTCTGGTTTTGCTTGTCCTGAGGTCCCCACTGAGGGCTGGTAATTGCAATTGTACACCCACTCCCTCCCCATAGCCACTACATCCCTCCCAGGGCCACTCCCTCCACAGGCACTCCCTCCCCATGCCCACATCCCTCCACATGCCACTCCGCTCCACATGACCACTCCCGCCACATGCCCACTCCCTCCCAACATGCCCACATCCCTCCACATGGCCAATCCCCACATGCCACTCCTTCCCCTTGTCCACTCCCTCACACCATGTCCACTCCCTCCCCATGGCCAATTCCCTCCACATGCCCACCCCCCTCCACATGGCCACTCCCTCACATGCCCACCTCCCTCCACATGGCCACTCCCTCCACATGCCCACTCCCTCCACATGGCCACTCCCTCCACATGCCCACTCCCTCCACATGGCCACTCCCTCACCATGCCCACTCCCTCCATGCATGCCCACTCCCTCACCATGCCCACTCCCTCCCCATGGCCACTCCCTCCACATGGCCACTCCCTCCCCATGGCCACTCCCTCCACATGCCCACTCCCTCCACATGGCCACTCCCTCCACATGCCCACTCCCTCCACATGGCCACTCCCTCCACATGCCCACTCCCTCCACTGCCCAGTCTCCTTGCTCCTCTCTCCTCTACAGATCCATATCTTGCATCACAGATGTTGTCCAGTTTGTGAAAGGCATGCAAGAAGGTGATGACCCAAGGTGAGGAAGTGGAGGGCCAGGGGAGGAGGGGACCCAAGGTGAGGAAGGGGAAATGGGGGAGGAAATGGAGGGCCAGGGGGAGGAGGGGACCCAAGGTGAGGAAGGGGAAATGGGGGAGGAAATGGAGGGCCAGGGGGAGGAGGACCCAAGTGAGGAAGGGAGATGGAGGAGGAAATGGAGGGCCAGGGGGGGAGGGGACCCAAGGTGAGGAAGGGGAGATGGAGGAGGAAGTGGAGAGCCAGTGGGAGGAGGGGACCAAGGTGATGAGGGGATGGAGGGCCAGGGGGAGGAGGGGACCCAAGGAGGAAGGGGAAATGGAGGAAATGGAGGGCCAGGGGGAGGAGGGGACCCAAGGTGAGGTGGGGAGATGGAGGAGGAAGTGGAGAGCCAGTGGGAGGAGGGGACCCAAGGTGAGGAATGGAGGGAGGGGAGGAGGGGACCCAAGGTGGGTAGGGGAGAGGGAGGAAGTGGAGGACTCAAGTTAAGATGGAGGAGTGGAGAGCCAGTGGGAGGAGGACCCAAGGTGAGGTAGGGGAGATGGAGGGCCAGGGGGAGGAGGGGACCCAAGGTGAGGTAGGGGAGATGGGGGAGGAGGAGACCCAAGGTGAGGTAGGGGAAGTGTGGAGGGATGGTGGTAGGAGGGAAGGGGTGACAGTGAAATGGAAAGAGGTCAGGTTAAGGTAAGGTGATAAAGTAGCGATAAAAAAAGATGGAGGAGGGTATAGAAGCTGAATCTGAATAAGTGGCATGACACACACATGCACACACACACATGTGCACACACATGCACACACACACACACATGTACACACACATGCACACACACATGTACACACACATGCACACACATGTGCACACACATGCACACACATGTGCACACACATGCACACACACACACATGTACACACACATGCACACACACATGTACACACACATACACATGTACTACACAGGTACCTGAAAACCGCAGTGTGCTGTAAGCACTACGCTGCATATGGTAAGTGGCGAAATATGTTACTAGAACTTGTGGGGGGGGCGGTGGTGGTAGGTCAAATCACTGTGTGTGTTGTGTGTGTGCATGTATGTATGTGTGTATGTGTTGTGGTGAAAGGGACTTGCAGTTAGTCTTATCCTATTGTTCTGATGGGGTATTCATGTTCTTATGATGTATGTATGTGTGTATGTGTTGTGGTGAAAGGGACTTGCAGTTAGTCTTATCCTATTGTTCTGATGGGGTATTCATGTTCTTATTGATATTGACATCTATATTGGGAGGACATATTGTAGACCAGTTTAAAATGCACACGCATAATATGGTGGAATATTGCACTGTCAAGTAGAACTACGAACATTCATAACCAGTGTACACAAGGCTGTAGAGCTATGAACGTTCATAGCCAATGTACACAAGGCTGTAACATTCACACACAGCTGTAGAGCTATGAACATTCATAGCCAGTATATCCAGTGTAAGACTGTGGAATCATAGCCAATGTACACAAGACTGTAGAATCATAGCCAATGTACACAAGACTGTAGAATCATAGCCAATGTACACAAGACTGTAGAATCATAGCCAATGTACACAAGACTGTAGAATCATAGCCAATGTACACAAGGTTGTAGAACTAATGCCGCAGCAGTCTGAAACAGCCATGACAGGTTCACTGCACTGCCCTTTACAATTCATGTTGCCACAAAGGGCAGGTTAGATGTATATACAATGTGTTCAGAGACAAACACAACAACACAGAAGGTTGAAACCAAACACACATGCCTCTGCAGTGCAATCAAACAACACAAACGGATGACTGAGTGCAGAAGAGAGTCCTCCACTTCTATGTGCAGCTGACAGGGGGAGCACACTTTGCTGTATAAAAGGTGCAGCATCCCCCCCACCCCTTTCTTTGGCCCCTCCTTATAGGTCATCATAATGGTTGGCCTACCTTCCTTACCTAACCTCAGAGATCATCATAATGGTTGGCCTACCTTCCTTACCTAACCTCAGAGATCATCATAATGGTTGGCCATCCTTCCTTACCTATCCTACAGAACCTTGGGGAGGGGGGCCCTCGGTTTATGCCACCAGAGAGATTGCTGTGTAAATCTAGACAATGGCAGTCATGATTTTTAAAAATATGCATATATGGAGTAACCAGGAGCAACAGTGAGAATACAGTGTGTTGTCAAACGACGGAAAAGGCACAAGAATATAATGATGGATACACCAAATGTCTGCAAAAATGAAGAACAATAATATGCCACATAGCTTCCTCAAATCAGGCCAAAAAAAGGAAAAAGAGTAACAAAAGGGAAAAAAAAAACAACAAAAACAAATTTAAAAAAGGAAAAAGAAATAGCCAGTGAGAGACAACTACTGGTGATACAGTTCACGAAGCTGTTGGTACATTTGTACATCAGACGGTCCCGGTGATAAACATACCGCAGCTTTCTTGACTGCGTTGCCACCCTCCTCCTCCTCATCCTCCTCTTCCTCCCCTTCATCCTCCTCCTCCTCATCATCATCTTCATCATCGTTATCCTCGGGGTCCAGATCGAGGATGCTCCCCACGTCCTCCTGCTCCTTCTCCTCTGTCCCGCTGTGATGGGGCTCCGAACAGGTTGGGGTGACGGGGAGCGAGTGGGCCGAGTCAGACCGGACGTAGGATCCCGTCTTGTAGGCCTTGAGCTCAGAGCTGTAGCGTTCCTTATCCCTAAGTGCAATGGCTATGTAAGGACGCTTGCTCTCCTCGTTCATGTTGAGCCACTCTACTGAGAGAGCCTTTGAGAGCTTGGCCAGTCCAAAGTCCGGGTTGGCTGCCTTTATCTTGGGTCTCCTCTCCAGACTAAAGAACATAAAGGCAGACCTGAAATGGGTTTGGGGGAGGAAAGGGACACAGTAAGGGAGGTGGGCAGCTTCAAGAACAGTGTTGGCTTCGGTATGTACACGCAAACTGATTTCAAACAAACAACACAAAGTGCCCAAGCAACTAACAGTACTCTATTTCGTCACTAGAACAGATATGCATAAGTGCTAGTAATAAAGTTGCCTGCTGGGAGGATGCAAATAGGATTGGCTTAAATAAAGTAACAATGGTGGGTGGTTAGAACATGACTAACAACACAACAGTGGCCTAGCTGCACATAGTTTAGTGATGATGTGTGCTGAAGGATTTCAATTAATGAACAGGATTGGTTTGCACAATAGCAAGGTGATCACAAGCAAACCTCAGCATCCCTTTCATCATCAAAGGAGGGAGGGGGAGGAAAAAGATGGCAAACAACAGTTGGCTTACACAGCAAGTGTTAATTCAAGTACAAGAAGTGTGCAAAAATGTCAGCCACATGCATTCCTGTGCATTCAAGCAAGGCTGTATTGCCTTTCAAGCATACAGGTGTGCTGTACTCATCACCATGAGGTATGCAAGATTAATATCACCACATACATATGTAAGAAATAGTGTAAGGTTTCCATGACAACACACAAACCCTCAAAGTGTGGGTCCAATGGGCATGCTTTTGCACACACAGAGATCCCTTGTGTATACAGATCACATGGGACATGCACACACACACACACACACACACACACACACACACACACACACACACACACACACACACACACACACACACACACACACACACATCCACACATCCAACACATACCAAATAGGAGCCAACCTTTCAGTGCACAATAAAGCCATGAGTACACACAGGTACACCCCCACACAATGACACACATATGTACACCTTCGATATAGCAAACACTATCTGATACATTCACACATAATGCATTTAGTTAAATAAGATGTATTAATAACAGAGCATGTGAATGTGTACATCTCCACATAGACAAGTATGCATACAAGTAATCACACACGGCACCCACACTCAGACAAAAGTAACACCACACAATGCACATACCACACACAGACAAAAGTATGCACAGCTGGTACACACACACACACACACACACACACACACAAAATTACACAGAATACACACACCAACACACACACACACACAGACAAAATTACACAGAATACACACACTAACACACATACACACACCCTGCTCCCCACTCACATATTTCTCTTGGGCATGTCAGGGTCCTTTCTCCTCCTCTTCTGCCTTGGTGGCTTCAGGATCATCTGGTGAGGCAGGAGGATCCCCGCAGGCTGCATGGGGGAGGCAAACTCCCTCTTGCTCATGGCCGCCAGGTAGCCTGCCTCGTAGGCCTGCTTCTGCTGCTCGTAGCGCTCCTTGTCCCTCTCAGCTAGGTGCTCGTAAGGTCTCCTTTGCTCAATGGACATTTCCTTCCACGTGCTGGAGAGGAG
>JABACO010000022.1:3345134-3350134 GCA_013339895.1 Ephydatia muelleri
ACACACACACACATACACACACACATACACACACATACACACACACACACACATACACAAACACACAATACACGAGTTTTTGGAAGAAGTTAATTCACATTCCTCTTGTGGAATCGAGTGATTTTTGAGGGGAATGCAATTGTATAGTGCTGTACTCTGGGTTCATAGCTCGGCTTTGAATGCCTTGGGGACCATTATTAGCCACACCCACTGCATTTTGGTGTAGTTAGTTTGTGCACATAAGGCAATTCTGGTTTGCTTTGTCCCTGAGTCCCCACTAGAGGCTGGTATTGCATTGTAGCACCCACTCCCTACCCCATAGCCACTTCCCTCCCCATGGCCACTCCCTCCACATGGCCACTCCCTCCCCATGCCCACTCCCTCCCCATGCCCACTCCTCCACATGACCACTCCCTCCACATGCCCACTCTCCCTCACCATGCCCACTCCCTCCACATGGCCACTCCCCCACATGCCACTCCTTCCCCTTGGCCACTCCCTCACCATGGCCACTCCCTCCCCATGGCCACTCCCTCCACATGCCCACTCCCTCCACATGCCCACTCCCTCCACATGCCCACTCCCTCCACATGGCCACTCCCTCCACATGCTCACTCCCTTCACATGCCCAGTCCTCCTTGCTCCTCTCTCCTCTACAGAATCCATAATCTTGCAATCACAGTAATGTTGTCCCAGTTTGTGAAAGGCATGCAAGAAGGTGATGACCCAAGGTGAGGAAGTGGAGCCAGGGAGGAGGGGACCCAAGGTGAGGAAGGGGAAATGGGGGAGGAAATGGAGGGCCAGGGGGAGGAGGGGACCCAAGGTGAGGAAGGGGAGATGGAGGAGGAAATGGAGGGCCAGGGGGAGGAGGGGACCCAAGGTGAGGAAGGGGAGATGGAGGAGGAAGTGGAGAGCCAGTGGAGAGGGACCCAAGGTGGAGGAGGGGAGATGGAGGGCCAGGGGAGGAGGGACCCAAGGTGAGGTAGGGAGATGGGGAGGAGGAGACCCAAGGTGAGGTAGGGAAGTGTGGAGGGATGGTGGTAGGAGGGAAGGGGTGACAGTGAAATGGAAAGAGGTCAGGTTAAGGTAGGTGATAAAGTAGCGATAAAAAAGATGAGGAGGGTATAGAAGCTGATCTGAATAAGTGGCATGACACACACATGCACACACACATGTGCACACACATGCACACACACACACACATGTACACACACATGCACACACACATGTACACACACATGCACACACATGTGCACACACATGCACACACATGTGCACACACATGCACACACACACACATGTACACACACATGCACACACACATGTACACACACATACACATGTACTACACAGGTACCTGAAAACCGCAGTGTGCTGTAAGCACTACGCTGCATATGGTAAGTGGCGAAATATGTTACTAGAACTTGTGGGGGGGCGGTGTGGTGGTAGGTCAAATCACTGTGTGTGTTGTGTGTGTGCATGTATGTATGTGTGTATGTGTTGTGGTGAAAGGGACTTGCAGTTAGTCTTATCCTATTGTTCTGATGGGGTATTCATGTTCTTATGATGTATGTATGTGTGTATGTGTTGTGGTGAAAGGGACTTGCAGTTAGTCTTATCCTATTGTTCTGATGGGGTATTCATGTTCTTATTGATATTGACATCTATATTGGGAGGACATATTGTAGACCAGTTTAAAATGCACACGCATAATATGGTGGAATATTGCACTGTCAAGTAGAACTACGAACATTCATAACCAGTGTACACAAGGCTGTAGAGCTATGAACGTTCATAGCCAATGTACACAAGGCTGTAACATTCACACACAGCTGTAGAGCTATGAACATTCATAGCCAGTATATCCAGTGTAAGACTGTGGAATCATAGCCAATGTACACAAGACTGTAGAAATCATAGCCAATGTACACAAGACTGTAGAATCATAGCCAATGTACACAAGACTGTAGAATCATAGCCAATGTACACAAGACTGTAGAATCATAGCCAATGTACACAAGGTTGTAGAACTAATGCCGCAGCAGTCTGAAACAGCCATGACAGGTTCACTGCACTGCCCTTTACAATTCATGTTGCCACAAAGGGCAGGTTAGATGTATATACAATGTGTTCAGAGACAAACACAACAACACAGAAGGTTGAAACCAAACACACATGCCTCTGCAGTGCAATCAAACAACACAAACGGATGACTGAGTGCAGAAGAGAGTCCTCCACTTCTATGTGCAGCTGACAGGGGGAGCACACTTTGCTGTATAAAAGGTGCAGCATCCCCCCCACCCCTTTCTTTGGCCCCTCCTTATAGGTCATCATAATGGTTGGCCTACCTTCCTTACCTAACCTCAGAGATCATCATAATGGTTGGCCTACCTTCCTTACCTAACCTCAGAGATCATCATAATGGTTGGCCATCCTTCCTTACCTATCCTACAGAACCTTGGGGAGGGGGGCCCTCGGTTTATGCCACCAGAGAGATTGCTGTGTAAATCTAGACAATGGCAGTCATGATTTTTAAAAATATGCATATATGGAGTAACCAGGAGCAACAGTGAGAATACAGTGTGTTGTCAAACGACGGAAAAGGCACAAGAATATAATGATGGATACACCAAATGTCTGCAAAAATGAAGAACAATAATATGCCACATAGCTTCCTCAAATCAGGCCAAAAAAAGGAAAAAGAGTAACAAAAGGGAAAAAAAAAACAACAAAAACAAATTTAAAAAAGGAAAAAGAAATAGCCAGTGAGAGACAACTACTGGTGATACAGTTCACGAAGCTGTTGGTACATTTGTACATCAGACGGTCCCGGTGATAAACATACCGCAGCTTTCTTGACTGCGTTGCCACCCTCCTCCTCCTCATCCTCCTCTTCCTCCCCTTCATCCTCCTCCTCCTCATCATCATCTTCATCATCGTTATCCTCGGGGTCCAGATCGAGGATGCTCCCCACGTCCTCCTGCTCCTTCTCCTCTGTCCCGCTGTGATGGGGCTCCGAACAGGTTGGGGTGACGGGGAGCGAGTGGGCCGAGTCAGACCGGACGTAGGATCCCGTCTTGTAGGCCTTGAGCTCAGAGCTGTAGCGTTCCTTATCCCTAAGTGCAATGGCTATGTAAGGACGCTTGCTCTCCTCGTTCATGTTGAGCCACTCTACTGAGAGAGCCTTTGAGAGCTTGGCCAGTCCAAAGTCCGGGTTGGCTGCCTTATCTTGGGTCTCCTCTCCAGACTAAAGAACATAAAGGCAGACCTGAAATGGGTTTGGGGGAGGAAAGGGACACAGTAAGGGAGGTGGGCAGCTTCAAGAACAGTGTTGGCTTCGGTATGTACACGCAAACTGATTTCAAACAAACAACACAAAGTGCCCAAGCAACTAACAGTACTCTATTTCGTCACTAGAACAGATATGCATAAGTGCTAGTAATAAAGTTGCCTGCTGGGAGGATGCAAATAGAATTGGCTTAAATAAAGTAACAATGGTGGGTGGTTAGAACATGACTAACAACACAACAGTGGCCTAGCTGCACATAGTTTAGTGATGATGTGTGCTGAAGGATTTCAATTAATGAACAGGATTGGTTTGCACAATAGCAAGGTGATCACAAGCAAACCTCAGCATCCCTTTCATCATCAAAGGAGGGAGGGGGAGGAAAAAGATGGCAAACAACAGTTGGCTTACACAGCAAGTGTTAATTCAAGTACAAGAAGTGTGCAAAAATGTCAGCCACATGCATTCCTGTGCATTCAAGCAAGGCTGTATTGCCTTTCAAGCATACAGGTGTGCTGTACTCATCACCATGAGGTATGCAAGATTAATATCACCACATACATATGTAAGAAATAGTGTAAGGTTTCCATGACAACACACAAACCCTCAAAGTGTGGGTCCAATGGGCATGCTTTTGCACACACAGAGATCCCTTGTGTATACAGATCACATGGGACATGCACACACACACACACACACACACACACACACACACACACACACACACACACACACACACACACACACACACACACACACACATCCACACATCCAACACATACCAAATAGGAGCCAACCTTTCAGTGCACAATAAAGCCATGAGTACACACAGGTACACCCCCACACAATGACACACATATGTACACCTTTGATATAGCAAACACTATCTGATACATTCACACATAATGCATTTAGTTAAATAAGATGTATTAATAACAGAGCATGTGAATGTGTACATCTCCACATAGACAAGTATGCATACAAGTAATCACACACGGCACCCACACTCAGACAAAAGTAACACCACACAATGCACATACCACACACAGACAAAAGTATGCACAGCTGGTACACACACACACACACACACACACACACACAAAATTACACAGAATACACACACCAACACACACACACACACAGACAAAATTACACAGAATACACACACTAACACACATACACACACCCTGCTCCCCACTCACATATTTCTCTTGGGCATGTCAGGGTCCTTTCTCCTCCTCTTCTGCCTTGGTGGCTTCAGGATCATCTGGTGAGGCAGGAGGATCCCCGCAGGCTGCATGGGGGAGGCAAACTCCCTCTTGCTCATGGCCGCCAGGTAGCCTGCCTCGTAGGCCTGCTTCTGCTGCTCGTAGCGCTCCTTGTCCCTCTCAGCTAGGTGCTCGTAAGGTCTCCTTTGCTCAATGGACATTTCCTTCCACGTGCTGGAGAGGAGCTTGGCCATGCCCCCCACCGTGGCTGTTGGGTTGTCCTCCTTCAGCTTGGGTCGCTTCTCGGAGCAGAAATGGAGAAAGGCACACCTGTGTGTGTGTGTGTGTGTGTGTGTGTACATGCATATGGTGATGTGGCCATTGTACCATCAGTATATACACATACAAACATCCATGCACGACCTTACCACACCACTCTGAAATGCACATGCACCCACACACACACACCCTTACACTCTAAAATGCACACACAGCAGGCAAAACTT
>JABACO010000022.1:3355134-3382319 GCA_013339895.1 Ephydatia muelleri
CCTCTCCTCCCTCCCTCTCATACTCCCTCACTCTCTCCTCCCTCCCTCTCCTCCCTCTCTCCTCCTCCCTCTCTCCCTCCTCCCTCTCCTCCCTCTCTCCTCCCTCCCTCCCTCCCTCTCCTCCCTCTCTCCTCCTCTCCTCCCTCCCTCTCCTCCCTCCCTCCTCCCTTCCCTCACTCTCTCCTCCCTTCCCTCACTCTCTCCTCCCTTACCTCACTCTCCCTCCCTCTCTCCTCCCTTCCTCCCTTCCCTCACTCTCCTCCCTTCCCTCACTCTCCTCCTCCCTTCCCTCACTCTCTCCTCCCTCCCCTCACTTTCCTCTCTCCCTCCCTTCCCTCCTCTCTCCTCCCTTCCCTCCTCTCTCCTCTCCTTCCCCCCTCTCTCCTCCCTCCCTCCCTCTCCGTCCTCTCTCCTCCCTCACTCTCTCCTCCCTCCCCTCCCTCTCTCCTCCCTTCCCTCCCTCTCTCTCTCCTCCCTCCCCTCACTCTCTACCCCTCTTGACCTGTCTCCCTCTCCTTCCTCACTCTACTCCTCACCCCTCCCCCTCCTCTCTTCCTCACTTCCCTCTCTCTCATCTCCGATCTCCTCCCTTCCTCACTCTCTCTTCGATCTAGCCTCCTCCCTACTCTTCTCTTCCGTCCTCCCTCTATTCTCCTCTCTCTTCAGGGCTACACCCCTCTCCTCCCTCCCATAGATGATAGATTATTGTCTGATCTGACGTTATGGGTACACAACATAGCATAAAACACACCACATTCAAAAAACACACTTCACATACAGGCATAATAAACTTTCACCTGGCTTCACAAACAACACACACACACATACACACACATACACACACACATTCAAATGGATGTGTACACAAATACACACCTTGTACACTGCTGCAAGTAAATCACTCATACTACTTTTAACATACTCTCACACACACACACACACACACACACATACACACACATACAGGGCAGTCCTCCTTTCCTCATCAGTCCGCTTCAAGGCCTCACCACTTTGGGCGTGTCTGTCGTCTGGGCCCAGGGTTGTGACGTAGCCTGTACTGGCAGTACAGGATTTGCAGCTGCCATTGCTGCAGCCAAGCAAGGAGAGGTGGTGGTGGTGGTGGTGGGTCTGAACCAAACCCAGGAGAGGTATAAGAGACCCAACAAGATACATACACACCATATCTAGGCACACCAACATGCACACGTACATGTATACACACATGCACATAAGCCCATACTACATGTACACATACATATGTACTCGCGTACACACACACACCCTTACACACACATGCACACACACCCATGCACACACACTCACGCACACACACCCATGCACACACACTCACGAACACACACACACATCACACACACACACAGTCGTGCACGAGAACATGCCTTTGTTGGTTTGTCTGTGCGCTTACAGAATCGTGCACTGCATGATGTGCAAACCAGCAAACACAGAGTACAAACATATGCACATCACAGAGTACACACATGTATGCACACACATTTAAGTCATACATTCAAACCAAGTAAGGCATACATTTAAAAACACATAGGCCCACAAGAAACAAAGAATGTAATAAATACATAGTCCAATGGCCCAATGCCACACAATGGACACAAATACTTGAATAGAATGTTATGCATTCAGAGCACTGAGTAGTGTACACCAAAAGGCTGTGCATACAGACTGCATGGTAGCACACCTGGCTTTTCATGTCATTGTATTGCAACTGTACTATTGCATGTCTCCCATTCATCCTGTGTAGTTGTATGTGTTTGTGTGTGTGTGTGCGTGTGTGTATGCGTGTGCATGTGTGTGCGTGTGTGTGTGTGTGTACGTGTGTGTGTGCCGTGTGTGTGTGCATGTGTATGTGTGTGTGTGCGTGCTGTCTGCCATTTATAACTCTGTCCCTCTATGCATTACAGTGAGGGCAATGATAGGACTGAGATCACGTTACCTGGACTACAGCTGCAGCTCTTGGCTGCTATCAGGAACGCCACCATGTCCCCCCTCGTTGTTGTTCTGATGTCAGGGGGTCCTGTGGATATGAGCTGGGCAAAGGTGTGTGTGTGTGTGTGTGTGTGTGTGTGTGTGTGTGTGTGTGTGTGTGTGTGTGTGTGTGTGTGTGTGTGTGTGTGTGTGTGTGTGTGTGTGTGTGTGTGTGTGCATGCGTGCGTGCGTGCGTGCATGTGTGCGTGCATGTGTGTGCGCGTGTGTGTGTGTGTGCGTGTGGTGTGTATGTGTGTGGTGTGTGTGTGTGGTATGTGTGAGTCTGTCATTTCCCACCTTTTTTCTTCTCATCGCCAAATCTCCCCTCCCCCTCACCTACACCCTCATCCTCCCTTTGCACCAGGCCAATGCAAATGCCCTCCTTTGGGTCGGGTACCCAGGCCAGTCAGGGGGACAAGCTATTGCTGAGGTCTTGTATGGGAAGGTCAATCCATCTGGCCGTCTGCCTTATACAATGGTAAGCCTTTTATTGATGGATGCAATAATTAATCTGGTACAGCATGTATACCTGGTATAGCATGGGGACCTGGTGTGGCATGGGGACCTGATATGGCATGGGGACCTGGTGTGGCATGGGGACCTGATATGGCATGGGGATGACATTCAGCCTGGTGGACCTGGTATCGTATGGTGTATGCCTGGTATAGCATGGGGACCTGGTGTGGCATGGAGACATTATTAAGACTGCTATGACATAGGCATTTGATGGGGGGGGGGGGGGGGGGGGGGGGGGGGGGGGGGGGCAATGTTAGTCCCATCACAGCATGTACAAGGACAATGATATGCTCAAATGTAGCAGTAAGAGGGGGGGAGGGGGAGGAGGGGTGGTTGTAGAAATAGTGGACAGCGGTGACTACATCACCCTTGCTGACCTCCCAATGTTTCTTACCCTCTTCATTCCCGATTCCTTCCTCTCCTCCCTCCCCTCCTCTTCCTATCCCTTCTCCTCCTTCTCTTTCATGACCAGTACCCAGGGGACTATGTGACCCAGGTGTCCATGTTCAACATGACAATGAGAGGACCACCTGGCCGTACCTACAAATTCTATACAGGAGCCTCAGTGTACCCATTTGGTTATGGACTAAGCTACACTACATTCTCCTATGAGTGGTAAGCATGCTACACCCCCAAACCTCCCACCTCAACAATCTTTCCATGTATCCCATGTCTTTTTATGCCAGCTGGCATGTACACGCATCAGCTATCAATGACATCTGTGTACTTGTGGTCATGTACTGAAGACCAGCTGGCATTGTTGGGGGCATGTCTGCTGAAAGAGCAGCCATGTCCCCACATGATTCTCATACCATCCTACACTGTTATTTATTTTTGTATTGTGGAGGAATGCACATATGTGTCTTCTGGCATCTGAGGGTCTTGTTGGGGAAGGCCAGTGACATGAGCACACTAGCACATCGCACACACATCAGCACACTACCATGCCAACCCACAGCACGTTACCATGCCAACCCACATTAGCATGGTCATGCATGACCATTACTCTCACCATCCATGTACACTGGCACGGTCCTAACTTTCCTTCTTGCTTGGTAGGACTGGGGACCAGTTTAAGAGCGATCACAGAGTGTCACATTTGGCATCAGAGTTTGCTGTAAATTACCAGGTGACCGTGACCAACATGGGCAAGATCTCTGGAGCTGTGTCTGTCTTAGCCTTTGTTACATCTGATGTAAGTGCTTGATGTTGTCTTGGTGGAAGTTTGGTTGGGTTAGAAATGCCCCTTCCACTTATACTGTCAGCTACTGTCAGCTGTAGTTCTGTACCAGACATCTCTGGTCTGTGTGATCACCTCAGTGACCTCACCATCCCTTCTGCCAGGTGCCTGGGGCTCCGTTGCAGCAGTTATTTGGCTTTCAAAAGGTCATGCTTGATCCTGGGGCGTCTGCAGACCTGCTTCTTTGCAGTCACTCACACCTCATTTATGACTGTTGATGAACAGGTGTGTGTGTGTGTTGTGTGTGTGTGTGTGTGTGGCACACACACCATACATGCATACATACATATACATGCATACATACATACGTACGTACATACATACATACATACATACATACATACATACATACATACATACATACATACATACATACATACATACATACATACGTACGTACACAACACTATAACACACTTACCATGTTGTGACCTCATCTCAACAGGGGCACAAGACCCTTCACCGTGGCAACTACTGGGTACACATTGAGGACCTGAAACATCATGTCATGGTGGAATGACTGTTGCCTGATGGTAGTTAAATTCTTTACAGACAATTATAATTCATCCCCACCCCCCTCCTCTCCCACCCTCTCCTCTCCCACCCCTCCTCTCCCACCCTCTCCTCTCCTACCCCTCCTCCTCCACCCCCTCCTCTCCCACCCCCTCCATAGTTCATTCTCCCAAACACATTACTGCTGAACAGGCAGCCATACATGTGCTCCTTTTGTGTGCTGTTGTGTTTATGAAAAGCTGTAGCAGATAAATGACCACACTTATTCACATCCATTAATGTCAGCCTGCAGTGGCATGTGTCCTCACACAGGCTTTGAGTGCTTGCCATGAACACCCCAGGCATGAGATAAGAAGTGGGAGATCATCAAAAGTAGCACCGCTTTGATTTGTTGATGTGAAGCATGACTTGTGTCAACCACACCTCTGTGAGTTTGAAAACACTCCATGGAAGAGGTTCTTTTGCTTGTTGGCCCAGTTTGTGCAACATGGCTTTGTGCATTACGCAAAACAGATGTCGAGTTCACACACCAATTGGAAGTCCTGCAGAAGAGAGCTAACAGTTCTTTGGAGTCACCTTCCTTGGGGGCAAAGCTCAACTCCCAGCACACACAAAGCGACTGTCTTTTGTGTTTGCAACTCAAAACAACATGGGCAGTGTGACTACGCTAGTGGGGTGTTCTCACACAGCATCACAAGACCTTACACATGCACGACAGAAGTGTGTAGGCCCATTCTTAGCTGGCCTGCTCTGAGCACCTCTGAGAGTTGTTCTGTACAAGGTTGTTACCGTGGGAACAGTCAATCGGGAGCCACAGCGTCACCATCAATTTATATGGCCACATTGTCGCATTGGAATTAATCGTCCACTGGTCTTTGAATTGGAAGTGTTCAGTATGGTTGTGATAACATGCAATGGCGAAGGGAGGAGGGAGGGAAGGAAGGGAAGGGTTAAACTGTTGATAACAGATCTAGAGCAGTTTGGGTCTGTGCCAATCCATAAGTGTTGCAGGTCCAGTGATGCTCAATGTTGAGTCTGCTGCTTCTATTACCTTGCCCTCTTGCAAGAGGTGTTAGTCTATGTATACACAATTAGCATAATTTGATATAAACAAACCCAATCAGATTATGACCTGTCACATTAAACACTTGCATACACAACACACACACAAGTGAAGTGGATGGCCCAGTGTCCCACCTGCAACGAAACCTTCACCCAAGATCTGGAAGCACTCTGATCGGCTTCCAGGCCAGGCAGTCATGTGCACTGGTCGCATATCAACCATCCATATTCTAAATGTCTAGATTAAGAAGTCACATACATAACGTGCCATGCCTACTATTGTCATGCTTTGTGGTTGCCAAACTGTGTTGTAGTCTGACCCTCCATGGTTTCTATTTTCAGGCCCTCAGAAAGTGCTTCCCATGTGATCTATTATGTACAAAAATGCGTGCTAATAAATATACATACACAACTGTAATCTAAATCCAATTAGAGCAAGGTGCAATTGCATACCACATTATGTATTTTGAAATGGATCACATGATGGAGGTTACCAAGATTCCACAGACAACAAAAGGCTACAAAAAAAATACAGTGATCCGCCCCCAGTTTGAAACAAGAAGTAAATAAAACCTCAATATAATACTGTACTTCTAAAGACAAGCTGAAATAATTGATTTGCATTTAAACATCTTAGATGCTATTCAACGAGTAATTAAAAAAGATTCTGAGAAAGTTTGTGATTTGAAGGTATTGAGTGATTTATAGGATTTGAAGGCAATGGCAGTTTGAAGGCAATGGCAGTTTGAAAGGAAGCAAGGGTTCAACAATAGGAAAAACATTAAAGTCCTATATTTAGCACTGTCATAGTGCATTACATTTTCTGTTGCTACATATAAGACCATTCTATTTTTTGTATTGTTGAACCTGGTTTACTTCCTTTTTTACAACCACTATGCACTTAAATCTAATATACCACTAAAGAGAACGCTTTTAGTACTTGTTCATTAGTTTTGATTCTAGGATGGTTATGGGTTGTTCCAGTTATAAATAAATACATTCTAAAGTATACAATCACAGAACAGTTTAGGGTTTAGTTTTAGCTGCTACACAGACTAGTGACATAATGTTTTGTGGTTGTTGACCTTTATGTAATAACACTACAGCACAGCTTACTAGGCCTATATGGGACGCATACACGCATCTTTGGAATGCAGTAACACAGTGTGTCCAGGAGTAGTGTGGGACTTCGCAGTGCAAAGCAGTGTTTTTTGCCACTGCGTGACAAGTTGTAGTGTGAGGACTCACTCCTAAATCTAGCTGTTCAATATGTGACTGGATTGAAGCTGTTTAAGTTTGGAGTTTGATATGCGAAAATAATTTTATTTTGCAAAGTGCAGACCAGTTCATAACATATAAAGAATACACTAAGCAGAGATATACACTGCTACTGTTTCACTGCAAATTATTAAGTACTATAAATTTTGCCTAATTAGAATATTTTTGTTTCGTAAAGGGATGACCCATACTATCCAACTGGACTACATTTTCTGTAGTATAAAGAGTTAGGTTCCCCTAATTAAGGCCCAAACACAATCGAAAGGATCTCATTAGTGTACAGATCATATGCATTCTTGCTTGTTCTTCTGAAGTGTGCCCTGAGTGTCATATAATCCCTACTATGTTATCGCATTTTACCCGTTTAGAGACCTTGTGTGTGGTAGTCTGGCCTTCCTAAAGGATTCTTGCCATTTGCTTTGCACAGGAGAATTGCAACCATCAACGTGTGCTTGGTGCACAGTATATGATTATTCATCTACAGAGCTGTTGAGCTGTGGTCTGTAGAATTGTAGGATTATAGGATCGTCGGTCTAAAGGGTCTTTAGGATTAAAAAACTGCAGGTGGAGAATGGTTATAGCCAGAGTGTCTGTACAAGCATAGGACTGAAGTGTGTGTGATCAGGGTTGTTTGGCTGGCTAGCATTTAGGTATGTAATAACTGTTAAATGTATAATTTTGTCAGCTCCTTATCCTCCTTTCTCTCATAACCTCCCCCTTCCTCTCTCAACCTCTCCTCCTTCCTCTCTTAACCACTCCTCCCTCTCTTAACCCTCCTCCTTCCTCTTAACTCCTCCTCCTTCCTCTTAACTCCTCCTCCTTCCTCTTAACTCCTTCCTTCCTCTTTAACCCCTCCCATCCTCTTTTAAAACCCCTCCCTATCCTCTTTTAACCCCTCCCCATCCTCTTTGAATCCCTCCCCATCCTCTTTTAACCCATCCCCATCCTCTCTTTCTTCACCCTACTGCTGTCCCTTCATGTGATCTGGTCTCCCTTAAACTCCAATATTCCTCTCACCTCCACTTCCTCCCTACTACTACTCCCTTCCTCTCACACCCCTTCCCCTTACCAACCTTACCCCCTCCCCTCCTACCACTCTCTTCTTATTCCCCCTCCTTTACCACTCCCTCCCTTTACCACCACCCCCTTTCTTCCTCCGGGTAAACATACTGTCAACCCTCTACTCGCTATTCCATTTCTGGTTCCACACATCACCTACTTTGATATTCCCTTTCCCCAATAGCAGGTGTGTATTTGAGAGCATTGAAGTGTGTTGACAATCTCTTGGTGCTTATTGACAGCAACCCATGCTTGGTGGGGTGTTGTGCTTTGGAAAGGGCACACTTGGACAATTGTTGAATTTATAGAGCTTACAAATACATTTGGTGAGATTCATAAATTATTTCAGTCATTGAGTTGTACACACAACACCATGCTCCACAGTTTGTAACAACCATCTGTTCCCTATTGAAAGGTTCTCATACTCCCAACAAATTGTAAGAAATATAAATATTTATATTATTTACATTAACGTGCTTGAATTGAAATTATACATAGGAGATCATTGCGTTTGACACAAACTGGTTTGGACATCAGAGTTGGTATCATAACCATGGGCCAGTTAGTCAGCTCTTATCAGGTGTGCAAGGCTCAAGGGAAACGTAATGCACCCCTCATGAACATCCTTACCGAAGCAGTACATGTGGATCATGACACATCTCTGATCACTATGAGAGCACTTTCAATATAATCTTTATTGTCACCAACTGCTGGGTATTAATTAAATTCATTTCTTTTCATCATTGTTTTCTATATGAGGTCATTGCACCTAATAATACATCACTATGCATACCTGTGATATTGTGGATTCACAGTGTCTTTCCAGCTGTCATCTGTCATGTCGTACACGTGAAAGCTCTTCTTGTATCCAGCCATCACCACCTCCCTCCCCTCACCACCTCCCTCCCATCACCACCACCTCACCTCCTCCCATCACCACCTCCCTCCCATCACCATCACCACCTCCCTCCCATCCCACCTCCCTCCCATCACCACCTCCCTCCCATCACCACCTCCCTCCCATCACACCACTCCTCCCATCACCACCCCCTCCCATCACCACCTCCCTCCCATCACCACCTCCCTCCCATCACCACCCCCTCCCCTCACCACCACCTCCCTCCTATCACCACCTCCCCTCCTCCCATCACCACCTCCCTCCCATCACCCCCTCCCTCCCATCACCACCGCTCCTCCATCACCCCCTCCCTCCCTCACCACCTCCCTCCCATCACCACCCTCCTCCCATCCCCCTCCCTCCCATCACCACCCTCCCTCCCCTCACCACCCTCCTCCATCCCCCCCTCCCTCCCTCACCCCCTCCTTCCCATCACCACCTATCCTCCCACTCACCCACCTCCCTCCCATCACCACCTCCCTCCCAGTTCCCCACCTCCTCCCAGCATCACCCCTCTCCCATCACCACCGCCCTGCCCATCACCACCCTCCTCGCATCACCCACCTTCCTGCCCATCACCACCGCTCATCACATCACCATCCTCCAATTCACCACTCTCAGCCCCTCCCTCAATACCTAACCTCCCTCCCATCAACCCACCTCCCTCCCATCCGGTGTGAAGTGCGCTGTCATGATAAGGAACCCTGGAATGTGCACGCTCTGGAGGTGAGGGCTGCTCTGTCTCCATAACCCTGCGATGATGGTGGTGGTGGCCATGAAGTAAGAGCAATGGCACATGCAAAATAGGGAATGGCGACACATGCCCGGATGTAAGGCAACTACAGCACAGCAGCTCAGCTCACCACAATATATAATTAGTGTGGTCACAAACAACCGGTAAACAACAAGCAACAAACAACAACCCAACCACCAAGGCAAATTTGAGTTTGCATAAATGTTCAGGGCTGTTTTTAAAGATGGGATTTAAATTACGTACGCGTGAAACTGACGCTTGATTGTAATGTTTTGTTCAAGGCACACACACACATACACACATACACACATATACACATATACACATACACACATACACACACCTGCATACACACACACACACACGCACACGCACACACATACACACACGCACACACGCACGCACGCACGCACACACACACACACACACACACACACACACACACACACACACACACACACACACACACACACACATGCAACATGCAAAAACCCATCACAGAAATAACATCAAACAGCCAGTCAGAAGGTGACAAGTATTTAATGTACAGCAGATCCCTCTTCTCTATCATCTAGTTATCACTTGGGCCTTCTATGCAGACCCAACTTCACCCCACCTGCCCCATATGCACACCCCCCTCCCCCTCCCCCTCCCCCTCCCCCTCCCCCTCCCCCTCCCCCTCCCCCTCCCCCTCCCCCTCCCCTCCCCCTCCCCTCCCCCTCCCCCTCCCCCTCCCCCTCCCCCTCCCCCTCCCCCTCCCCCTCCCCCTCCCCTCCCCCTCCCCTCCCAGGCTTACTCTGCTGGAGTAGTCTTCCCCTGGTATGTGTGCGTCACCAGCTGGTGAACACAAAGAAACACCATGTTCTTTGGAATCCCTATTATGTAACAGAATGTGCGGCCCCTGGGACAGAATAGGGACTCCATGGCCCCTGGGACAGAATAGGGACTCCATGGCCCCTGGGACAGAATAGGGACTCCATGGCCCCTGGGGCAGAATAGGGACTCCATGGCCACTGACCTTCCCTGGATGATGCTGCTACCTCTGTATACACACATGTATGACTCAACACACAGTGACATCATTTCAATAATGGCTGGGGGGGGGGGGGGGGGGGGGGGGGGGGGGGAAGGAGTGTGGTCAGGGGTTGGTAACCCCTCCCAAGCCAATTCCCAATTCGTGTACATGTACGAGCAAAAACACTGCCCTAATACACAATACACTTATGATTTTAATGATCCAGAAGCTACGTCCATGTCTCTTTTTTACTTTGCTAAACTTCATAATGATATTATTACAATCAGCCGGAACCTCACCCTACTGGGCACCCCTGTGCATACATGTATCTAAGTTATATGCACACACACACACACACACATGCACACACACACACACACACACACACACACACACACACACACACACATGCACACACACACACACACACACACACACACACACACACACACACACACACACACACACCACTCACCAGACTACCCTGAGCAAAGAGGAACATTTCTCCAGTTCACCACACATGATACTAAAAACAGCTCTGTGTGTGGGGATGATGAGAAGACCAACCATCGAGTCCAGCATGAGTCACCAGCATGAAGTTCACCAGATAACTGTCCTCAATATTTGTGCATAATGTGGGTTTGTGATCAGATGTTGGTCACATTGAGGTACAGGCTTTCTGATGAGCAGCGTAATATGTTTAACATCAGTTACATCCAGCCTCTCCTTAAGGGCAAGGCACTTTGCACTTTTTATGTGCAAAATGCCTTGGCCTTAAGGAGGTACACTGCCCATCGGAAAGGCTAACCAACATCTGATTACACTCGTCACACAAGTTGCTTCGTGACCGTTGGATCTTGCTGTTGGTGAGAGAGCAATGCAATACCAGGGAGTCCCTATCAAGGAGCACACCAGCATCACAGCAATCATACTGACCAGTGGGCTGAAACGGCAGTTCACCTTGCCCCTGCTGTACATGCTGTGAAGTACGTGTCATTTATTACACTCTGGTGCAAGTATTGTCATGGCCATGCTACTCTCCAGAACAGTCTCTGAGGACCGTGCCTTGCAGCCAACCAGGATCAGGGAGGGCATGTATGGTCATTGTTTCTAATAGGGTGTTGCCATGTCAACATCCAAGCACACCTCCTGCATCCAGCGCCAATGACAGCACAGAAGGCATCTCTGCAGAAAGGACTACACCAGTCAATGCAATTTATTTCGAGAACCAGATTTGTCTCGAATAACAGTCAGCATTCCTAAAACAACAGCCTTTCTGGATGTTTTGTCTAATTTAGATAAATTGTCTGCTCGTTTCCAAGACAGGTTTACTGTGCATGCTGAATTAACTGAATAATGATCAGCTGGTAGGGGGGGTTGTCCGGACAAACTGGACCTCCAACCTGTAACCACTCCTGGGACCCATCTGACAGTACATTTAGATTCAATTCAATATTTCCATAAATTAATTTAATATAATTTAATTTCTTCTCTTTCTTCCAACTTCAAAAAGACAATGTTGCAAACAAATTGACAATGACGTCTACTTTACAAGCAAAGTTGTTAGAATTGTTGACATCCTGCATTTTGGGGAATGCAATACCAGCCCATGATGTAATAGAAGAGTCGAATAAATTGTAACAAGTCAGTCAGACATGTTAGAATTGTGCTTGACATAGGAGATGAATTAATCTCACACAGCATTACTCAGCATTTAAAAAGAGTACTAGATATTTTCCCCCTGATTTTTCAGCTATTCATTTTTGATAGGTATTCAAGAATAATTGCTTCATTCATACAGTAATTACCAAAACTTGAATAGTACTTACTAACTGAATGTGCTAAAGCTTCAAATTCTCTGAAAGTATGTTTGAATGCTTGCATATATATTGTTGAACAAAATGCCCACATCAGATTTGATGCGACTGATGATGCAATCAGTTGCTCAATCCATAGGAATAATCAATACAGTAATATTAGTTGCAATACTTTCCTAGAGTACAATTTATTATTATTATTATTATTATTATGTACATGTATAATTATTGAATAATACATGAAGCATACATGATATTTTAACTACTCAGATATACACATTATATAAAGCTAAATACTGAGCTACACTAAACAATTATCGACTTCACTTGTGGATCTTCTTCCTAGTAAAGCCCTAGCATTCTGGCGCATCAGTGTAATGCCCAGGTGGCAGTACATTGAGGCTAACACCTCAGGCCAGAAACGACTTGTTCTGATGGCTAGCTTTTTGGCAACCCTTGAGAGGGTTGCCAAAAAGCTAGCCATCAGAACAGTATAATTAATCGCAGAATATATTATTATGATTATGATTATTATAAATAGCTAGTGAAGATGAGGAGATGCACAAAGCCCACCTTCACCAGCTATTTTTAAACAACTTCAAGAGTACGGCCCACTAGTTATCAACATTTCTAAATGTCAGTTCAGATGAGACACAATTAATTTCCTGGCCACCACATCAACCACACTGGGATAGTGCCATTACCTGACAAGGTGGATGCTATCACCCAATATGCCCAACCAACAACTGTCAAAGGTTTACAAGAGTTTGTGGGTATGGTGAATTTCTACCACAGGTTTATTCCAGGTGCTGCATGTTTGATGTTGCCACTTTTTGATGCATTAGCAAGCAAACCCAAGACCCTGACATGGAGTGAAGCAATGGGAAACAAAGAAAGCATTGGCTGAGGTCGCACTCCACGCACATCCTTGACATGGGGTACCACTTTCACTTGCAACAGATGCCTCTGACCAGGCAGTAGGGGCAGTTCTCCAGTGATTGGTCAGCAAATCTTGGGAACCGCTAGCATTCTTCAGCAGGAAGCTGCAACTCTCAGAGAAGAAATACAGTCCTTTTGACCAGGAGTTACTTGCCTTATATCTGGGCATAAGGCATTTTCGACATTTCCTGGAGTGCCGATAGTTCACCACATATACTGACCACAAACAACTATATATCCAAACAGCCTGAACCATGGTCAAGCAGACAACAATGCCACCTTGCGTACATCTCTGAATACACCACTGACATTCGGCTCATTTAGGAAAAGGACAATCTGGTAGCTAACTCCCTTTCAAGAGCCACAATGAACTCAGTTCAACTGGGATAGCTATGGCCACTGACCAAGCTAAAGACTCTGGGGTACAGTCGCACAGGACTACTCATTCCAATTTCAGGACATCCCATTTGGGGCACATAGTGTTATGCTCCTTTGCGATACACCCACTGGACATACATTTACCTGACCTGTAGTACCTGCCACATGTAGATGTCAGGTTTTCGACCTGATTCATGGCTTGCCTTATCCCTCAATATGCACCACTCGGAAACTTATTGCCTCAAAATTTGTCTGGAATGGTATGCAAAAGCAAATTGGGCAGAGGCATGAATTCCTTGCCCGAGTTCACAAACACATTAAGTCTCCACTTCAACAGTTCAGCATCCCTCACCTCGTTTTGACCACCTTCATGTGGATATCGTCGAACCCCTACCAACATCCAATGGTTTGACCTACCTACTCAATAGTGGATCGTTTCACCCGCTGGCCAGAAGCCATTCCTCTCAATGATATTACCAGTGCCACCTGTGCCCAAGCACTCATATCTCACTGGATCGCCCGTTCTGGAATTCCTATGGGTATGACATCTGACAGGGGAGCCCAATTTACTTCACAACTGTGGACATCCATTGCCCAGTTGTTAGGAATTGAACTCCATCATATTACTGCCTACCACCCGCAATCCAATGGCCTGGTTCCACAGACACATTAAGGCATTCTTACAGGCTCGGCTCACTGGCCTTAATTGGACAATGGAACTGCCTTGGGTACTGTTGGGAATTCGTACAGCACCAAAGGACGACCTAGGATGTTCGTTGGCTGAGCTGGTCTATGGTGCACCTCTAACGGTGCCCGGTGAGTTTTTTTGTTAGTCACAATTCCCAGCTGGAGCATCATCCCAACTACAAGTCCGGGATCAGATCTGCATGCACACTACCACCCAACATGGGGTTGTTGTACCATCCTTCATGCCACCCAACCTGAAGCAATTCCAGTTTGTTTTTGTCTGCCGGGATGCTCACCGCACATCCCTCCAACGTCCATATGAAGCACCTTTCAATGTCTTTTAGCCGAGGACATTGGTAGACACAGAAGGAGATGATATCAGTGGATAGGCTGAAGCCTGCATTTGTTGACTTAGGACACCGGAATTGGAGCCTAGACACCGCGGATGGCCTCCCAACAAAGACCATCCTATGGTCCCAGCTCAGCCTTAAATAATGGCCAACATGTGCACCAGATTGGACCGTCGGGTTAATTCACCATGATGTTACATCTCAGTTCTGGGGTGGTGTAAGCCCAGACCTACAACTGGATGCCCAAAGAACCAGGTGGAAATTAATTAGAATGTGAACATGTGATTATTCCTTCACTTTTTGGTGCATCATGTTTGTTGGCATGTACTATAATATACTTTTGGTTAAGTATTTCACTATGATCTGTTCTGAGGGTGAAATATCTGCCAAGGAGATATGGTCTGAAGTGATGAATAAAGGTGACACAAGCCAGCTACTCGTTGTAGGTTACACTGCAGTTTCTTTTCTGCTTTGCTCAGAGTTTGACTTGCATAAGCCACACCTTCTCCAGCCCATTATGTGCCAGGGACAACACAGCCCCAATACCAGCTTGACATGTGTTAGTATCTAAAAAGAAATGGTTTCTGAAAACTGGGAAGGCTACTTGGCTTTCAGATTAGTTAATGACTGCATGTACTCAATGGACCATTTGAACTCTCGTCCCCGTTTTGTGAGTCGGTACAAGGGATGGGCAATTGCTGCAAAATACGGTAGTTGCGATAATACCCAACCAACCCAAGGAACTTCTGGACGTCTTGTACGCAGTTTGAAGTGGCCCAGCTCTGAACAGCATGAGTTTTTGAAGGATCCGTTGAAACAACCTCTCTATCTTTTCTGGAGAGATTCCCTGTAGTACTGAGTAAGATTTCTTCGACTCTGATGGCAGTCTTTTTCAAGCTGTTTGCGCCTTTCCAGTGAGACGCACTGGTAGCCACAGACGTTTCTTTGCTTCATCCCACTCGTTGATAGCAGCGCTCCATGCAATAAGCCTTAGTCTCGTTCCCAGTCTCACTACGTAATTATCGCATCATTACTTCACTTTTCATTATACATTATGCGATAATGCTTACGTAAATGAGTCTGGAGACAACCTCAGGAGATATTATGTCAACGGCGGCTGACACGGAACACGGCTGCCGCCGTCGGCGTTCTCGGCCATTGGAAAAATATGAGCTTTCTAGACGTTAAAAATCCTGCCGACTATGCCAATGTAGCACGAACGCATCGATGCGGGTAAGGGAGCTCCAAGAACGAATGAAATCAGCCAACCACGCATGCGGGTACAACACATACAATCATATCAGTTACATAATATGCATGCTTGTATTTAGTATTACATCATCATTTTGAAAGCGCCAATTAAGTAGTGCTCAATAAATGACATCACTTGGACTGTTTCAGTTTATTTTTTAAAGCAACCTCATTAATAACAAATTTTCATAAATATGGGGTACCGCTCCTAACTGCTATTAGCTTGTGCCTTAGTGAATAATAAGTTGCACTCTTAATAATAAAATAATAATAATATAACCCATTCATTGGATCCTTTAGGTCCCTGACTTGTAAATACAATGGAGATGTGGTGTCACGCCACAACAGACTTAGGGGGATGCCTTGTTTGAGTCTTGCAGGCAGGCTGGTGTTGGTAGTCAAATGGAAGTAGGAAGTGGTTTGGGGCATGATGAACCACAGCCAGCAGATGTTCTAGTTCCAAACTGGCTTTTGATCTCACTGTCACTGCTAAACCAATCACTCTCAATGAAGTGGTATGACAGCTGGATCACTGTCACATCACTGCTAAACCAATCACTCTCAATGAAGTGTGTGTGACAGCTGGATCACTGTCACATCACTGCTAAACCAATCACTCTCAATGAAGTGGTGTGACAGCTGGATCACTGTCACACATCACTGCTAAACCAATCACTCTCAATGAAGTGGTGTGACAGCTGGATCACTGTCCCATCACTGCTAAACCAATCACTCTCAATGAAGTGTGTGTGACAGCTGGATCACTGTCACATCACTGCTAAACCAATCACTCTCAATGAAGTGGTGTGACAGCTGGATCACTGTCACATCACTGCTAAACCAATCACTCTCAATGAAGCAAGTGTGACAGCTGGATCACTGTCACATCACTGCTAAACCAATCACTCTCAATGAAGTGTGTGTGACAGCTGGATCACTGTCACATCACTGCTAAACCAATCACTCTCAATGAAGTGGTGTGACAGCTGGATCACTGTCACATCACTGCTAAAACCAATCACTCTCAATGAAGTGGTGTGACAGCTGGATCATCAGCTCAGATTTCTGAACAAAGAAAACATGCTTCCATGAGCTAGGTTGGGCATGCGGCTGTGAACCTATGGATGCTGGGGAGCTGAAGCCAGAGTACATCTCTCTCGCCTTGCCTCACCCTAGCTGCCAGGCTTAATGACACAAAATCACAGGCCACCCTCATGCTCTACAATCCGTCTCAGGCAAGAACCTGTTTTGAAGCCACTGCTCTGTGTGTTTCTGGTGTTTTTTCCTATAATTGAGTATAAGTAGATTCAAAATTATCATTATTATTATTATTATTATTACACACATAAATAACAGCAGAGAATACAAGAATGCATGAATACATGTACCTTAAAACTACTAAACTATACATATAAAGTAACTAAACCAAATTACATGCTCTACAGAGGAGGGCTCTGGCATTGCAACTCACTCGGGCTATGTTCAACTTCCCATACATCTCTACCAAAATCTTTGGCTTCTGAATTCCTAAGCTAAAGGACAGGCGCGAGGCCAAGTGGGAGAAAACTTGCCTGGCTTCACTTCCCCAGCTCCCATAGCTCTCACCGCGAGAGGGGTGCATTTCCACCCAAGCATGTGACACTTGGGGTCATTAGCCTGGTGCTTCCTCCGCTCTGCCAGTAGTGCAGCAGTTCCAGGTGTGACACTTGCTTCCTGAAGTGACACTGGTGTGAGGAGATGTCACTGTAATGTCAAAAGCAGTTGGTATTCCATCTGACCAATTGCTCACTAAAGCATCCGCGAGACGAGATCTAGAAAGGTCAGGGGTAAGAGTGCTACCTGCTTCAACCTTTACACTAAGGTTCACCTTGTGGCAAAAGTCTACAAATATATCACGCAGTTGGTTATGTCGGAGTACCACATCACCACCTTGTCTGCATGACAATGCATGGTGCCCCAAAGGGTCCAAAGCTATTTCAGGACAAAGTAGACAGCAGGAGGAAGCCCTTGTGGTTTCTAAACCCAGCCACCATGAAATAGCTGTGCGGAATTCACTAGGATCAAAATGTGTGCCAGGTTCACCTGAAGGAAGGACTGAGACCCAAGAAGTGGCCAAAGAAGCAGAGGCAGAGAGGAGGCGAGCTTTGTTTGCTGGAGAAGATAAGTCATACAAATTGCTAAAAGACAAACTATCCAGCTTATGGGAGAGAGATCTCTGCGAGGGAGGAGACCCGATGGCAGATTCTGGAGAGATGGCATCTGAAGAAGAGACTAAGCTGTTGAAGAGATTAACTACATTCATCAGGTGATGGTTATCTGTGGTGGCAAAGCCAGATGAACAAAAAGATGCAATAAAAGCAGCACTTGAGTGGTGAGAGAGAGAGCAAAGGCCCAAACCCCCAAACCTTAGGCTTAGTTGAGATTGGCATCACGCAGCCTCAGAGAGATCTATAGAGAAGCACTTCGAAAAGCAACTTCTAACATCGGAGTCCATTATCTTCAAAGAATCAGCAGCCACACTTGGGAGGTTGACTTTAATAATGACAATAGGGACAGCATGAGCCAAAGGAAACATCCATACCAAGCAACCACTTGATGGCGACCTGAAATTCGTTAGGCTCTAGATGCAGGTTAAGGCCTGGGGAGGGGATAACAGTAAAGCCCGAAGCTAGGTACGCTGCAACGGAATAGCATGACAAACTACGAAGGCCAAGTCCACCCCTACTAAGACTGAGTTGTGCTTGCATCCAATCAATATCAGAGGTGTCTAACGCTGTGCATTCAGAGAAGCATTGACGCACATCCTTGTCAAATAAAGCCAAGCCCTCAGCGACGTATGAAGGAGGTGTGGAACGGGCAAAGTGCACCAACTTGCAGAATGCAGCACATTGCCGTAGGAGAAGGAAAGCCACCTGGGGATCCTCTGCACCTACTTCTGCCAATTGGGATAGGAGTTTCGCTGCATCGGCACGCTTTTGTGCTAAGAATTTGGCACAAAAAATGGGATCACCAATTGGTGCACCAAGGATCTCGAGGTTACGTACTCATGACACTTTCATCTCAGAAGGGAAGGAGGACAGGTCATCGTGTCCAAACAACTCACATTTAGAAACGTTGATAAACAGCCCCAATGATGGACCCATCTCTTGAATGAGAGTGAGAGTGTCCTGACAAAACACCGATCGTCAAGGTACCATCTGTTGGACAATAGAGATAGACAATCCTTGTCCTGTGCGATGGATAACACCAACTTGTGCAGAACTAAGGAAAAGAGAAGTGGACCCAGAGGATCCCCTTGCTGGACCCCTGTCTCTGAACTTAACTGTCCAAGAGGGTGCCATAACGTAGGGTGGGAACCATAACACCAGCCTACCCAGGGAAGAAGCTCTGGGAAATGGACTGCACATTCCTCCAGGAGAGCCTGCCGAAACACAAGGTTGAATGCATTAGACATATCCATCTTGATTATCATATTTCCAATGTTCCTGGATGCAGCTCCTAACACCATGGATGACCTTTTCTGCCCCAGTAAGTTGCGTTTTTCTATAATATAAAATTCAAAATTGCTTGTGTTGAAAAGAGCATTCTTCCGACATTTGTTATTAGGTGATGAGAATGTAGAGGATGAAGATGGTCTTTTCTGCATTACAGCTACATCTTGAACAGGACTGAGTCAATACAGTCAAATTCATATTAGATGCACATTTGATTTGCCTCAATCGATTAGCTGCCAATTTAATTACACAAAATTGAAGGTAGCCTGAGCTGATTTGTATTTTTATTTATGTTTTAAGAAGTATTAGAATAATGCCATATACCTGCAAATGTGTATGAATTTTATATGACGAAAAAAATTTGTCAAGCCAAAATCATTTTATTATCAAATCTTTATTTAAATCAAGTTGTCACAGAGTTCACACATATATAGGATCGTTTCAGCAAAAACAGACCTAACGCATGCTGTTTCAAGTTGTCAAGGTATTCGATATTCTAAAAAAACTCTAAACTAATTTCTTACGCACTGGAAAGCGGTCTGTCCATCATGGTGTTACAATGGCCAAAAATTTTATTCATGTGTACATTGACTGGAAAATTTTATAATATCGTGTTAGGTCCCCACATAGTGATATCTCTAATATGTGTTAGGTCCCCACATAGTGATATCTCTAATATCATGTTAGGTCCCACATAGTGATATCTCTAATATTGTGTTAGGTCCCCACATAGTGATATCTCTAATATCGTGTTAGGTCCCCACATAGTGATATCTCTAATATTGTGTTAGGTCCCCACATAGTGATATCTCTAATATCGTGTTAGGTCCCCACATAGTGATATCTCTAATATTGTGTTAGGTCCCCACATAGTGATATCTCTAATATCGTGTTAGGTCCCCACATAGTGATATCTCTAATATCGTGTTAGGTTCCCACATAGTGATATCTCTAATATTGTGTTAGGGTCCCCACATAGTGATATCTCTAATATTGTGTTAGGTCCCCACATAGTGATATCTCTAATATTGTGTTAGGTCCCCACATAGTGATATCTCTAATATCATGTTAGGTCCCCTATCTCTAATATCGTGTTAGGTCCCCACATAGTGATATCTCTAATATTGTGTTAGGTCCCCACATAGTGATATCTCTAATACTGTGTTAGGTCCCCACATAGTGATATCTCTAATATCGTGTTAGGTCCCCACATAGTGATATCTCTAATATCGTGTTAGGTCCCCACATAGTGATATCTCTAATATTGTGTTAGGTCCCCACATAGTGATATCTCTAATATTGTGTTAGGTCCCCACATAGTGATATCTCTAATATCGTGTTAGGGTCCCCACATAGTGATATCTCTAATATCGTGTTAGGTTCCCACATAGTGATATCTCTAATATTGTGTTAGGTCCCCACATAGTGATATCTCTAATATCGTGTTAGGTCCCCACATAGTGATATCTCTAATATTGTGTTAGGTCCCCACATAGTGATATCTCTAATATTGTGTTAGGTCCCCACATAGTGATATCTCTAATATCGTGTTAGGTCCCCACATAGTGATATCTCTAATATCGTGTTAGGTCCCCACATAGTGATATCTCTAATATCATGTTAGGTCCCCACATAGTGATATCTCTTCCAATCACACGGCTGACGGAATCTAAAGTTTGCTACGCTCTTAATTACTGCTTTTTATTTTAATAGGCAATCAATACCAAACTACTCACTAAACAAAGTGTGCTGGTGTTTCTTTGCATCGTTTGCCACTTAAGGATGGACGTCTGCTGCAACAATTACAAGTGGATAGCATACCAATTAACTAAAAGTTAAATAAATGGTCAGTGTTTAATAAATGGTCAGTGTTTAATAATACTAATCAACATGTTAAATTCGATCATCAGCGGGTCACATGCTCCCATTAAAGCTTGCACGATAGTGCCTAGCTAGGAAATAGCCATAGGAAAGAAGTTTTGGTAGGGTTTATCATAACCCTCGATCATTGCTATCGACAGTTATGATGCCTATTTATGGCTATGAAAATGAATGACCTGCGACCCATGTATGTAATAATTGCTATAGCGATTACTGCAACCATTTTTATATCACTCTCATATTGTTTGCATAGCCAAATCGCTTAAAAAAACTGAACACAAGCTCAACAATGCAGCGTTCAGAATTGTTAATTATCGTGAAATGATAAGTGTTGACAGGTTGATCTATACCAATAGGTACATTTAATTTTAACCATAAATTTGACATCCAAAAAGCTAGGGGTTAGCCCCTAATTTTTGGGTTTAACCCCATTACGGATCACAAGACATTAAAGAATGCTATGTGACGAGATAACCTTCAAAGGCCCTAGGGCCCCTCATGCAATATAATTTGTCATGCATGGCAAAAAAAACAACAACACATTTACCTGATGAAGTCCCACACACAGCAAAAAGTTTACAAATAAACTGCAATGACCCCCCCCCCCCCCCCCCCCCCCCCTTTTTGCAGTACTGATATAATTCATTTATCCATCAGTGTGTGGCTCGAAAGCAGTCACATTTGTAAGGCATTGTAATGTGTGAATCGTTAGTCCGCATTTTACGATTACTCACTACACATGTGGCCACAACAATAATGGTGATGTGTGGTGTTGATGTTGTGATTTCTCAACAAACGTTGTAATAACAAAGCTGAACTGATCAAGAGAGACACTAAATAGAATATCCTACAATTCTGTGTGTTTTGAGCCCCTCAGCTTTGGTCCTCTGGGTGTGGCCTTCTTTTGCTTTGGTGGCTTTGAAACCTGCAGGCGTGCACAACACAAAGCTAAACCATGAAGGCTGCATTGCTACACTAACTACAAATCTTAAGCACATCCCATTCAGTACACTGCTATGGTGCTTTCCTTGTACTTGCCATAAGAAGTAAGGGAAAATGTTGTCCTAAATTATAATGTTTAATGAGTACCTTAAAGAATATAACTTACATCACTTGCATCAAGTAACTCATTACAATGTTTATCAGTAATGTGTGGGAGTGAATTTGTAATAGATGATTTAAAACAATTGTAGGGCTTGAAATTCAAAATGACAAATATTTAGGATCTGTAGTAACCAATAGAACCGAATAGTATTGCTCAAAACATTCCCACTTCTACCAAAAGACAAATGGTTGCCTAGTCATTCACTAGCTTTTACTTGCTCCCATAAACACACTTGCAAAGTCAAAGACTGAAAGAACAAATGTGGGCGTACTGGTGTAGGTGTTGCCTGTATTCTGAAAGGATTGGTGTAACCTGGGTCTTCAGGTATGAACCCTAACTCTTGGGCCATCTGGACGGGGGGTAAGAAAATTAATTAGGTTTAAAGTTTGCATCATATTTTGATCTTTTACTTTGAAGGCTAATCCCACAAGTACATTGGAAAAATCTTCAAGCACCCACATTGATATTCAATAAATGTTAAGTCCAATATGAACAGGTGTCCAAAATGCATACTTAAGTTGATGTAATTTTATCAAGTGTACATGCTTTCTGTGTATACATGTATCACAGATATAAAATCACCTCAACATTGATGTATGAAAATTAGAACTAAAGCCCTCTCAAATCAAGAGTGAAGAGTCAGTTCTCTAAGATTGAAGGGAGCACCAACATACAATGTCTCTGAGAATGCTTCACATTTCATACAACGCTTCATATTTAATTCAACGTTTCTTTTGTACAATGATTATTTTCCTTCTGTGCTTGGTTTACCAACTAATAATTAACTGCGAAGCTTGATTTTTAATTATCAGATGCTCCAGATATTATTTACATTACGCTGATATGTTAGTTATAATGTCACCTTCATTTTCATAATGACAGATTTGCAAGGTCAGACAAATGTGGGTACAAGAACAAGCCATGCTCACGAGAGGCCTGAATTAGAAATACTCACAAGGTGCAGCTGCGTGGCGTGGTGTCCACTGAAGATCTCCATGCTCTGCTTGCAGTAGTCCAAGGCCCACTCCAGAACATGATGTGAAGTGAATGCTTCCTTCTTGTACACCTTGCAAAATTATCATGCCCTTTAAATAACCAAGGACCTCCCTCTGACATGCCATTAAAAACCAAGGGCCTCCATATCATGCCTTTTAATAAACAAGGGTTCCATTTACTACAAGAGCCCTGATTGTCGTATCATTAATAATGAGGATGTCAAATTCTTCGTGCTGTGAATAAATAAGTGACTATGCCTTTGTTTGAACAAACCACACCCTTCTTTGCCCTCCCCTTCCACCCCACCATCCCTTCAGCACAGGAATCTTTACTGACTTACACTCCCTCCCCTCTGCACATGAGCCCCTCCCCTCTGCATGGGAGCCCCTCCCCTCAGCACAGGGTCTTTACATGAATCCCTCCCCCTCATGCTGACAGATGAAGTCCTCTTGTACCCAGAACATCTAGCTCCATACACACACTTTCTTGGTAATATCAGGGAGTCGAAGCAGCACATCTCCAAATAGCATCACGTTCTCGTACACATGTCCCAGAGCTGGAAGTAGAAAATTGTGAGTGGTTACAATACCTCAAGTGGGAATATATTCCATCTCAAAGCTACATGCGTGACATTGTTAAAATAGTTTGATTGTAAAAGTCTAACTCCAGTAGATTCAGATATGTGACATGTGTGATTAGCTCTAGATATGCAACATGCGTGATTAGCTCTAGATATCTGACTGTATAGTAACTGCACTAGCCAGCACTAACCATCTTGCAGTTCCTTATCAATAGGAAATGGAGAGGAAGGGGTGTGGTTCCTGTTCTTTAATATTGTCATGGAATCATTCATCAGCTGAGAGGATAACAACATACCTTGTAATGACATCAAGATACATTAACTGTAAAACACATTTACACATACCAACATACAATTATACACAGTGTACATGACACAATATTTTTCACTCTGACGCTGCATATTGTTGCATATGGACCATTACCATTGGCTGATGTCCCCAAGTGTGCAATATTATACTATAGCTCAATCTGGATTCAGAACACAAAGACAAAATGAACACCGATGATCAGTACTATCACTGCACTGCCATAATTCCAAGTGTGATTTTCAAAATGGATAAAATGATACTGGCAAAATGAAAACGTTTGACAGCTCCAGTTTCATATCAGGTTCGATCGTGCGTCGAAAATGGCCTTACCGGGAATACAGTGTCCACCAGCATCTTGATCAACTTGTATTGCTTCGCGTAGTCAGGGAGACTCGCTATCTTCTTGGCTGTCTCGATCTGCTCTTTCCGTTTCACACCAAAGCCGCTTTTGTCTATAAGCGGCACAGACTCGTCAAGGAACCAGTAGTGGTCCGTGTGGGTATCGAAAGTGTGCGCGAGCATTCAACAGGCATGTAAGCATGATGGTGGATACAGATCTTGAGTTGCATGTCGGCTGTTCCTATTCCTTCCGACGGCGGTGCTCCATTAGTAGTCGAGGACGGTTCCTGGTCGGCTCCGGACACCACGATGACGACAAGAAGCAAGAGAAGCTTCCACATGGGTAGATGCATACAATGAATAACTAACTTCTGATTTGGTTGGTTAATTTTAATATTACGTACATTATACATGAACCACTAGACAAACGGTTCTTCGATGGAGAAGTCTATGGAGAAGGAGGTTGCAACGCGGGCTGCAGTACCTCAGGTAAGTGATTTTATCAAACCTGGAGATAGCAATGACAAAGTAGAAATTTCGCGCGCCGAAAAAGTGGGTGGGGCTCGGGCAAGCCTTCACCTATACTGTAAATGTCAACACACACACACACACACACACACACACACACACACACACACACACACACACACACACACACACACACACACACCACACACACACACACACACACACACACACACACACACACACACACACACACACACACACACACACACACACACACACACACACACACGCACACATATACACGCGCACACCTCGCAGAAGTCAATGTTCCAAGCAGCGCGGGACAAGAAGAGGGCCAGGCGCTACCACAGCAGAAACTTCACCCTGGGATACGTGAAAGCGGACAACCACTACCTTAGCAGGGCTGGGCTGAGGGGGCGTAAGAGGTGGCTGCTTGTGGCGCTAATCGTGTCCGTCTACTGCGTGGTCATTGGCCAGCTCTTGGTAAGTGCTACCCTCCTTTGTCGTTACCTTATTCGGTTATTTCTAAGTCTTTAAAAAACAAACAAACAAACCATTTCTCCATTCTCTCACTACTTGCCGCTCATTATATAGATCACGTCCGTCATTTTGGGTATTCTCCGCTTCAAGACCGGCGGGAGCGAGTATCTTCGGTTCGAGAGCGATGGGAGCGCCGTCCTACCCCGAGGGGCAGATATTGCATACGCACAAGTGCTCGGCCCTGTACTAGGCTACTTCAACGAATCGCTCACTCTTAGTAGCCATGGCTACCCCGTAAGACTATATATCTCATAGATTTATGGGGAGGAATCATATATACATGCATCATGACAGGGCACTTGATGCAATTCATTTCGTTAGGACTGTATACCTTACGCCGGTAGGTCGTACTGGAAGCGGGAAACCAACGGAACGTGCCCACTGGGGATCACGTGTTGAACTCCTCGCAGGCCTACTTCGATGCTGGCACCGTGCGATTCGCGCCCTTCTCGAACTTTTCCGTCGGCACGGCAGGTGAACGGGGCCTTCTGTTCGTGAACTCTTCGTTGGTGATGTTGCAAGCGGCTGCTGTGAAGCTCAAAAACATGACCGCCACTGAAGCAGTCACCAAAGAGGTAACTCGAGACTTCTCAGGTCTGGGGACGAGGAAAAAAAAAATCCAATAGTAGTAAATGTCACTCGCAAGACGTATATAATGGAGTATTGCGTGACGAACCTGTGTTACTGGCACTCTAATCTGCCCTGATGTTCCTTCAGGTCGTTTCTGCACAAATAGATCTGGCTGTCTCGAGCCCTTTGATCAGTGTGAGCTCAGTGCTGGGGGCCTCCTTACAAGGAAGCCAGGTCACCGTTGCCAGTAAAACGATCGGCGTGAAGGGTCAGGTTGGTGTACGCATGATCAGATCGTCAGTTGTGCAGTCCCGAATTTGTATTAATTAAGATTGTGCAATGCGTTCTATAGTTTTGCTTGCGCATGTGCATAAATACTAATATGCATGTGCATCTAGTAAATACTAATATGCATGTGCTATATATATGTGCGTATGTGTGTGTGTGTGTGTGTGTGTGTGTGTGTGCATGTGAGTGTGTGTGTGTGTGGCACGTGTGCGCATGTGTGTGTGCGCGCGTGTGTGCATGTGTGTGTGTGTGTGTGTGTGTGTGTGTGCAAGTGTGTGTGTGTGCAAGTGTGTGTGTGTGCAAGTGTATGTGTATGTGTGTGTGCAAGTGTATGTGTAATGCCGCGCTTTTTACATCCTCGCATAGGTCGCAATCAACTTGGATGGAAGGAAGGGAGTCGGCGTAAGGAGTCTGCCAACGAGTACGTCAGGTGGCGGGAGTGCCGCGCCACAGTCTGCAGGGTCTGGCTACCGCCTGTGCGCATGCAGCAACGGGATGCTCTTCCTAGTACCCGCTACCTCAATGGGATGCCGAGCGAACGAGATCAAAAATCCATGCGACAAAGCGTGAAGTGTCTTATAGTACTGACTACTTCACTGCATACATGTATCGATCATGCAGCTGCATACATGTATTACATCCAGTATCACTGCATGCGGGTAATCGATGGGATACGGTCCGTATCCACATAGCTCGGTCTAGCAGGAGAAAGGCTTTGAAAAGAAAAGAACTAAAACGCCTAATCTATATAGGTGGCAGCGTAACCCGGAACTTGATCAGTTGAGTAGATACAAAATCATAAACGGTTGCTACTTGCTGTTGCAATGCGCGCTAG
>JABACO010000022.1:3388056-3707836 GCA_013339895.1 Ephydatia muelleri
ATACCACGACTAATGCTTCTTTCTGTTGCAGTACCAAGTTCATTGATTGGAAACCCTGGAGCCATGCACTTGTGACCAATGTGTCCAAACACACAATCAATCCAGGTTGCACGCAAGTGTGGATGTGACCACTGTTCAGGATATCAGGCATATGAAAGAGGTACCATCCTCTTCTGTCACAAGGCCCACATAAGTTTCCAATGTGCATGTACTTAATGATTTGGACATAACAATATTTACACACAAGTCAAGTTCTTCTCCTCCCTCCCCCCCCCCCCCCCCCCACACACACACACACACATACTTCATCATACCAGAACGACTTTCATAATAAAGGCTATTTGGTAAAGTAGCCACATAAAGTTGATATGTATATAAAACGAATTGTACTACGCCTCATGCACAGTCACTTATACATCCTTCATTCCTCCCTGCTCCCCGGGGGTCACTTACCCGGGGGTCGCATTCTCCCAACACCGTCACCGATGCGGGTCTTAGCTCCACGGGTTGGGACTCCGCGGGGCTCCGCACTATGTCTCCACTAACGGACAGCGACCAGCCTTGCGATACCGCCTTGATGCTGGGTGTGTAAGAAAGAAAGAACGGACCAAGTGAACGGGCGGGACGGAGTTTTCCGTGGCACGCGGTCCGTTCACCTCACCCCGGGAACTTGTCGGCCGGAACAACGACCTGTAGACTTCGAGCGCTCGAACCGTCATTCAGCTCTATGAACACCAACTCCTTCTGCTTACGTACCGACTTTACCCAACCCTAGGGACAAAATGGGGAAGGGAGAAAGAAAACGAAAGCAGTATGGAGGCGAGCTTCTTCCGCTCCAGGATGGTCTCAAGTGTTCCGCTGACTTACGGACACGTTCACCGTTTCACCCGGGTTTGAGGCATCTTTTATAGGAACTCGCGAGCAAAAATTCTTGCAGAGGTACGAACGGAACGAAGCACACGTGGACGCTGGCCTCAACATGGTATCGTACCCGGACCCAATATTACGATAATCAAACATTTGGGTCTGGGTACAACAGAAAATGATGAGTTTATGAGTTACTACTTAGAAATACATTAACAACCATAGGAACAAAGCGGTCGGAGAGCGTTATGGTCGGTGGGTGCTTTAGATATTGAAGACCCTTAGATGATCTCTATACACACAACGTGGCTTTGGGTTCTGTGGGACTAATTACTCACTGTGGCCGCTGCTGTCACACAGCCAAATTCTTAGCGTCTCTGCTTCACTGAAAGCAGTGATATGGCTGTGTGGCATAGAAAAATCTACTAACATTTTGATTTTTAGTGTCAGATATCACCAGCTTTCGGTAATGTAGAATCGGCTATGTTTGCTGTGATGTCATGCACGTACTATGGGGTATTTCTAATTCCAGGGAGCTACCAATTCAAAATGCTTTTTCAGTCCCTTTAGAATCAATGTCTGATTCAGTGTTCTCACTGTCTGCACAACCTGTGCTTCCCTTGCCCTTACCTTCCAGCCTCTGGCTGCCCTTACCTCCCAGCCTCTGGATGTCCTTACCTTCCAGCCTCTGGATGCCCTTACCTTCCAGCCTCTGGATGCCCTTACCTTCCAGCCTCTGGCTGCCCTTACCTTCCAGCCTCTGGCTGCCCTTACCTTCCAGCCTCTGGCTGCCCTTACCTTCCAGCCTCTGGCTGCCCTTACCTTCCAGCCTCTGGATGCCCTTACCTTCCAGCCTCTGGATGCCCTTACCTTCCAGCCTCTGGATGCCGAATGTTAATGATGGGTGCATGGTGAAGTGGATTTCAGTTCATCCATAAGTGGAGTGTAAGAGCTCGTCCCCATTACGACCTTTGTTCTTTCTCACTCACAGTGTTGCAAGAGCTACTCAAATGCATAGCAGCTTGCAATAGTCTGGTCCCAGACCCATGGATGAATTACACCGCCACTACCTATTTCACCATGAGATTTCCTCACTCCTTACAACATGTACTTTGAACCAGAAGTTGCACCGCTCAGTTTAGAGTGACCCTTTTCCAGAACATCCCTTCAACCTCCCTCTGGTCCCACTGTCATGATTTGAGGGGTAAAAGCAAATAATGTAAGAATAGGTACATAATGCAAGTATGCTACAAAGCGTCACATATCTTTGCTATGTTCATAAGAAGTCACAAACTAATACTACAATGTTCATTCGAGAATTTTACGCTGCATCTCGTCCTTGGCTTCAGTTTGGAACATGCAAGCACCAACACGATTGGACCTCTGTTGTATCAGAGCATGAAGCCTAAAGAAGACATAGCAGGCAACAACCAGTACAGTGTATACATCAAGAGACATGGCCACTGAAGTGGACTCACATGCTATTTAGAGCAAGAGCACCAGAGGATTCTAAAAATTGATCTTCATTGGATTCCTCCGAACATTCTGAATCAGAACTAGAGGATTTGGTTGCTTTGTTCAGGTTCCAGTAGAAGTGAAAAGACAACAAAAATAAATAAATAAATAAATAAAAGTAGGAGAGATTTAATTGCAGGACTAAATCAATGGCATCAACGACATATCCATGTATCAGACTATGTTGGAGGGGGAGGGTGGAAGGGGATACTGTACACTTTTGGTTATCACTTGTATTTCCAATATTTCATTTTATGAACCACTTTGATGTACAAGGGCATATACATGCTGCTGAAAAATATGCCAGTATAATTGCACAATTGTTCTATGGGTTTTTAAAACATCTGATAGCTACTTAACTGCTGTGCTAACTAAAAGACATCTGGAGTGTAGTCATGCTTCCTAACCATTGCCCAAGGCAAGGTCCACCTCCACCCGCACTAATGAGCTTGAAAGAGCTTTTGTGTAAAATATGTTATGCACAATGACATTATTATTGACATTTATACATGTGCATGCATGCTAATCATGTTAATTAAATAATTAATGCTAATTAGCTAACTGACACGCAACAGGCACAGTACATTAGTCTCATCTATGAGTAGGATAAAATGGAGAAGGTGCCATCAGCGCCACTTGCAGAAGTTTTGAGCGACAAAACCAACAGGTTGACCTTAGAAGGGTTGTGACAAGGGAGGAACATTGACGCTTGAATAGGGCCGCGGTAGAGGAAAAATATCTAGATGCTGCCACCAATGACTAGGTGGATCCCTACGAAAACACCACTGACGTTGGACAATGTTGGACCCAGACTGAGACGTGATGTTTGAACTGGCAGGGGTGGGGGAGCTTGGGAGACTGGGATTTTATAAACTAGATAGATGTGCTTGTGTTTTGCATATGTATCCTGCTGATCCTTCAATAATAATAATGTTGTATAATATATCCCTAAATTAGAACAGTTAAATAAACATAGTTGAATATGAATGAGAATGGATGTTTATAAGTTGTATAGAAGACTTTGCTTTTAAGTGTATTTAAAGTGCTTTAGCTTTCTAAATCATACTCCCCTCCTGAGTCGAATTGAAACATTTAATTCCTTATTTAATTAGCACACCATAAATTTACATGCATGCATGGGAAATGCTTACCATAGTGTGAAGGATCACTTGTGGAATGTGATATAGCACATCTTTCTGGGGGTCTTATCATTGACCCAAATCTACAGTGAATCAAAGTACTAGGTGCTATTGGTAGAAATGAGAAAAAAGTATTACAGAAGTGAATAAGTGTAATTATTCATTCCGAGTGTGCCATCAATGTTTGGATTTCATCTCAGAAATTCTTACTAGAATGGATTGAACCATTTTATGTATAAAATGCTATTCATACAGTATTATGGTTTTGACATGTAGGATGTTAATCATAACAAAAATTAATTGCAATAAGTAACTCAACTATTTTCAAACATTTATTCTTCATTTTAGTTGCCATATGGCACCTGCATGACTATGCTTTCACTTCCTGTATGGCAACAGCTTAGTTGGGTATGGGCCGACCTTAATGTGCCTGTCAGGCCATGCCCAACTAGTACCAGCTATGTTTTCAAATTGCCAAATGCAAAAGACTATTCCATTACAGGAGTAATGTTATATGTATGCATTGGGCAATATTTCCACTAATTAATAAATTGAAAGGGAGAGAGGAATGAGAGGGAGAAAAGATTTCTTACGCTTGATGCTTTGAACTAATTCAGGAGCACAAATGCTTTGATCTATTGCAGGAGCACAAATGCTTAGCTCTTCCCAGCCGCTTTGCTGTGACGAGCTGCCTTGCGGTACCAGGCCAGCTTGCTGTGACAAGCTGCCTTGTGGTGCCAGGTCAGCTTGCTGTGATGAGCTGCCTCCAGCTTGCTGTGATGAGTTGCCTTGAGGTACCAGGCCAGCTTGCTGTGACGAGCTGCATTGTGGTGCCAGGTCAGCTTGCTGTGATGAGCTGCCTCCAGCTTGCTGTGACGAGCAGCCTGGCAGTACCAGGCCAGCTTGTCGTGATGAGCCGATCATTTGTGGTACCCGGTGGCTATACTGTTCCGTGCCGCTATAGGTGACTTTCTGGAGATAACGTAAATATCAATCGTATCCAATATCAAGAAGTACAATATGGAAACAAATTTTAACATTGTTGCAAGAACTTAGTTACTGAGTTTTGTCTGTCATTTTCTTGGCGCACATTTTTGTTTGAGAGCTTTTAATAGACGTTCCAACCATTTATAGTGCTCAGTGTTAGGGCAGATGTTTGTCTTTAACAGTACAACAAATAAGTATCAGCCATCTTGACCTTGGTCAATATTTCTATTTCTGAAGCACTGTACGTACTTGATATGAGTGTGCTTCAATCTTGGGCTGATTGTCCTCCTCAGATAAGTCATACGCCTTTAGATCCAATAAAATATTCTGGAGGGAGTGTTATGAAACAGAATTAATGTAACAGCTTCCGTACAAACATTTGATTCACATGTCACTGAAATGTGCACTTCAAAGGGCACCAATCCATCTCTTGTGTACACACATGTGGTTTCTAAGATAAATCATAATGTTGCTTCAAAAATGTCATATTTGAACATTGCATACAGGTTGGCACATCATGCGTTATTTATGATATACACAAGATGTGCATCATTGTAAACACCTTACAATTACTTACTGTTTGTTCATGCTGAGAAGATGAATATGATATCTTTGATGGGAAGTGTTTCAAACTCTAAAAGAAGACAAAATCAATTACAACATAACGTCTTTACCAGAAAATGCTGATCTCACCGTTGATTTTTGATGCTTTCGTCTTTGTTTGGCTTGAATAGGCTCAGGGAATAATGCCATGCATTCCTTCAGGTCACGTATCAGATTCTAAGCATGGCAAAATAAATTGCAGTATCAGAAAGAGCCCTATGCATGAATTATGAAACGAACAGTTGGATATCAGGTAACAGGGATACATTTAGTGTTGAATATGCAGGCATCACATCATTTCATGCTGGAAAATAGCTGTATGATTGGACAGATCTGTTGCAAAAACAGAGGCAATATGCACAGATTCAATTTAAAGTGCATAGTACTACAATGAGCATACTGATGGAATTATAGCATCCATGATTGTAATCACCTTCATTTCGAGCTTTAATAATGATTACACAGTTTGACTGTGTTTCAGATGGTAACTATGAATTGATCCACCAGCCCTGGTCATGCAATGGTCGTCTTGTGTGGGCATAGCAATACTCTATGTACATGCCTAAATGCATCTTGGTCATAAGAGTGCACACGTATACACAGGTAGATTCTCACCTGGGTCCATGGAGAGCTGTTCGATACTGAAACACTAATTGTATTAATTAGTTCAGACATATGGTTTCTGGCTTTTTGACAGTTTCCTAATTAAAAGCAATGCACATAAGAAGCTAAAAGATGCACACAACAATACCACATTACTAAGACTTCACCTGCCTGCCCAAGAAAAAATTCTAATGAATTCTAACACTTTAAACTCCACAACACTGCATGGAAAGCTATTACAGGTAGTAGAGACTAGATAGAGCAAGGTCAATGAATACTGTGAAAAAATAAACCCACTCATCCACATGGGTATGGGAAAAACAAAACCCAGGATTGGTCATTTTCATCCCATCCTTTAGGACTAGGTCTGGACTAGATTGGCAAAAAATATACGATGTTATGTCAATGTAGACCAAGCTACAGTATCATTTTGAAAGGTTTTGCTGTTATCTTTAGTAAATGTTGAACACAAATTCCTAGTGGTTTGTAGACACCACATAATGTGAATTGGTAGCCCTTTTAAATTACATAATTACATGTATTGGATGCTCAATGCTGAAATTTAGTTTTAAAATGTAACAGCTGATAAAAATAAAACTGATAGTAAAACCCATTCAGAAAATTCACAGAAGCATTTTATGGAGTACTTTCATTTTATTGTTTTGTATTGTCCTCACATCCCATACATATTTACAGCATACCTCATGCTACTATTGCATTCATTTAGAATGCAAATGGCACCAATAACATTTATAATGGTAAACAATTCACATTCATAGTATGTATGTATGCGTGTACATTATTTTATTAATGATATATATACCTGATTTTTTCAAATTGTTAATAGCTTCTATTGCAAGGATGCGATTTCTCTGTTGATCAACTTGGTAGTCGGAACTATCACTACAGCATCTGTCTGAAAGTAAGCAAACATAATAAAAATCAGCTTCGTAATACTGCACAGATACACTGCAAGTTGAAGAATTGATAGTCGGAATCGTATTCCTATGGCATGCTGAAAATTTGAATAAACTATCTGTATGATCCTAAGCCCAAATCATGCCTCTCAAATAATCAATGGCCCATTTACCAACTTATTCATATGTATAGCCATCCATTGCATTAATTGTATCGTAGATTCGGAACAGTCATAGTGTTGTGTAGACAATTTGCAGAGGCTATCCAAATGCTACAGTAAGCAAGGCACTGCAAAAGAACCTTCATGAATTTTGTACACCCCAATTTTTCTGCATTTAAACAACATATTTGTTGTTATCTTGCATAAGTGTACCGGCTCTCTGTAAATGAAGCTGAAAATCTTGAAGTTTATTTTCTGATGATCCTGTATCAAGGAATGAAAGTGTTCCTTTCAGCACTGTATCTGCCTTCTCTTCCATCAGGCGGGGAAGAATGAGTGTTAGTGCAACACACTTCTCTTCGCCACACTGGATGTCTTGAATGGATAAGTTGCATCTATCAAAGATACAAAAAACATGTTCTCAAAAACTTGCCAGTGCAATTATGGTGTAAAGAATAACTTACAATTCAACCTATTCATTAGCTCATGAAAAGTAGCTTTTAAAATTAGTATCCTTTCCCTTTCATTCTATAACGTATTCACTCATTGCAATGTTTTGGATGACAAAAATTATTGCATTGTACTGATGGCATCACTTTTCACATTTTCCCCTTCTATCAGTTAATTTAATTAAGCAACTTGCATTTTGTCTTCTTTAAGCCACTGGACTGCATCATGGCAATGCACTGTATTGATTCGATTATCCTCTTGCATCTCAATATGTAGTGAGAGGTTTTGGGCCACAGTAGTTTTAAGCCCCCAAGGCAGTGACCAAATGAAGGAGCAATCTAATTGAGAGAAAACTGACCTTGATACATGCAGAATGCTGTTTTACAGTAGACGTAATCTAAAAAGACACTGCACAACAGACCATGCTTTTTAAAAGCCTATTTAGCAAAAACAACACATGCAAATGATTTTTTAGATAGCATTTATCTATACAATCCTTCAAACAATTTATTGCAACTTTGTGGACCTCCCTGGTTTTTCTTTTTGTGTTTACTTTTTTTTTTTTAATTGCTTGCACATATAGGCAGTACAGAAGTGCTTATCCACCACAGTGTGTGCCATTTGTACATATAGGTGTACTATGCATAACTCATGTTATAGATTGCCTATTTATTGTTTGTGAGTGTGTGTACCATCAGTACCAGACAGGTTTATTGTATGCCACATACATGTATAACCATCTGGTATGTGCAAGTGTACTGTGTACTTGAGTGTGTGAGAATATGCCAATACGATGATGTACAGGTCCATGTGTGCAACAATGCAAGCGTGTGCACAAGTGTGAGCCAGCACGAGCGCATGCATGCTCCTGCACTATGTGTGAGCTGTAAAGAAATAACAACCCGAAATCATTGCAATCGTAGCTGAGTGAGCAAGGCAGGAATAAGACAAGACTTTGAGTAAGGATTATGGCAAATTGGAAAGTTTTATATACGACTAGAGGATTATGCGAGTGCGTAGCAAATAACCTTACGTGCACCGTGCTGAATACTGCCAGGGAGGCGCAAGATTACTGTAACTATTGGAATTCCCTGGGATTCAGATTCTGATCATCCAAACAAGCAAAAAGGAAATAAATTGATGCAAAGATTTATCTACTCCATTAAAACACTGCAACACGCATAGAGGAGGGGTGTGGTTACTAGTAAAAAGAGTACATTATTAAAAAGGAAATGTGGCTAGTGAAAAAAAACAGTGTTTTGAATGCAAAGATTTATATCTGCTACATTTGGGAAAACCCCAATGAAAAAAGGATTTATGCCATTGAAGAAGTTACCAAGTTTCACAATAAGGGCTCATTGGTTAGAACAGAATAGCAGAAAACAATACATTGCATGAAATACTGCAGTCAATTGTAATTTAGGAAGAGCACCATTAGATTACCTTTTCAAGTGAGTCAATGAAGTAGCAGACACCCTTGCCATGACTGGCAATAGCTTCCATCATTTCATGGTTACAATCATTACCAAAGGCAAAAGTGTACACTGATCCAGAGTAACACTGATATGAGAAAATCAAAGTGCATGTAACACTATAGTTAAGGGCGGGGGGGGGGGGGGGGGGGGGGGAGGGAATGAATAAGCTTTTTATTAATAATGTTTGAATCTCAGCACAGCATCTCTGCTAATAAAATATTCATTTATAAATTGCATAAAATTCCGGCTACTAGCATGGTACAGGTAGATATAACTATAAAACCTGTTCTTTGGCTTCACTCATATCAATGCTGATGTGAGAGGAACCCAACTATCAATTTATAGTTCAAATACAAGCCTTGTGGTATACTATGAATACTGGACACTCAATATTCAAACCTCGACTTGATTCATCTCCTTAATAATCTTTTCACAGACAGTAACTCCTTCAGTGGCTTCCCCATCACTTAGCAGCAATACGGACTGCACAGGAGCTGACTTTGTTCCTCTATTGTAGGCCAGCATCTCAATACCTGGATATGGGGCGAAAATTGGCCCACGGTTAAAATGTTATAAAAATGCATCGCGTTTGAATCGCTATAACTTCCCAACGGATAACGCTATCGACTTCCTATTTTCAATACGTCATACCACACCATTTCACTATGAAGTATTGAAAATAGGAAGTCAATAGCGTTATCTGTTGGGAAGTTATAGCGATTCAAACTCGATGCATTTTTATAACACTTTTACCGTGGGGCAATTTTCGCGGAAACTGTCCAATATAATCTTTTTATAGCTCTACACTTAACATATGTCCATTCAGTGTGATAGATCCCAAATAAGTTACAATGGTGCATACTTACCTTTCATCAAGCCATCACAGAGGTTTGTTCGGCCATCTGCTATAATTGAGGATATAGCATTTTGAAAGATCTGCTTGTTTTCTGCAGTTGCCTCTTGCAATGCAAAATGCTGCTTCACAGATGTGTTATAGGTCAATAAAGCAATGCGATCCCTCTCATCCACTGTATGAGAAAAATGCAATAATACTGCAGCAGTTAAAGCCATACGCTAAATGCAGTGAATGAAGTGTTTATGAGAGACCATTTCACACAGACCATATAGACATTACTGAACACTGCGGAACCCCTAAATGCAGACACTTGTGGGACCATATTAAAGTGGCGTGATTATCAATGTGTCCATATTTCAGGGGTTTGAATTTTATAAATTAAGTTTCATGGGATCTAGAATAGTGTCTGTTTATTGAGGTGTCGCTATTTTAGGAAGTTCACATTTAGGAGTTCCACTGTATGTTGATCACTAGTATATGAATTAATATCATAACCCATGTGAGGCTTCTATAATCAATATCTAAGGAATGAAGATGTGAAGACATGTTCAAACTCAGGAATGTTTTATGAAGTAGTGCTCTACTTTTATGTATAACTCACAAAGGTGAATCAATCGAAGCAGCGTCTCCTTGACAAGCTGGATTTTCATTCCGGCCATGGAGCCACTATTGTCAATCACTGCAACAATGTCCACATGTTGCCTTGTCGTTATTCTCAAAGCTTTGACTGACACAATGGCCCAGCAATCTTGCCTCGATCCATGAGGGTATTGTGTATATTCAGCTTTAGCTGAACACCAAACTGTGGCACATTCAGGTACTGTACTGTCAGCCTGATAAACATAGAAGGCATTGCAGTCGTATAATATGTTTTAAGCAAACCCCACACGTCTGTACTGAATCAGTGATGCATAGGCTTGTCGAAGAGACTACCATCTGGCGTCAATTTTTTTTTCAATCAAGAGGGGGAGGGAAAGAGTGGACATAGCATGTAGAGAACTAAACATTTCTGCATAACCGCTTAATATAATTGTGTGTTACAGTCTTAATGTACTGTAATGCATCATGTTGGATTGGACACACCTTTGACCTGTTCACATCTGAGCCCCCCTGGTATCAAGCCTTGAACTTTGTTTAAATGTTTATGTACTTCATATATTTGTGGGCACCTGATATTTAAACGAGATTACAACATGCTTAATCTCTTTATAAAATATTAATTTGTAATAAAGAAGTAAATAATATCTACACAGCAAATAATGTGAAGTAATTGATACTTTTTCAGTAGGTATTAGCCCTGGCACTATGACAACTCACAACATCCACATATTCCATGGAAATTGGGAGCAGTGATGGAACTGCAAGGAAAGCAAATGCAGGAAAGAGCAAATCATGCTGCATTCCCCCTCACCTTCACCCTACCCTTCCCTCTCACCCTTCTTCCCTCCTAAAAAGCAACATAGATCACTATACTCATTCTGATTGATTGTTAGCAATAATAGCAGTGTGGCTTTGATGAAGAGATCGGTTTGGATAAACACAATACTTTATGCATTTATACTTTCTCTTCATGCCCATGGCAACACTGTTATTGACCTATTCTGTGCGATTTTATTTGATAATCAACTAAAATGTGACGACACTATTAATATAATTTATAATTCTGAGTTTTACTAAACGTATTTCAAACAGCTTCACCACTATGTTTTGGTTGCCTATAACATGCCACTAGGTAAGATATGATCTGTAACACACAGACAGACATTCAGGCATAAAGTTGCCTTTAGTTTCTGTACAATTTGATAGAAATATCCTACAATTCAAATTCAAAACAGTTGCGGACAACTGGAATCAGTGGCAGCAATACCACACATATTACTTGCTCAGCCATGGAATAAAAAAACCCACACAAATAAATCGAACCTACTTAAGACATACAGTAGAAAGAAACAATGAAACAAAGTACAGCGAAACTCGGCCACCATAAGACCTATTTATCCCTCTTTACAAAAGTAGAGCTGAAATGAAGTTATGGTAAATAAATTACACACAAAGAATTATAATTAGCATGCATGTTGGAAATGTTTTCTACTAAATCTTGCATACTGCATTGCTGTCAAGCCTTTGCCGCATGTGCATGCAAGTTGAGCATAAAACAAGTGTGGTACATCACATGAAAAAATAGTATAAGTTTGAGTCAATGATTCCCCAAAGTCACCTAGACATGTCCTTATGTATATAATAAAATTACACACACGACCTAGATGTGTAGAGTTCTTATAGAGGTGCACACTTTATTCTCTACCCTGTTTTCTTTCCCACCTCATAACCCGAAGTTTGCAAACTTACACCAGACCATCATTACACACTCCCATGTCTGACTACAGTGGCTGTGAGGTACATGCAAGGTTTAGTGGCTTTGTTGCAAAATCTACTCTATTCCATTCCAACACATGGCTTATACAATGCACTATCCCAACACTAATAGTGCCTCATTTTGCACTGCTCCACAATGCCTGATTCCAATTATGTTACACATGGTTGCAGAAATGCCTTAATCCAAATCAAAGTTACCTTTTCTTTCCTCAGCATTCATTGCATCATCTACTTCAGCAGCTAGATCAAAAAGTCCAGCCTTTCGCATGGCTTTGGTCAAAGTGGACCATGCAACCGGTTTCATACCACTTCCTTGAAGCCATTGCTTTAGTATCTGACGATTGGTGTCTTCAATACTTCTATTTTCTGCAGCAATTCCCTCAACTCTGGCCCCACTATCATCTTCCAGAAGATGCACACCCACATCTATGCCTCTTATTCCTATCTGTTGAGCTAAATTAACAGTCTTTGTCTTGCTGCTAAAAGACAAAATCTCTCGAAGAGTAGGTCGTCCTGATAAGGAAAGAGGAGGAAAATGGCAAAGGAGCAGGGTACTATCGTCCCTTTCCATTCATAGTACCTTTTTCTTCATGTTCTCTTTCCATCGTAGCAGTAGATGTGTGTTCTTGACAATCTGGCGCCACGAATTGGCCATGTCCTTCAATCGTTCTGATCGGACTTTCACTCTGCTGAAGTGTGAATAGTGATAAGAACATTGATGGAGCAATTTTCTGATGTGGTAACACGTGCGAGACCTCGAATGTTACAGTGGCAACGCGTTACATCTCAAAACGTTTCACATGAATACATTAACGAGACACATTCATATGCTGCGTCTTAAGCATGTCTACCTACATGACCTCACCCGCTCATTAAAAATCTGACACGGATTAAATTACACTTTTAATGTCCACAGAAGATGATCAATTAGTACACAATACAATGCATGCAGTATATGTATGCTCAAAACAAAAAGCAGATACGTATGGTGGCCCGGTAGGTGGCGCCCTGTGACACTTGCGCCGCACACTATTGAAGTTTGCACGGCGCACTTTTTGAGTCTTGCACTGCGCACTAATCGACCGCGCACTAGTCGAGGTTTACAACGCGGGATGTCTGATTTGTTTGGTTACGTCAGCATTTTTAAAATTAAAGCAGTCCACTCTAACGAGCAGCCCCGGATCCAGAATTTGGCTATGGGACGGTTTTACGGAAGGGGCGGCACATTGACAATGTGTGTGTCTGTGTAGGGATTAAGTAGTCTGCCGTACGATGATTTACCGGTACACCTTCGTTAGTACGTAGCTGATCCCGATTGTAATTATGTTGATAAATTGATAATCAATATGATTAGTAATGATTAATGATCTTAACATGGCATGGCATGGCACGTATACTTCAATATGAGGTTTAAGCGCCTTGCGCGACCAGAGGTTTATCACCGCTTCACTGTCAACTGGAATAGAGTACGGACTCTCAGCTGTGATATTTAGCTATCAACCGTTGCAATTGAAGTAAAGAAGCACCAGACGCCAGAACATGCAAATTCTGAAATTTTGCTACCACTAGCAACCAAATCTTGACCTTCTTAGACTTCCGAAAAGAAGCTCCAGACTGCTTCAGCTGCTTTGCGTACTAGACATCCTGATTAACCGATTAAGTAGAGGCCTAATATCAACTAATTGAGGGAATGTTAGGTAGCAGGAAGCAGAGTTTTAACAATGAATGAACTGAAGCCGTGAACACGAATAACTTGTAATGCTTCAAAGGGTCTGGAAGAATTATTTGGTAACGATAAACACATCTTTGACGCAGAAATGCGTCTCTCGGCGTTAATCGGTTAGTATAACGTAATACAACTGTACAGATACCCAGACTTTAACCGATTATACGAACCCTGGCCGTGTATAGCAAGACATTGCCAGTGATTATTGTGTATAGACGGCCGTAAACGAGTGATTGTTACCAAGAGGGTCTGCATGTGCAAAAGTTAAATAGCTATATCTTATATAGTCTTCATGTAGGTGAGGGATGCAGCGCATGATAAGGTCTTCCAACCTGACACTGCAAACTCAGCGCACATATGCACGGCTATCAACACATCACTAAATACATTCAGCGTTGGCTACCAACGCATCCCTCCTAAGTACACTCAGCGGACAACCATGTATGCACCCGCATACAACACTAAGTCATATAATCGCTGCCTTTGCCGAGCAAGCGTGATCTTAATCGATTATACGCGGAATTGTGCATGGTACCGTACTTGTATGCACCGCATGGCGTGGAATATTTCAGAGGGACTATTTTTGTTGTTGGTATCTTGTGAGATTTCGTTTTGCATGCAGCGGTTGTGATGACGCAACTTTTTTGAGCCAGAGATGATCATTAGTATTATAATCTGATTGAGCTATATAATTGCCCCACGGTTAAAATGTTATAAAAATGCATCGCGTTTGAATCGCTATAACCTCCCAACGGATAATGCTATCGACTTCCTATTTTCAACACTTCATAGCGAAATGGTGTAGTATGAAGTATTGAAAATAGGAAGTCGATAGCGTTATCCGTTGGGAGGTTATAGCGATTCAAATCCGATGCATTTTTATAACATTTTAACCGTGGGGCAATTTTCGCGGAAACTGTCCCATATATATGTAATTATGTATGTAGCTGGTAGCGCGTAGCTGTACGCTGAGTGCTGTCAGGCTGAGGCCGGACGAGTGTGTGTGCATGCTAATACGTGGGGGGAGGGAAGGGGTGATGCCTGAGGGCTCCCCCCCCCCCCCCCCCCCCCCCCCCCAAGCCTATGCTGGATCCGGGGCAGCTAACGAGGCATCATAAGAACAGGAAGGAATTCGTTAGTGTGAACTGCGCTGTAATTGAAAAAATGCTGACGTAACCAAACAAATCCTCAACTAGGCCTATTAGTGCGCGGTGCAAACCTCGATAAGTGCGCAGTACAATGCAATTGTCTCAGGGCGCGACCTACCGGGCCACCGTAGACACACACACACACACACGCACACGCGCACGCACACACACACACGCACACACACACGCACACACGCTCTCACACACACACACACACACACACACACACACACACACACACACACACACACACACACACACACACACACACACACACACACACACACACACACACACACACACACACACACGCTCACACACACCGGTAAAACTCATGTGCACAGTTGTTTTATACAACGTGATTGAGAACTAGACTTGTTCAATAAAGCTAAGGCCATGACGATTTGAATTTTAGTTCACGGACTCCGCCGACGAAAGTAAGGAAAAATAAATTCGAAGTCGTTGAGCACGTGAGTGGAAGTTCAGTACGATGCCATCTGGCTTTGCTACTTAAGTTGTCTAGCGGTTTGTGGAAACCAGAGACGTTGTAATCCCCGTTGATACTAAAAGTTCAGTGGGCGGAAACGTTTAGCAACTTAGCAGATCGGTTAGCCGCGTCACGATCGCAGTCTGTCATGCAGAAGACAAAGATTTCTCTCTGATCTGTTTATACTGTTCACATTGTCGCCATGGAGACTCCGTTTCACCTATAAACGCTGCTTTAAAATAATACAACAAACTGGCAATCATTCCGACGGTATCCTTTGCACCGGAAATGAGTTGTTATTAGCCCACGGCATGGCAAAGGGAGCATGGCAAAAACGTAAACGCAGCACAGGGGAACAGGCACACATTCGCCCACAACCATTCAGTAGCAATCGTAAATGCGATTAGTCCACGACGAATCGAGTAGTCGTTTCACGGTCCCCGATAAGGTGTCGGGTTTGCGGCGGTGGCAAAATAAATAAATAAAAAGTGAATACAACTCTCCTCTCTTTGAGTACAACAGAACCTCTTGATACACATACTGCATGCCCTAATTACGTACCTGCATATTTACTGCTGCCTGCGAGGTAAAAAGTGACCTCAGGAAGGAAGTACTTCAATTAAAAAGGCAGGGCCGACGGAACCGGGTGGGCTGAGTGCCTACCCACAGCCCTATGCGGCCATACATTTTGTGGACAAAAGGCATACCGATAGAAATATTGAAAAGGTGGCGTAATGCCTTAGCAACCACCCTTGACAACCGACAACCTTACAAACTTTGCACTACATGTTAACATGTTTGCACCTGTCGCCATTTAAAAGCCATACAATGAATGAAGTATCTTTGTTCTATTTGTAGCCAAAGTCACATGGCCTAGTTTTCTCTCCACAACTTCCTACAAGCGGCCATTTTTGGACGAACGCATGGACTTCAACGTACTTTTTGGACCCCGTAGACAAATTCTGCTCCCCAGTTGGAAGCACAGAACAAAAGGAGACAGAAGGTACTTACAACGTATAGTATGGAACTGTAGTCATACTTTTTCTTCGCGATGGTATACGCGTGTGAAGTATAGTGTGGTTTGAGCCGCCGTGTTCGCTAGTACTATACCTATTACTGATATCATGATAGCACGAAAAGGGGTAAAATGCTTATGCTGACTACCTACGATTTTGCTCGTTTGTTTGGCGGTGGAATAGATTCCACAATCCTGGGTGAAATGGATAGGCTGTGCTCTTTAACAAAAGAGAGGAGCCTGTCTACCTTGTTGTGGATACATTGATAAGTTCTCTGAAGGGTGTTAAATCGGGCATGGATAGACTCTGCCCCCTGTTCGCCTAGTAGACCAAAGCCTGTACCCGTCCGTTTGGCCCAAGGGACAGTGTGATCTTCTAATAGGTGCATTTTTAAAGATATGGATGAACTTGGGAATGATGCTCTGAAGCTCTCCATGAATTCTGATATTGCATGTTCTGTGGGTGAGATGGGGATAATTATTGTTCTGGTACTTGGAAGGTGCATTTTACCTAACTCTGTGACTTTTAACTCATCAATGAACAGCTGGTCGTAGATACTGTGGCACCTCCCAAGGAGGGAGAATACAGTTGTGAACTTCTCAGCTGTTGCCGATACTGTCTCAACAAGTGTTGGGCACTTCTCATGTGCCACTTGTATCATGGAAGAACACATGATGGAGATGTTTGATGGCTAGTGGTGATGGGAAAGGTAAACTGTATGGGGAATTTCATGTAATATTGTGAGTACCTTAAGGGCCTTGTGTATGTGATTCCCCACAAACACTCCACCGAAGTACTGCTGTCGTTTCACTTTGAAAGACTGTAATGCTGTATCTAGCCCTTGAACAAAGGGTCCTTCATGCTTTTTAAAACCCTTCTCAACTGCATTACTTTGGTGGGCTATCTCTTTCTCCTAAAATTAATGTGTGCAAAGTCATTTTTCATCTTATTGATTTCTGTCTTACCATTTGTTGCACAGATCGCTTCTTCTCGTTCACCTGTTTGATGAAGTTATTCGTGATCGAGTCATCCTTCCCCAAACAAACAGCAACAGAGGTCATTACTTCCTCCAAATCTGCAAGTTCAGCTTTGCATTCTGCATACTTGGCCTTCAGCATCTGCAGCTTGTGCAGCTCCACACAGTAAGCCGAAAAGCTTGATGTGCTATTGGTTGTCTGGTTTATGAAGGCCAATTGCATGTCATAGCTGTGACAGGCATCCTCAAGCAAACGAAAAACCTTCATAAATATGCCTTGAGTCATGTGCAGTCCTGGTGGGCACACCTGCTTATGGGTGTAAAATTTAAAACATGTTCGGTGTGCTAAATATGTATGAACTTACTTGAGATATAGGAATATTAAATAGAGGTTCTGAAATGCAGTTGCGGTACTCCATTGCATCCTTCCTATCCCTCCATTAGCCATGAATGCCTGATAGTTTGCTGTTATTGTTTCCAAAGATCGGTCTGGAAATCTCCCCCTTGTGGCAAGTGATTGTTACATGTGCTCACTATCAATCTCACAAATCAGGCATGGATGTTTCCAGTAAGTGGCATGCTGATAATAATAAGGAACAAATTGATTTCTTTGGTGTATTATACATAACTCTGTACTGTTTTGCTTACCAAACCATCTGTAGGGATGGAGATGGTCTTGTCAGGACTTGTGGCAGCAAGCTTGCTTAGCACTTGTGATGCCATCTTCACTTCGTCCTTGGTAGGTTTCACATCACAATCATGGATGTTGTAATCACCAATATGTATGTTCTTCTACAGGAAGAAGAACACTCAACGTGTATGTCCTGCAGGAGTACCATGATGATTGGCGGTGCTGGTTTCAGTGCTGATGGCAATAAAGGTGCATCCACGAAGCAGCAAGGACATTTCATGTTGCTACAACTGAAGACTTCAAATCACCTGACCATACATGTGGTGCACACCGGCCTACATGGTAGCTCCAATGGCTGGCACAGGAGCTCCAGACAGATCAGGCATTGCAGCTGATCCAGTATAGCTGAATTGTTCAAGGTGCTAAGTGGCATGTCAGGTGGGTGGTGTGGTGGTGCAATTCCTTTGATAGTTGCAATAATAATATCAGCTGTTGTTGGACGACCTATCCGATGTGGTGGTGTTGGCTTAGTACCTCTTTTGGGATAACATACCTATGCATTAAGAAAACATGCATGTAGTACAGACCCACAATTATGTTGATATTGATACCATGCATCTGTCTTCAGCATGAACCTCCCACTCAGTGATTGCTGTTGAGCTGTAGCAAGTCATTGGTCTGTCCATGATCTGCTTACATGAGTAGCATAACGACACAGGGTGGATATCAGGGAGGTCATTGTTAATATCAATGCTAAAGGCTCTAAAGAGACATTCTTTGAACTCTGAACATTGATAGAATGCCCTCCTTTTCTTCCCTTTAGCCACCAAAAGGCTTCCACAGACTCTGCAACGTTTCTGGAGCTGGTCTCTGTGGAGTTCCATCTAGGGCTATGTGACCGAACAAAGCAACTACAGCCGCATTATTCATAGCAAAGCAAAACCGCTTATTTGTGTGTTTAAAAAAAGTATGGCTGCATCTGAATGGTGCTTCTGTATAACTCATTGTGTGTAGTTCACGGTGCGGCATACTGACCTTCTTGAGAATTTGTCTGTGCTTGGTGTTTTCAACCAAAAGTTACCCCTCTCTCTTACGATATCCGTATAAAAATTGGCTGCGCGCTATTCAGAATTGCGAAACTACGAATGCGCATAGGTATCGTCTCTACTACGATGGTACCCCAGTTAAATGGAAGGGATAAACAAGCTTGTGATGGTAAAATGAGCAAAGATACAGCTCTCAAAGTAAGTGCTATTTTAATGAGGCCATGGCGCAACAAGCCGCAATGGATTTTTTTGGTTTACGGTATGGTCTAATTATGGACCCTTTTGTCCAGCCGCATAGGGCTGTGCGTATATGACAGTCGACGCCATTTATACCATGAATATTAATTTATTGTTGTTTACGTTCATTGCAATGGCCACAAAATTACCCGCCGTATTAGATGCCCCTCCCCCTCCCCCTCTCCCTCCCCCAATCAGCCAGCAGGTTTTAATTCCCGCGAAGGGAGATAGGAAGACAGCACCGTAGCTTCCAGCCGATCTGGTTTTCCAAGTGGAAATGGCTACACTACAGCGAGAGGATGACAAGGTCTTCTGTCATACTTGCGTACAGGCTGTCAGACTTTGAAAAATGCCGAGGAAGCCTTTTTGACTAGAGGGTACGATAACTGGAAGGCAGCTACTGATGCGTTTCGAAAACACGAATCAAGTGATTGCCATGCATAGTCTGTAGAGAAACTGTATATATACTCTACCATCCATTACAAAAGACATCCGATTCGGCGAAACTCACGCTCAGGAAAAGCTTCAGAATCGTCAGTGTTTGTTGAAGGTTTTTTCTGCCTTCGTTTTTTGTCCAGGCAGTGTTGTTCAATAATGGGTGATGCTACCAGTGAGCGTTCATTTAGTGCCAAGCGTATAGGTTGAAAACATATCTTCGTTCATCTATGTCTCAACAGAGACTGAACCATCTTATGCTGCTTCATGTTCACAAAGAATGTACAGATGCTTTGGATCTTGAAGAAGTAGCCAGGGACTTCATAGCCAACTCAGAGCACAGGCAACGTATTTTGGGAGCATTTCAGTTTTAATCATCATTTTGCAGACCGAATGAACATCATAGTCATACAAATGTTTGAACATATGTTGTCCCGGTTTGTAAGCTCATTTTGTGTGTCCATTATAACCCGCTGGCCATTTGTTGCAACAACCCATAATGCGAACTTGCAAAAGGGGGGAGTGAACAGGCATGATATACTACACTGATCTGGGCTACGCATTCTTGTTCTTGGAGTATTGAAGTGATGCATTAGTGAAATCATCTGAATAATGGGGTTCTTTAGATTAAAAGATGTTATTTAATACAATTGGTAATATGCATCTCATATACACAGTAATGTTGATGTCCTGAAAGCATGCGTTAAGACTTGACATGCAAAATAACATATGGGATCGTTTCCGCGAAAAGGGACCTAACGCAAAATTTCCAGTACGCGCAATAGAAATGTGAAATGTATGGCTAATTGAGCCTTACAACTCCATGACACATGTCCAGCAATCCCGGACATGAATAATTGAATACCCGCGTCACGCGTATAAAATTTATTGAACGGGAAGTGAATGGGGAAATGTCTACTAACAGGCACGGTTCTTGTACGGAAGCTAAATCTTAAGTCTACCAGGCAGATTATGGTAGTAATAATAATAGACTGTCTTTTTCCCATTCTGATCTCCGTTAAAATGTGTTCAGTACAAATTAGAAACGCAGTTTTGTGTTTATTACAGACTTTGTACATGGAACATGCCATTGTTTTGCTTGTTCTATTAATTTCCAATTACTTTGACAGAAACTTCAAGTCTACCGGATGGAATATGAAGGCTGAACTATTGAGATAACCTTCAGATCAAGTCGTATATTTTTGAGACCTACACACAAGATTAGAATGTCACTTTAGTGTACCCTACTTCAAAATCTGGGGCAATATATGATGAATTATTCATGAATAATACGTCACGTTTTCAATGTACAATGTATTATGAGTAGCTGCCATAGAGCTAGAGCTGCCTGGCTTTGGACTTATTTAACATTGTAAACTGCAAGGCCGTACGCACACATTATCAAAAATAGCAGGACGTACCACTGCGTGACAACGTGCCGTATTCTACGCAGAGGGGGGTGGGGGGGTTGACGGTTCCCCTCCCCAAAGCGAGGTCACCTTCACCATTGAGTAAGTATACCGTACAGGGGTGGATAAAGGGTCTGAAGCGTACAGCCCCCCCTCCCCCCCCCCCCCCCCCCACCTCCGCTTTTCGTATCGCGGGTCTGACCTGCAAACCCCTCTCCTGTGTCCGCCCTTGTCGTATGATGCATGTGAACCAAATTCGACCCTCTTCCTGAAGGCTGCGTACGCCCATGGGTATACAGAGCTATGCCATACCTGCATACGTACATAGCTGTATGCGGACACATATGCAGGTATTCGCGTACGCAGACCAGTATGCCACGCAAACACGTCTCATGAAATTAACCCGCAAACCAGTTATTTTTTTACAAATGATATCTGGATAGCGTCCTAACTCTGCATGGTCGTGGTGGTGGTGGTGGTGGTGTGACAATGCAGCATTGATTTAACGATAATATATACGCATACACTGCCGTTGCGGAATTGATACATTATACGCGATCCGTTTCTTCGTTGTCCCTCCAGACGCGAGTGAAGTTTTTTTAATGATATTCATCAATCATCAATCAATCCTATATTGAACCTGCTGCCGCAGGTTCAGATAGTGCTTATTCAGTTTTTTGCTTCTTAAAATGGAATCAACGAATCACGGAGAAGGACCAGTTGCCGCCAGCAAAAGACGGTATATACCATTGAATGATGTGCTTCCACCTTTGGAAACATTGGTGGTAGCAATTGAAGGATCCGTCGACCCTGATGGTGTCTGCTGTCTGTCCATACCCAATCGTGTATTGGGTGACTGGGCAAATAATCGAGAGAAGAATACAAGCTTCGTAGCACTAGCAAACGAGTACATCGTGGACGAAGCAATTACGCTGAATCCAGAAGCAGCGCGCTTAGAGGATTTACTTTACCGTAAATCACTTGGCGTGGTTTCAAAAGTAAGAGCTGCAAGAGGCGTGAATAGAAAGAATGCGCTACTTCGTTCCACCACGATAACTATCCTGAATGGTGAAACGATTTCTGCTGCGGATTTACAAAGCGAGCTAAACGAAGTTACCTATATGAATGAAGAAGCGGATGCATTCATTGAAGGCTTGCAAGAAGAAGTGCAGGACCTAAAAGATGCGTTGAGTGAAGCCCAGGACTCACAGAACAACCCAGGAGGTAAGATTGATGCAGTCAGCAACCGGCATGCACGAAGAAAAATCCAAGAGGTGTCTGAACATGCAAACAAGGCGTTGGAATTTTTGTCTACTTATGGGCTTGTTGCAGAGTCGCTGAAAGTCCACACCACTTCTGGCAAGACGTTCTACATACCTTTCTCAGATGATGCGGCCTCCGAGAACGAGGACACTGTGGATTTGCGAGTTCTATACATTTTAGATAGGTATGGAGTAAGTGATGCCTTCTACCACGAACTTGCAATGCTTTTTAGCGAGTTACCGAGATCTCGTGCAGTTAAAAAAGCTCGTACGGATCTCAACCACACGATGCAACTAACACGCATCCCGGGACATGAAGGTGCCTATCGCTCTTTCGAACGGTCATTGTGCGAACAATTATCCACCATGGTAAGCATGAATGTGTTATGTACATGTATTCTAATACTTGCCTGTATGCAACAGATCGCTCAAGATGCTACAAGTTTTCAACCTAACCAGAAAATTAAAGTTAGGATATCTGGTGACGGAGCAAAGTTTTCACGGACGTCAAGCTTTGTTTTGCTTTCGTACGCCATTCTGATGCCAGTTGGTCGCTATCTGTCTGGAATAGGTAAAAATCTTAACGTGCCTGTGACTCAGCCTGAGACTCAGTGACTGTTTTATCTAGGCAACCATACCATCGCAGTTGTAAAAGGGGCTGAAGATTATGACACCATTTCCACAGCTTTCGCTGCAACTTTTCAAGAAATTGATGGTCTTCAGCAGCTAGGATTTGTTGCTGTCAATGGCGTGAGCTACAATATTGAACTTTTTTTTTCTTCTGACATGAAGGTTTGTGATGTAATGGTATTACAGGCATGCACATTTATGTTTCGTATGTGTTACAGTTCATGCTCACAATGCTGGGCCTTAATGCAGCTAACTCCATTTATGCATGTCCAAAATGTACAGTGCACCGTGATTGCAGGTAAGTTACCAATACACTTGGCTAAACATGGTGTCAACCGATGTCACTATATAGGTGGGATGTGTCAAAGCCTGAATCGTATTACAGCACAACTATGGCCAGAACACTAGTTACCCTCAGGTAAAAATGCATGATCCTAGCTGAATTAAGTAGCATATGTCAGTTCTTAAATTTCTGCACAGACGTGCCTCTGCCTCTCATGGCAGAACTGCTGCTGTACACCAAGGGTCAGTTAATCGTCCACTGACTGCCATTCCAGTGGACCACATGATGATTGATGAGCTGCACCTATTTCTGAGAATTTTTGATGTCATGTTAAGAAACTTAATCAAAATGTCAGAGCCACATACACAGCAGCTTGTGGCATACATCAGGAGCTGTGGAGTCTCATTTAATATTTGGGAATGTGAATCGAGTGATGGAAAAGTTGAATGGACGTCGTTAACTGGGGAAGCCAAAAAGAAGGTTTTGAAGGTACAACACACCCTATAATTTATGTGTTCCAATTCTGCCTTTCCATATGCTAGCTACTTCCTTCCAAGATGAAAGATATCCCCTTACCAAATGCTTTTCTGGATGATGTAGTTCAGCTATGGAAGGTGAACTACTTCCCTCGATAGGCTAACAATAATGTTTTTTTATTCCTAAAAGGATTTTGAAGTTTTATACAACCTGTTGTCTAGTGAAACACCTCCACCAAATGCTGCAGATGACTTACATTTGAAGGTACACATCAACACATGCACACACACACACACACACACACACACACACACACACATTCTTGTGACCAAATCAGCTTACATTCAGGCTAAAAGATGGATTCAACTCTTTCTGCGGATAAAGAGTGATGGTCACCAAAAGAAATTTGTAACTCCTTACTTTCATGTCATGGTGTACCATGTTCCTGATGCCATCCGACAGTATGGAAACATAAAACAATTCTCTTGCCAAGGTAAGTTTGTTAAGTTCTTAACATCATCTACATCAGTAACTTCATGTAGGTGTTGAGAAGCACAACGATGACTCCAAACGAAACTATTTTTCAAGTAATCGTTGGGATGCTCCTGCAGAAATCATGTTGGCTGAGCACAGGCTGGAGTTACTACAACAGTATGCCAGAGAGAAGAGGCACTACACCAAACATGCTGCAGCATATTGGCATGAAGGAGGAATGCAAGAAACGCGATCTCAGATGCGAGAAACTTTAAAATACTAACTTTGCAGCCATTGATGTATGACAGGAAAATAAGTTTAAAAAGTACAATCAATGCACAAGTGAAGTGATGGGGGGTAAACAAAATCAGGTTGTCAATAGGACTGAATGGTTGCTTTCCCAGGAATTAACAGTAGTACAATACCTGGAACCAGACAAAGGGATAATCTTGTTTGGGGATAAGTTGTATATAGAGGGGAGAGTTGCAGACAGGAGGCAGGCTTAACCTAATAACCTTAGACAAAGCTCCCTTTCAACATACTGTATGTTTCCCCATGCCCAATCTAAGCCTGGGAGGTATGCATTTACTTCCTAAATAAAAACACTCAACGTCCAGGGTCAGGCAGCTGCAGCACTGTATACATGTTTACAGAAAGGTGAAATAACTGCTCTACATGAGTAATTTCAGAGGTTGGTATACTTATTGCAATGTCTTTAAGTATAGCTGTCTTTTTAGTACAGTGTACACATCAACACAGTGTTTTGGACTACTGATATCATATTTATAAGAAATGACATTATGATTCAGGCAATGATAAGAGTATAATACATCACACAATATACTTCACAAGACGCATGTACACTTTTTCCTCAAAGTATCTCTTCTTTAACTTTAAAGTACCATCTTCCTCTCTATTGAAAAGTTTCTTGGACCATCTTATTGCACTTTTCATTTCCACTGGAAAATGGATGCGACAACCGTCCCCAAGATGATCAAAAACTGTGTCCCAACCAGGTGTAAAAAAGATAGGATTGAAGTCTTCCAAATTAAAGGATTTGTAACCTCTTTTTGACTCTCTGCTAGTAACACCTTTGCGTCCAAAAAGAAAATGGAACACATCAATTCTAAATTCAAAAGATATAAATCTTTTCCGTCTTGTTCCTGTGGACAGTGAAAGCTGGACGTCCCTCATCATTCTGCTGACACAGCTTAGTACCAAGCAGGATGAAGGTTTTGGGACGTGAAATGTCCTAAAGAAAAGATTCTCTTACTACATAAAATGAAGTACGAAATCCATACTTTAAAAGATACGGTGTAAGATCTTTCTGCGCAACCCAGGAGGCATCCTGGATAGGCCATCCTTTCCACAAGACTAGGAATTCCTTTTGAGCACCCTGGTAAGGATTAATGATAGAGTTTTTACTAGGATTATGTCTACCTTTGTTCTTGACGTTACGATCCTCTCGACTGGATAATAAGCCATTGCGCGCGTAAGTGTGAAGGACGAGGGCTCTAAATTCTATCCCCTCGTCCCCCTTCCATGGGCGCTTGTAGTTACGCACCCTATACATTATTGCATACTACATAATACTATACTTGGAAAGTGTCATACGAGGACATCACGTTTACAGCGCTATTTGGACCACTACGATCGGAGAATATCTAGAGGTATGCAAGGAGCCTACACGATCGCCGTGCCGTCTGCATCAAGAAGGGAGGTGTAATTGTTGGTCATGTACCACGTGAATTAACAGCAATTCAGGTTAAATTCATCGATCACGGTGACGCTATCAGCTGCAGGGTGCGAGGGAGACCACAACAAGGACAAGGATTAGAAGTTCCGTGTTCCTATATATGAGCAGGAAAGAAGAAACTATTAACTGCAATGCAAAAGTACCTAAGCACACTGCATGTATCCATAGATAGTATGGAGTGATATGCAATGAACTGACTGTGTTGTTCAGTGCTAGGCACGTAGCTGTGTGATGATCCAGACTCATGCCCAATGTAGTTACCATGAATACATGTACATGTATATACTGCAATGTTGTTTACAATGAGTTGCAATGTTTAGAATGAGCTCTGCATGATGTTGCCTGCAGGAGTTCATAATGCTTGCATGCCTTCAAACATACACGGGCCTATGAACTTTTAATGGGTGTGAAAAAATAGTGCGTTCCAACTGATAATCATGTAGCGGGCTTTACGTGTACCACATGCATGTATCCACCTCATCCTGACTTAATTCAGCTGATCAATGTGAAAGCAGTTCAGGAATTGATTCTCTGGCCGCGGCTAGACCATGCTGTGAATAAGGTCTATAAGTTGTCTGCACTTATGACCTATATATATTGTCTCTCTTGTTACTCCTGTACTATAGATGTTTTGAATGAGCTCTGCATGATGTTGCCTGCAGGCGTTCATAATGTTTGCCTTCAAACATCCACTGACCTATGAATGTGATAAAATGGTGCATTCCAACAGATAATCATGTACATGTAGCGGGCTTTTCCACTGTACTTTTGTGAACCTGATGTATAGCAACCAGTTATTTCAGGGTTTTACATGTAGCTGTTCATATGTGTGCATGATATGACGCTTTCCTATATATTTTATATATCATAATTGTACATCTCCTTGTAATCAATCACACATGTTACACAACTGCTATGGACTTCCTATTTTCTGCGCATCATATACTACACATCAAGTTTGCTGTATGGTAAAATGCATATTGTGGGATCTTGCTTTAACTTCGTGTTTTTATCCCCGAATCCCACGATTATTAAGACCCACCATGGATTTTTGCTGATATGACCAAATTGCACCTCTCATTAAAAACGATACAGATGGGGAAATAATCGTGAGCTACATGTATACAACAGAAATTTCTCCATGTGCTGTTTGATAGCTTCGAACGCTTTGGCTTAAAACGTACTCGAACGAAACTGTAGAACACCATCATTCCCGCCTGATGTAGCGACACCTCGTGTTAAAATACTCAATCGGTTACTGAGTATCATGATTAGTTCCACTATTGTGTCGCGTGAGAAATGCACGAAATGAGACAATGTATCGTCAGAGATATATTATCTCTGGTATCGTACTATTTGAGAGCAGAAGTCTCGTGAGCAGACGACACATCAAATGACGCAAGGTATTACATAATGACATACGTTTATGAATAAAATTAATTATGCTCGGTTGTAATGAATTTGTCTTGAATTTAGTTCATGGATGCTTAATGTTCTTTTCATGATACACGTATATTATAATCAGACTGATTTTTAGCGAATACTGAACGTGTTTGGAATTCAATTTGAAAAAAATAATTTTAGTTAATTGATTTGAATTAATAATTTCTTGTCTTGCAACATGATAAATCATTTAAAAAGGTGACAAATTTATTGGTGAAATCAGAATTCTCAAATCTCTATCACAACTTGACATATTCACTCATGTCCTCCATTTCTGGCCATGAGATACTCCGATTCTACAGTGCGTAAGAAGCAATCTGTAGAGAACATTTCAGACTTCTACAATATCAAAAAAGTTTGAAATCTTGAAAAACATGCGTTAGGTCCCTTTTCGCGGAAACGATCCCATATAGCTTTGGAGCCGAACAGTCTACAGTAGAGATATATGAACATCGCTATATACATAGGAAATCATTTGCTGTTGCCGTATGTACATGTATATGCCAAACCAGGATGATAAAAATTCAAATTCCCAGCAGGAGAGGTCCGGAATGACCACGCCACTTACTAGACATATCTCATTGCATCAGCAGCTCCGACATCACAGCAGATACTGAGCAGCAAATCAAATCTTTAACAAGGTCATGCAATGGCAATGCAACTAGAAGACTGGCAAGCTCAGATGCATGCATGGTTCTAAACAAGTGAACTGAATGCAAGGATTGGGTGATGCGCAAAAACAAAGGAGATTTGATACCATGCTGCAGCAAAAGCTCTGTATTTTGCAAACACCCTGTAATATCCTAGTTTCAAACATTTATTCTTCATTTTACTATGCTTTCAGTTGCCATATGGTGCCTGCAAGACAATGCTTTCAGTTGCTGTATGGTACCAGCTTAGTTGGGCGTGGCTCGACCTTATGTCGGGGCCACGCCCATCTAGTACCAGCTATGTTTTCAAATCGCCAAATGCATGCAAAAATCTATGCCATTAAAGGAGTAATACGTATGTATTGGGCTAAATAATGTATGAGTTTGAAGGGAGGGAGGAATGATGAGGGAGAAAAGATTTCTTACTTTTAACTATTTCAGGAGCACATTTGCTTAGCATTACCAAACCACTTTGCTGTTTCGAACCATTTTGCTGTTCCAAGCTGCCTTGCTGTGCCGAGCTGCTTTGCTGTGCCGAGCTGCTTTGCTGTGCCAAGGTGCTTTGCTGTACCGTGCACCATTGATGTTCCGAGCCGCTTTGTTGTGCCGAGCTGCTTTGCCGTGCCAAGCCACTACACATCACAGGGAATGGCAGTACCAGGCCGCTTTGCTGGTCGGAGCCGCATTGATGTTCCAAGCCGCTTTGCATCTGTGTCAAGCCACTTTGCTGTTCCGCGCTGCTAAAGGTGACTTCCTGGAGATAACATATCAATCATATCCAATATCAAGAAGTACAACATGGACATTGCAAGAACTTAGTTACTGAGTTTTGTCGGTCATTTTCTTGGTGCAAATTTTTGTTTGAGAGCAGCTTAATAGATGCTCCAACCATTTATAGTGCCAGTAGTGTTAGGGGACTTAGGGCAGACGTTATTTGTCTTTAACGGTACAACAAATAAGTATCAGCCAACTTGATATGGTCAATATATTTATTTCTATAGGTTCTGATGCACTGTACATACTTGATATGATTGTCTCCAATCCCAAGTGGCTTGTCATCCACAGTCAAGTCATATATGTCCTTAGATCCAATAAAATATTCAATGTGCACTTCGATGGGCACCAATCCATCTCTGGTTTACACACGTCAGTGTTTTCTAAAATGTTGCTGTTGTATTTGAACATTTGCAACAAGTTGGCACATCATGCTTTATTTACAACATACACAAGATGTGCATCATTGTAAATCTAAAGACCTCAGTTTGTTCATGCTGAGAAGATAAATATGATATCTTCGGTGGGAAGCACTTTAAACTCGAAAAGTAGGCAAAATCAATTAATTACAAGAAAATTGCTGATCTCACTGTTGATTTTTGATGCTTTGTCTTTGTCTTGAATAGGCTCAGAGAATAATGTCATGCATTCCTTCAGGTCAAGTATCAGATTCTAAATATGGCAAAATAAATGGTAGCAATCAGAAAGAGCCCTATGCATGAATTATGAAATGAACAGATGAACAGTTGGATATCAAGTAACAGTGATAAAGTGTTGAATATGCAGGCATCGCATCATTTCATGTTGGAAGATAATCTTATGAATACCCTGGTCATGCAATGGTCGTCTTGTGTGGACAAAACAAAACCGGGATTGGTCATTTTCATCCAGCATTTAGAACTGGACTAAGATTTCACAGGTTGGCAGTATGATTTTATGTCATTGTAGACCAAGCTACAGTATCCTTTTGAAATATGTTGCTCAGTGTTGTCTTCAATTTGTGTTAACACAAATTCCTAGTGGTTTGTTGACACCACATAATGTGAATTGATAACCCTTAAATTAGATAATTATTGCATGTTTAATGCTGAAATTTAATTTTAGGTAACAGCAGATAATATCATCGCTGAATAAAACTGATAGTAAAATTCATTCAGAAAGGTCACAGAAGTATTTTAAGGAGTACTTTCGTTCTATTGTCTTGTATTGTCCTCATGCTTTAGTATTACATTCATTTAGAATGGAAATGTACTAATAACATTTATACTTGATAACAGTTAATATTCATAGTGCAGTGTTTGTCTTGTTTTAAGTGTACATTATTTTATTAACGATATCTGTGTCTGATTTTTTCAAATCGTTAATAACTTCAGTTGCAAAAATACGATTTCTCTGTTGGTCAACTTGGTAGTCAGAAATATCACTACAGCAAACATCTGAAAGCATTGAAAGTGAAGCAAACATTATATCCAAAATTAAAAATCAGTTTCATAATACTGTGTCTGAATCGTGCACTTATGGCATGCTGAATAAACTATCTGTACACAAAATACAATTCTTAGTCCAATGCATCTCTGAATAACCACTGGGCCATTTAAAATCTTTCTTCATGAGTATAGCCACCCATTGCATATTTTAAATTTGAAATAGGCATAGTGTGCGGATAATTTGCAGAAGCTATCTAAATGCTGCAGTAGCAAGGCACTGCAAAAGCACCTCCATTAATTCTGGACATCCTCGGTATTTCTGCATTTAAAAACATTATCTTTTTAAGTGTATTGGCTCTCTTTAAATGAAGTTGAAAATGTTGGAGTTTATTTTCTGATGATCCTGTATCAAGGAATGAAAGTGTTCCTTTCAGCACTGTATCTGCCTTCTCTTCCATCAGGCGGGGAAGAATGAATGTTAGTGCAACACACTTTTCTTCGCCGCATTTTAATTGATAGGTCGCATCTGTCAAAGATATAGAAATGTCTGTCTCATAAATATGTACATACACTATCTGCCAGTGGAATTATGCCATAAAATAATGATTTACAATTCAACCTATTCATCAATCCATGAACAGTAGCTTTTTAAAATTAGCATCTATATATTCCCTTTCTTATTCACTCATTGAAGTGTTTTGGAGGACAAACACAATTGCATTGTACTGATGAAATTAGTTTTCTGTTTTCTTCCTCTTATCAGTTAATTTAATTAAGCAACTTGCATTTTGTCTTCTTTAAGCCACTGGATTGCATCATGGCAATGCACTGTATTGATTCGATTATCCTCTTGCATCTCAATATGTAGTGAGAGGTTTTGTGCCACAGTAGTTTTAAGCCCCCCAAGGCAGTGACCGAATGAAGAAGCAATCTAATTGAGGTACAGCTGACCTTGATACATGCAGAATGCTGTTGTACAGTAGAAGGTATTAAAAAAGACACGACACAACAGACCATGCCTTTAAAATGTTTATTTAGCAAATAAATAATAAGTAATATAAATGAAATTAAATAAACACACATGCAAATGGTTATTTAGATAGCATTTATCCATACAATCCTTCAAGCAGTCCTTGCAACAGTGTGGATCTCCCTGATGTTTGTCATGTTTACTTTATTTGTTTTTTTTTGCACATGTAGGCAGTACAGAAGTGTATTGCTAATCCACCTCTGTGCGTGCCATATACTCATGTTTATAGGTTGCATTATTGTAATTGTAAAAACTGATGAGATTATAATTGCAATAAGTAGGTAACCTGTATCATGAGTCAAGAGTTCAAATTAATAAGATTACCGATCATCAATAGGTAGAGCGAAAGAGCTTGCCCCATGATGGCCTTTTTCTTCCTTGCTCGCAGTGTTGCAAGACTAGAGCTACTCAAGATTACTTTGCCGCTACCTTTTTCTCCAAGAATTTCCATCACTCGTGCTCACTCCTTACAACATTTTGCTTTGAACCTGAAGAAGTTACACCAATGATTTTGGAGTATCCATTTTACTCCCCTCCTGCTAAGAGTCAGAGAGTCAGAACATAGTCTTTATATCCCTTCAACCTCCCCCTGGTCCCATTGGGGGAGGAGGGGGAGAGCAAATAACAATAGGTAAATATGCACATATGCTACAATCTACTTTCTATGTTTATAGTCACAAACTAGTACTACAATGTTCATTCGAGAATTTTATGCTGCATTTCGTCCTTGGCTTCAGTTCGGAACATGCAAGCACCAACACGATTGGACCTCTGTTGTGTCAGAGCATGAAGCCTAAAGAAGACATAGCAGAGAACAACCAGTACAGTGTATACATCAAGAGACATGGCCACTGAAGTGGACTCACATGCTATTTAGAGCAAGAGCACCAGAGGATTGTAAAAATTGATCTTCATTGGATTCCTCCGAACATTCTGAATCAGAACTATCAGATGATTTGGTTGCTTTGTTCAGACAAGTATAATTGCACAATTGTTCTATGGGTTCCAGTAGAAGTGAAATGACAACAATAAAAAATAAATAAATAAAAGTAGGAGAGAATTAATTGCAGGACTAAATCAATGGCATCAATGATATATCCATGTGTCAGAGTATGTTGGAGGGGGAGGTGGGAGGTGGAAGAGGATGCGTACACTTTTGACTACCATTTGTATTACCAATTTCTCCCTTTCCCTTTTTATTTGTTTCTTAGCTATTCGTAATGAGAATCACGATGTACAAGGGCTGCTGAAAAATATACCAGTATAATTGCACAATTGTTCTATGGGTATTTATAAAATCTGATAGCTGCTTAACTGCAGTACTAACTAAAAGACATCTGGAGTGTAGTCATGCTTCCTAACCATTGCCCAAGGCAAGGTCCACCTCCACCCGCACTAATGAGCTTGAAAGAGCTTTTGTGTAAATGCACAATTACATTATTACTGACATTTATACATGTACATGATTGTGCATACATGTTAATCATATTAATTAAATAATTAATTAATGCTAATTAGCAAACTGACACGCAACAGGCACAGTACATTACACTCATGATCAGCATCTATAAGTAGGATAAAATGGAGAAGGTGCCATCAGTGCCACTTGCAGAAGCTTTGAGTGACAAAACAAACAGGTTGACCTTAGAAGGGTTGTGACAAGGGAGGAACATTGATGCTCGAATAGGGCCGTGGCAGAGGAAAAGTATCTAGATGCTGCTACCAATGACCAGGTGGATCCTTAAAAGAGGCAGAATGGATGTTTATAAGTTGTATAGAAAACTTTGTTTTTAAGTGTATTTAATATGCTTTAACTTTCAAAATCATACCCTCTCCTGAGTCAAATTGAACCATTTAATTCCTTGTTTAATTAGCACAGCATGCATGGGAAATGCTTACCATAGTGTGAAGGATCACTTGTGGAATATGATAGAACAAATCTTTCTGGGGGTCTTATCATTGACTCAGGTTTACAGCGAATCAAAGTAGTAGGTACTATTGGTAGAAATGAGAAAAAATGTTACAGGAGTGAATAAGTATGATATTCATTCTTAGTGTGTTATCAATGTATGGATTTCATCTCAGAAATTCTTACTAGAATGGATTGAACCATTTTTGTATAAAATGCTATTCATACAGTATTATGGTTTTGACATGTAGAATGTTAATCATAACAAAAATTAATTGCAATAAGTAACTCAACTATTTTCAAAAATTTATTCTTCATTTTAGTTGCCATATAGCACCTGCATGACTATGCTTTCACTTCCTGTATGGCAACAGCTTAGTTGGGTATGGGCCGACCTTAATGTGCCTGTCAGGCCATGCCCAACTAGTATCAGCTATGTTTTCAAATTGCCAAATGCAAAAATCTATTCTATTACAGGAGTAATGTTATATGTATGCATTGGGCAATATTTCCACTAATTAATAAATTGAAAGGGAGAGAGGAATGAGAGGGAGAAAAGATTTCTTATGCTTAATGATTTGAACTAATTTAGGAGTACAAATGCTTTCAACAATTTCAGGAGCACAAATGCTTTGCTGTTCCCAGCCGCTTTGCTGTGACGAGCTGCCTTGTGGTACCAGGCCAGCTTGCTGTGACAAGCTGCCTTGTGGTACCAGGCCAGCTTGCTGTGACGAGCTGCCTTGTGGTACCAGGTCAGCTTGCTATGATGAGTTGCCTTGTCGCACCAGGCCAGCTTGCTGTGATGATTTGTGATGCTGTACCAGGCCAGATTGTCGTGACGAGCCGATCCAGTGGATTTGTGGTACCCGGTGGCTATACTGTACCGTGCCGCTATAGGTGACTTTCTGGAGATAACATAAATATCAATCATATCCAATATCAAGGCGTACAACATGGAAACAAATGTTTGGAAGAACTTAGTTACTGAGTTTTGTCTGTCATTTTCTTGGCGCACATTTTTGTTTGAGAGCTTTTAATGGACGTTCCAACCATTTATAGTGCTCAGTGTTAGGGCAGATGTTATTTTTGTATCATCTTTAACAGTACAATAAATAAGTATCAGCCATCTTGACCTTGGTCAATATTTCTATAGGTTCTGAAGCACTGTACGTACTTGATATGAGTGTGCTTCAATCTTGAGCTGCTTGTCATCCTCAGATAAGTTATACGCCCTTAGATCCAATAAAAATATTCTGGAGGGAGTGTTATGCAACAGAATTAATGTAACCGCTTCCATACAAACATTTGATTCACATGTCACTGACATGTGCACTTCAAAGGGCACAAATCCATCTTTTGTGTACACACATGGTTTCTAAGATGAATCAAAATGTTGCTTCAGAAATGTCATATTTGAACATTGCATACAGGTTGGCACATCACGCGCTATTTATGATATACACAAGATGTGCATCATTGTAAGTCTAAAGACCTTACAATTACTTACTGTTTGTTCATGCTGAGAAGATGAATATGATATCTTTGATAGGAAGTGTTTCAAACTCTAAAAGAAGACAAAATCAATTACAACATAACTTCTTTACCAGAAAATTGCTGATCTCACCGTTGATTTTTGATGCTTTCGTCTTTGTTTGGCTTGAATAGGCTCAGAGAATAATGCCATGCATTCCTTCAGGTCAAGTATCAGATTCTAAGCATGGCAAAATAAATTGTAGTATCAGAAAGAGCCTAATGCATGAATTATGAAACGAACAGTTGGATATCAGGTAATAGGTTGCATTATTGTAATTGTAAAAACTGATGAGATTATAATTACAATAAGTAGGTAACCTGTAACATGAGTCAAGAGTTCAAATTAATAAGATTAATTCAGTACAGATCATCAATAGGTAGAGCGAAAGAGCTCGCCCCATTATGGCCTTTTTCTTCCTCGCTCGCAGTGTTGCAAGACTAGAGCTACTCAAGATTACTTTGCCGCTACCTATTTCTCCAAGAATTTCCACCACTCCTGCTCACTCCTTACAACATTTTGCTTTGAACCTGAAGAAATTGCACCAATGATTTTTATATCCCTTAAACCTCCCCCAGGTCCCTTTGGGGGAGGAGGGGGAGAGCAAATAACAATAGGTAAATATGCACATATGCTACAATCTACTTTCTATGTTTATAATCACAAACTAGTACTACAATGTTCATTCGAGAATTTTACGCTGCATCTCGTCCTTGGCTTCAGTTCGGAACATGCAAGCACCAACACGATTGGACCTCTGTTGTATCAGAGCATGAAGCCTAAAGAAGACATAGCAGAGAACAACCAGTACAGTGTATACATCAAGAGACATGGCCACTGAAGTGGACTCACATGCTATTTAGAGCAAGAGCACCAGAGGATTGTAAAAATTGATCTTCATTGGATTCCTCCGAACATTCGAAATCAGAACTATCAGGACTAGATGATTTGGTTGCTTTGTTCAGATTCCAGTAGAAGTGAAAAGACGGCAAAAAAAAAAAAAAAAAGTATTAATCACAGGACTAATTCAATGATATATCTATGTTTCAGAATTTTTGGGGGGGGGGGGGGGGGGGGGGGGGGGGCGGGAACGACCTGTATGTATTACACATCTTAATTCTGATTCTTGCATGCTAGCTAAGAGCTTGAACCATTTGAGCATAATACTCACACATGTACATGCATACTAATCATTCTGACATCATAGCACACTAGCATCTTTTGAGAAAGAAAAGCGCAAATTTTTTAAAAAGTGGTACCACTTCTCCCCACATCCCCATCACAAAACTTATAACTGAATTAGACCATTTGTGAGAGATGAGTATTGTCTTTGATCCAAATCTGTGATGATCAGCATCCCTAGTACATCCTAGCACTAGTCAATACATATTAATAAAGCTTTAGTAACATATAGGAATGATGCCAGTAGGCTTGAAAATCTTTAAACCATACCCAGTTGTATAAATTAAGGAAGTGAATGCAAAATTTCCTGATTAGATTATTTTATTACGCATGGATTTCATCTCAGAACTTCTTACTAGCATAATTTTGTAAGTCAAATAGCATTTCCAAGGATGTAGCCTTTTTTCTTCCGACTTCATGGTACTTACTGGCACCTTCTGAGAGATAAAAATGCATGATTTCATAAAAATGATTGTGCCACTTCCCCTTTACATCCCAACACAAAACTACTGAAGCCTTTCATGCATCATGCAACCATCCATTTGAAATGGTATGGTGCAGTGAATATTTCTCTGCTATTATGTTGTACATGTACATGACCCAAAAGCTAAATGTATGCTCAATAATCATAGTAAACAGTAGTCTTGGAACTAGACTAATATGGTCCTATTATACAGCGTTTTGTGACAGAGGAGCATAATGAGGTATGTTAAGAATTCCAATTACTTTTGTTTTGCTTTACCAATGTCTCAAGCAGGACTAGAGATCTTATGACCTATCAAGACTGCATCTTCAGCTTACCAGACATCTAGGCAAGTAACAAATGTGACAGTGAAGCTGTGAAAGGAGTTGGTGTCTTTGATCCAACACAATATCTAGAGAATCTTCAGGCTGCCAGAAAACATGTTAAAGACTTAAAAATCTGAGCTTGAAAGTATTTTGGTGAAGTTCACAACTAAACATCAGAGGGCCATTAGAAGAGCGATTTACGGCAAAACCTTGCAAGCAAGACTCGTCTGATTGAAAAGGAACAATTTTCAAAAAAGCAAAGCAATTGTTTTGTTGATACAAATATGAACATCACTGTAGAGGGACACCAACATTCAGGAGCAGCTATATGATCCTGCTGCTAAATAGTTCCAAATTTTGCAAATACAATAATTCCCTGCATTAAAATTTGTTTCAAAATATAGGACTGTGCTAGAAATTACATTTGCACACTGATTTTTAACAATACGCCTTAATTAGTACTGATTGCTACTTTTAATAATGACACTAATTGAGAGATTTGTCAGCTAACCTACTGATTCTTCATTGCTGTCCCACAAAAGAGCACATTTGGAGGCTGGTTGAACATCGTAGTATACTTCTGAAATCAACTTTGGTTTCAAATGAGTGATAATAGAAATGAAAAAGTAATGATTTCAAAAGAATGTTACCTCACACAAAGGTAACAAAGTAGACATTGATAACCTTTTAAGCATGTATCATATGTCTAATTGCCATATGCATGCTAAAATCTATGTGTAATTACAGGCCATGATTTTATGTATTGAGACAATATTTCCACAAATAAATAATGGATAAATTTGAATGGTGAGAGAACTGATGTGGGAGAAAAGAAGAATTCTTACAGTTGGCACAGTCAAGACTTTCAGCAAACTGAAGGCTGTGATGTACTGAGTTGGTATACTGTGAATGTACCCAGCCGCTGTGCTGTGCTGAGCTGCTTAGCAGTACCAAGCCGTTTTGCTGTACCGAGCTGCTTTGCTGTACCGAGCTGCTTTGCTGCCTTGCTGTGCTGAGCCTCTCCACAACCTGCAGAGTTGCAGTACCAGGTCACTGCTGCTAAGGATGCCTTAACATAACAATATAACAATCAATCATTTCCAATATGAGAAGTGCAACATGGATACAATGCTTAAGATTGCTGCATGAACATATAGTTACTGAGTTTTGTCAGTTATGTTCTTGGCGCACATTTTTGTTTGAGAGCAGCTTAATAGTTGTTCCAACCATTTATAGTGCCAGTGTTAGGGCAAATGTTACGTAACACATGTCAAGGCATTTGAAAATTGCATACCATATTTTTAAACTGTAATTGTTATACATAGCACTGTGCATACATGTGGTTCAACCTGGAGTGGCTTTTCGTCCTCAGATAAGTCATACGCCATTAGATCCAATAAAATATTCTGGAGGGAGTGTTATGTAACAGAATGTAATTGTCCATACAAGCATCTGAATCACATGTTTCACTGCAAATATGCATGTGGAAGAGACCACCTCTTGTGTACACACATGTGGCTTCTAAGATATTATTTCTATTTACTTGCTCTGTACTGTATTTGAACATAGCATACAAGTTGGTACATCATGTAAGCTCGATTTATGATGTGCATGATTGTAAGTCTAAAGTCATTACAATTACGTACTGTTTGTTCATGCTGAGAAGTTAAATCTGATATCTTCGATGTGAAGCGTTCCAAACTCTAAAAGCAGACAAAATCAATTCCAATATAACTCCTTTACCAGAAAATTGCTGATCTCACCATTGACTTAGGATGTTTTTGTCTTTGTTTATCTTGAATAGGCTCAGAGAATGATGCCATGCATTCCTTCAAGTCAAGTATCATATTCTAAGTATGGCAAGGGCAGTAAATTGTAGCAATAAAATGAATGGATAGAATCCCGTGTAAGAATCCTAAATCTAACAGTGGATATCAGGTAACAGTGATAAAGTGTTGAATACGCAGGCATCAGCATCATTTTATGTTTGGAAAATAATCATTTGATTTGGATACATTTGTTGCAAAACAGAGGCAGTATACACAGATTTATAATACTGATAAAATTATAGCATGTACAATTGAAACTACTTTCATTTAGCTCGATCATTGTTCCAGATGGTCACTATGAATTATCCACCCACCCTGGGTCATTGATGGTCATTCTTGTGGGCATAGCAATATTGTATATACATGCCGAATACAACTTGGTCATCTGCCGACATCTATACACAGGTAGATTCTCACCATTGTCCATGGAGAACTGTGTGATACTGAAGCTTCAATTGTCTTAATTAATTCAAACATATGGTTTCTGGCTTTGCAAATATTTCCTATGGATATTGTATAAAAGCAGCACGCATAAGCTAAAGATGCGCTTACAGTACCATATTTACTAAAAACTTATTCTGTAACCTGCCTGCCCAACTACTAGTTAAAAAAATCTCCCCATGTTTTGTGATGGAATTTAGCTATTGCAGGTCTTAATCATATGCATAGAGTAAAAGCATTGTGAAAACAACAGCAACAACAACAAAAACAACAGCAACAACAACAACCACCATCCACATGGTTCTGGAAAAGCAAATAAAACCCAGGATATGTATCAATAGGGTCTGGTCTGAATAATTTTCATGCTAATGTGGCCAATTTAGAGTATACTTTTGAAACGTTTCTGCTGTTGTCTCTGTAAATGTCCTAGTACTAGTTTCAGGGAGTTGCAGACACCACAGAATGTGATAATGTTGCATGCAGTTTAAGTGCGGATGCATCATAACTGAAATAATTGTGATAGTAAAAACCATTCAGAAAGGTCACAGAAGTATTTTATGGAGTATTTTTATGTTAGCGTTTTGTACTGTCCTCACCCCTAATCGATTTCAAGCACTGTACCATACCAGTTCATGCTAGGATTACATTCATTTAGAATGGAAATGGCGCTAATAACTTTATACATGTTCACTATTAATAGTGCAGTATTTATGTCCAGTTATTTTGTGTACATTATTCTATTAATGATATATGCACCTAATTTTTTAAACTCCAATTGCAAGAATGCGATTTCTCTGTTGGTCAACTTGGTAGTCGGAAATATCACTACAGCATCCATCTGAAAGTATTGAAAGGTAAGTAAGCTACAACGTTGCACTGCAAATTGATAAATTGATATGTCTGAATTGTGCTCTTATGGCATGCTAAAATTGTGTTATAACATTGAGTAAACTAACTGTACACAAAAAACAATGATCCTAGGCAGAATTGTGCCCCTCTGAATAAGCAACGGACCATTTAACAGCTTTCTACATAACTAACCATCCTTTAGATTACGTATAGTGTAGATTTGGAACAGCCATGGTTTGTGAACAATATAGAGGCTAACCAAATTATTTGGTAAGCAGGCACTGTCATGAATTCCATAAACCCTCAAATATTTTCTGTACTTATCGATCTTATCATTGTTACTATCTTTATAAGTGTACCAGCTCTCTTTAAATGAAGTTGAAAATCTTGGAGTTTATTCTCTGTGGATCCTGTATGTAGGAATGAAGGCGTTCCTTTCAGCACTGTAAAACATCTTTCTTCCATCAGGCGGGGAAGAATGAGTGTTAGTGCAACACACTTTTCTTCGCCACACTGGATGTCTTTAATGGATATGTTGCATCTATCAAAGATATAGAAATACCTGGTCCTCAAAAATATATCGCTATCCGCCAGTGCCATTATGGTGTAAAGAATAACTTCAATCTATGCATTAATTCATGAATGGTAGTCTTTTACAACCAGTATCCTTTCCATTTAATTTCGTAACTTAATCACTCATTGCAGTGTTGTGGAAGATAAAAATTATTGCATTGTACTTTTCCATTTTCTCCCATTATCAGTTAATTTAAGTAACTCACACTTTGTCTTCTTTAAGCCACTGGATTGCATCATGGCAATGCACTGTATTGATTCGATTATCCTCTTGCATCTCAATATATAATGTGAGGTTTTGTGCCACAATAGTTTTAAGCCCTCCAAGACAGTCACCAAATGAAGGAGCAATCTAATTGAGAGACAGCTGATCTTGTGCATGCAGAATGCTATTTGTATCTACACAGTAGAGTTATCTAAAAAGGCACCACACAACAGACCATGCCTTTAAAAAGTTTATTCGTTAAAAATACATGCAAAGGATTGTTTGGATAGCATTTATCCCATACAATCCTGTGTGGACCTCGATGGTTTTTGTCATCTTTACTTTATTTGCTTATTGCTTGCACATGTAGGCAGTACAGAAGTATATTGCTTATCCACCTCTGTGCATGCCATTTGTACATATACTCACGATTATAGGTTTCCTATTTATTGTAATTGTAAAAACTGATGAAATTACAGACAATTACAATTACAATAAGCAACCTGTAACATGAGTCACGAGTTCAAATCAAGCTAAAGTACAGTTTCAGATTCTGCTCATCCAAGCGAGCAAAAAGGAAATAACTGGATGCAAAGATCTGCCCTGTAGCACGTATAGGTATTGGAGGAAGGGTGAGAGATATTTCCTTCGCATCAATAATATTGGTAATTTCTTTACTTTCATTGTGCATCAGCATTCACTGATTCATAATTATTGCCACTGTATTGCATTTTGCATGATTATGGTGTTACAAGCACACATGTTTGAAATGCTCCCTTCTCTCTCTACTGCCAAACTGAACTTCCACCACTGCACAAGCAATTGTGTTGTTTAGATACAAGTCGTTACTCCACGCTTAGTTGCAATCGAGTTACTGACATGGAATAATATGTTATCAAACTACATATGTTTGTGGGCAAGGACACACAAACTGACCCTCCATACAACAATTCAGTGTATAGTACCATTTCTGTCATAGCCATGGTGACGCGTACATGTAGTAACAAGAGTAGATTATTATATTACAAAAGGGTATATGACTGGTGGAAATCAGCAGTGTTTTGAATCAAAGGTTTATATCTGCTACAGTTTGGGAAAAGTGGAAACAAAGTGGTTATGCAATTGAAGAAGTTAGCAAGTTTCACAACCTAGCATTGAGGGCTCATTTGTTATGACAGAATAGCATAAGACAATGCAGTGCGTGAAATACTGCAGTAAATTGTAATTTAGGAAGAGCACCATTAGATTACCTTTTCAAGTGAGTCAATGAAGTAGCAGACACCCTTGCCATGACTGGCAATAGCTTGCATCATCCCAAGGTCACAATCATTACCAAAGGCAAAAGTGTAAACTGATCCAGAATAACACTGATATGAGAAAATCAAGGACTGTGTAACACTATAGTTAGGGGGGAGAATGAATAAGCTATTTTAGTAATAATGACCGAGTATTCAGCACAGAATCTCTGCTACAATGACATATTCATGTATACATTGCCAGAAATTCAGGCTATTGGCATGTACAACAGGTAGATCTAAACTTAATACCTGTTATGTGGTTTCATAATATCATTGCTGATATGAAGGGACTCAATTATCAATTTATTGTTCAAATACAGTATACTGTGAATACTGGACACTCAATAAAATGGAATATAAGCCATCTAAACCTTGACTTGATTCATCTTCTTAAGAATCTTTTCACAGACAGTAACTCCTTCAGTGGCTTTCCCCATCACTTAACAGCAGCACAGACTGCACAGTAGCTGGCTTTGTTCCTCCATTGTAGGCCAACATCTCAACTCCTGGATAGACACAGATTTATAATCTTTTTATAACTCTAGGCTTAACATATGTCCATTATTGTTTGAGTGTGATAGATTCCAAATATGTTACAATGGTGTTATACTTACCTTTCATCAAGCCATCACAGAGGTTTGTTCGGCCATCTGCTATAATTGTGGATATGGCATTTTGAAAGATCTGCTTGTTCTCTGCAGTTGCCTCCTGCAATCCAAAACACTGCTTCACAGATGTGTTATAGGTCAATAAAGCAATGCAATCCCTCTCATCCACTGTATGAGAAAAATGCAATACATTAAAGCTGTGCACCAAATGCAGTGAGTGGGCATCTGACCATTTCACACAGACTAACAAAGAAATTATTGAATGTGATAGAGTATCTTATTGTTTTACTAGTAAGACAATGTGAAGACATATTCAAATTCAGGAATGTTTAATGAAGCAGTGTTTTATATTTACGTATAACTCACAAAGGTTAATCAATCGTAGCAGCATCTCCTTGACAAGCTGGATTTTCATTCCGGCCATGGAGCCACTGTTGTCAATCACTGCAACAATGTCCACATGTTGCCTTGTCGTTATTCTCAAAGCTTTGACTGACACAATGGCTCAGCAATCTTGCCTCGATCCATGAGGGTATTGTGTATATTCAGCTTTAGCTGAACACCAAACTGTGGCACATTCAGGTACTGTATTGGCAACCTGATAATGGCAGAGATAGCCATGTATTTCATGCAAGCATATGTGTGAGATAACCATACAGGACGATAACATGTCAACTGCTGTTCATACATTCTATAACAAGATTAACTGGATACAACCGTGTTGCTTTTCTGATACTGTATTATCAGCCTGATAACCAGTTATGCCATGCATTTGTGAAATGCATGAGATAGCCATATTAGAAAGGAGTGATAGCTTGTCATGGCCTGTGGTTCATGCATCCTGAACAGAATGTTACGTGAGCACCCTATTTTAAATACATGATTTATCCAATAATCTTTATTGATTAAATGCATTTCCTTGTAAAGCATAGAATGTGTAGTAATAGGACTTAAACTATTATACATTGTAGTTGTGCATAATAGAGTCATGTGTTGCATGGGGATTGATAAATCTGGAGATATTACATAGGGCTTTGGAATCATCTCACATATCTTTATTTCATGTATGTATTTCATGAAAATCCCACAGGTCTGAACTGAATGACAGATGCATTGAAACTATCAAATGATTTCAGTTATTTTTCAAGAATGAGAGGGTTAAAAGTAGGCAACGTGTTTGACAACTTAAAAAAACATTCTGTGCAACTATATAAAAGTTAATACAATTCAGTGTTAACCATTGCTTGAAAGTAATAGTACTGTAATATAGAGTGTTGAATAGGACACACCTTGACCTATTCATGACCCCCTTGCCTTAAAGCCTTGACTTTATCAAACATTTGCAAAAAGTAATTAAAGAATATGCAGCAAATGGTTGTGAAAGTAATTTATTCTCTTCAGTAGGTATTAGTCCTAGCAATACAAAACTCACCTCATCCACATATTCTGGGGGTAATGGGAGCAGTGATGGAACTGCAATGAAAGCAAATGCAGGAAGTCATTGTTCAATAATGAGCAAATCACACTACATCTCCACTCATCACCTCTACCTTAATCATCTTCCCTCTCGCCCTTCTTCCCTCCTAAAAAGCAAAATAGATCACCAATTAGTAGTAGTGTGCTTTGATGAAGATGTCATTTCAAACAGCTTCACCATTACATTTTGGTTGCCTATGACATGCCACTAGGTGAGATATGATATGTACAATCCAAACAAGACTTTCAGACATAAAGTTGCTTTTATTTTTTGTACTGCTTGATTATAATATCCTACAATTCAGACTGTAAAGAATTGCGATTGCTTGATACCTGGCATCAGTGGTATCCTTTGATACCATGCAATTACTTGCTCGGAATAAGAAAAAAACCCACATACATAATTGAACCTACTTTTAAGACATAGTATGACAAAGAAACTCAGCCATCATAAGACCTATTTATTACTCTTTACAAAAGTAAAGCTGCAATGAAGATTATTGCAATAAATTGCAGGCAAAGAATTATATTAGCATGCATGTAAAAAGGTTTCTACTAAATACTGCAGTGCTGTCAAGCATGTGCCTCATGTCATGCAAGTTGAGCATAAAACAAGTGTGGTACATCACATGAAAAATAGTATAATTTGAGTCAATGATTCCCCAAAGTCACCTAGACATGTCATTATGCATAATACAATTACACACAAGACTCCAATCTGTAAATTTACTTATAGAGGTGCACACTTACTATCTACCCTTTTGTGAACCACCTGACCATCTATCCACACTCCCATGTCTAGCTAAAGTGACTGTGAGGTACATGCAGGGTTAAGCTATGTGGCACTGAAATCTACTCGATTGCATATCCAACATGCATGTGCTTAATGTACCATGTAGTATCTTATTTTACAGTGTTCCGCAATGCCTGATTCCATTATGTTACCACATGGTATGCAGAAATACCCTATTTTGATGCAATCCAAATAATGAGCTGTCAAGTTACCTTTTGTTTCCTCAGCCTTCATTGCTTCATCTACTTCAGCAGCTAGATGAAAAAGCTCAACTTTTCGCATGGCCTTGGTCAAAGTGGACCATGCAACTGGCTGCATACCACTTCCTTGAAGCCATTTTATTAGTATCTCACGATTGGTGTCCTCAATACTTTTATTTCCTGCAGCAATACCCTCAACTATGGCCCCACTGTCATCTTCCAAGAGATACACACCCAAATCTTTGCCTCTTATTCCTATCTGTTGAGCTAAATTAACAGTCTTTGTCTTGCTGCTAAATACAAAATCTCTCGAAGAGTAGGTTGTGCTGATGAGGTGAAAATGGCAAATGAGCAAGGTACTATTGTCTTTTTCATTAAACAATAGTACCTTTTCCTCCAACCTTAGCAGTAACAGGATGTTCTGGACAATCCGGTTCCACCAATTGGCCACTCCTTTTACTCATTGGGATCAGACTTGCACTCTGTTGAAGTGTAAATTGTGACAAGAAACAATACATTAACAACGAGACAGATTCAAATGCTGCGAGCCTACCTACATGTCCTCATGCATTCAAATCTATCTGACGCTAGTTAAATTACACTATAAAATTATTTTACTACAATTGAAACAGCATGTGAGCCAGATCATCTGGATTGTCCATCGTCACGTTGTCTCATTCAATGGTCCACAGAAGATGATCAATTAGTCATTAGTTGAAAGTATTTCAACGTCAGAGTGCAATGTATATAAACACAATGTATATTCATGCTCGAAACAAAAAGAGTCAGTGAAGCTTGTCAAACACAAAGATGCTCATCACAGATGAAAATTCGTGTACTAGTTTACATGTACTTCTTGCATCTATTACATTGGTTGTCTATGCCTAGCGCCTCGCGTGCGCATGCACACACACACACACACACACACACACACACACACACACACACACACACACACACACACACACACACACACACACACACACACACACACACACACACACAAAACACATGCTCAGTTGTTTTATGCAACGTGATTGGGAACTAGACTTGTTTGTCTTCCATAAAGCTAATCGCATTTTACAATTGCCACTGTGCCTGTTCCCCCTGTTGCATGCATGCGTTGGTTTTTGGTTTACGTTTCTGTCTCCCTCTCTCCCCTCTCCCTCTTTGGGTGGAAACAGAACCTCTTGTTACACTGGTGCTGTATGCCCTACAGGTTCTCATTAACGTACCTACTGCTGCCTGCTTGAAATTAAAAAACAAACTGAAGCGACCTCAGCGAAGGAAACACTTTAATTGGAGAGTACACTGTATGCTCTTGACGTATCTTAATTGTCAGCGATATCAGTGCCTTATATTTTCACCGAGTTAAATCGACCGATATTTAAGCAGTCCCTTATATCTCCGTACATGATGTTATTTTGAGTAAACTAAATATAGTTTCTAACTTTATAAGGAGTACACCCCTTACGCAATATTGATTTGATCAAGAGTGAAATGTGTATATAGTACTAGTGTGGAATCCGTGCCTAAAATCACAGCCGATGGTTTTGAATGACTACACATGATTGGAATGGCCACACATATGGTTTAGGGGGCTTGTCCAAACTACTTTTGGAAAAATTAGCGTCATTGTGACGTTAACATATTAACCCCCCCCCCCCCCCCCCCCCCTTAACGTCATATCAATAACTTTTCGTACGCGTCACGTGGCACCTTGTAAATGGTTGCACATCTTTCAATACTCCTCCGAAAAGTGTAGTCTGAATAGACATAACTGCTGCCACTAGAGTCAACGCTGCTTGCAAGCTAGATGTTTCGCAAAACTTGCGGACAATAAATATTTCTTAGCGTCATAGTCTTAACTACCCCCCCCCCCCCCCCCCCCCAACGTCACAATGACGCTAATTTTTCCAAATATAGTTTGGACAAGCCCCCTTAGAAAAGCCAGAAAGTTTCAGGATGCATGTGACAATAATTCAATGCAGAGTGCACGACAAAGTTTCGGCTTGTGCGACAAAATTCAACTTGCGTGACAAAGTTTCAGAATGTCAACTCGAGTACAATGGATGACAGACAGGAAAATGGTTTTGTTAATCTTGACCCTCAAATGAATAATTACATGTCTTAAATCATGAGTGTTTCAGGTTTTTCAGTTTTTCCAGTGTCGCAGTGTTCCAATGTTTCCAATGTTCCCAGTGTCTGCAGTGTTTCTAGTGTCTGCAGTGTTTCTAGTGTCTGCAGTGTTTCTAGTGTTTCCACTGAGTACGCATTGGCAGAAATTTCGGAACATTGTGCGGCATCGCGCACATCCGTTGTTTCACAGTTCACGCGCGTCCATTGAACTATCGCACCGAGAACATAGTAAAGGACATCATAAACTATACTTTTTTGATTTAAAAAAATTCCAAGTCTATCTGTCGGTTCCATTCACTTTAAGTAGTTGAGGTACTCAACATCGCCATTGTAAAAATTAACCACGTTCGCGATACGATGGAAGGACGCGATAGTTATTTGAAACTTGGCACGGGTATACGCTTGTTCAGGTATGTTAATGGAGGTGGGCTTAGTTGTTATGCGTTTGCGTAACAAGCCAGGAAGCTAGGCTTAGAGCTGGCTATTTTGCACCGCATACGTGTTTGTTTTTTTTTCGTTCTTGTTGCCTAGTGCCCTAGTTGGTCTTAAGTTAGATTTGCGTACGTGGGCAGTCGTTGACAGTAGCGCTGTGTCAGTGAAAATACATGTAGCGCTCTATGGCTTATAATGAATGGGTATCTTATTTTACTAGTCCATGGCCAAGCTACTGAATTACTCAGTAAGTTCTAGTAGGATGCGCACAACGGCACCGGCTTAAATTTTCTTTATCACAGATGTATATGTGTATTTGTGGAGTGTGTGTGTGTGTTGTGTGTGTTTTGTGCATGTGTGTGTGTGCATGTGTGTGTGCATGTGCGTGTGATGGCTGTGTGTATATTTAATTGTGTTACTGTAACTGCTGTGTGTATGAGTGTATTTAACTATACTACTTGTATATGCACGAGTGTGTGCATGTGTGTTTGTGTGTTTGTGTGTGTGTGTGTGTGTGTGCACTTGTGTGCGTGTGCACTTGTATGTATGTTTTGTGTGCATTTTCCAGTAAGGCATGTGAAAGTACTTACATGAATGAGGCAAACCCCTTACACTATCTTTGAGCCATCATGCGTTTTGATCTGACACAACAAGGGGTCATGCAGGAGTACCCATTGACTTCTGCATGGGAGGAGCGCTGGCTCTCCCCAACCCTTGAGGCTAAGCCGGACAATTGTGATGCTGGCCAGATGTGGACAACCTGGTTACCAGACCTGGGACCTGGGCTGCTAGACCAGACTGGGCAAATGCAGTGGGGAATCCCAGGCTAGATAGATGTAGGTCTCATCAGGTATATATACCTGTGTATGGACTGCATTAGGAATGATGTAACTGGAACTTGTTGCTGTTTTGACATCTCAGCCATGTAGTAGGTTCTGTCTTTACACAACTGATTCAACATGACCTGAAAGTGTTCAGGGCACGTTGGAAAGCACACACAGGATCAAATGCAGCAGACTTCCGAGTAGCCTTTTCAATGATCTGTATAATATTTGGGGCCATGCACTTAGGTAAGAGATTACATTTGTTGGGCAACAGTTATATATGAGTGCAAGAAACCTGTGGATCCTGAAGAGCTAGAGCCATCAAGAGACAGTGGAGGCTTATTACGAAGAAAGTGTGTGTTTGGATGATCTGATCACCACCAAATTGCCTGTGTGGCAAGTTTGCACAGGCATCACAGGCATTATCTGAGTTTTGATATCTCAACCTTTTGTACTGTCTGTGGTTGTAAACTCCCTTCAGTGTATGAGATGAGCTTGGAGTTGGTGTATGGTTTGAATGGAGGATGTCAAAAATGTAACACAGCTTAAGGGATACCTCATTGGCTGTCTTCAAATTTATTCTGTTCGTTTTGCACACATGGCGTTGTATATGGTTCTAGTAAATTGCATTTTGGGGTATGGTTCCTACCTATACTGCATCATTGCCAGAATTTCTGACATGGTCATGCCTACTCGCATGTGCACCCTTTCTTACTGTACGGTTGAATCTGTAGGCTTCCATATACTCTTGTCGGACTACCTCTTTTTGCAGCAATGCATGTGGACCTGGCATAATATGTTTCCTTCACAAGTTGATGTAGCAATGTGGTCACCAATGTTTCTTGAAGTTTCCCGACGCACATGTCACAATATTTTTCTTTCTGATATCACCTATTGCAATTAATACAGAGTACATTGCATCACTTTAACTACAAAATCCCAGCTTTATGTCCTTTATTCGTTTTGTAGGTGCCTTACTCTCATAACGTGGATCGAGGGATTGGAAAGGGATCACGTACGGTTCGCACAACGAGAAAATGCGCACTATGTTTACACAACCCATGTGACGTACACCCGCTTTTTTTACTTCCCGTCAGAAGTTGAACTTGTTTACACATGAATAATTGCAATGCCAATATAATTATCACATCAGTACATCACAGTTAACACATCAGGAAACATCCAGGAGTGGATTATAACGGGCAACAACTGCAGCTGTGCTGCAGGACAATGTGAAAAGCTGCTTGTAAATTAGTAACAATCCTTGCATTCGTATACAGCATCCTTTTTCTTCCTGTTAGCAGCAGACAGAAAAAGGATGCTGTATACGAATGCAAGGATTGTTACTAATTACAAGCAGCTTTTCACATTTATTCCAATGAGGATGTCCCTGGTTATCATCCATCTTTCTTCTGCAGCTGTTGCGGGTAAAGGACACGAAAACTGATCCCCCCCCCCCCCCCCCCCCCCCCCCCCATATAACAATTCAGGATAAGGTACCATTTCTTTCAAAGCCATGGTGACTTGTACATGTACGTATTATAGTAGAAGGAAGCAAAGACTCTGCTGAGTACATTGTTATGTTACAAATGGCATATGACAGGTGGAAATTAACAGTGTTTTGAATCCAAAGGTTTATATCCGCTATGGTTAGAAACCCCTAATGAAAAATGCTGAAAACAAAGCAGTTGTGCATTGAAGAAGTTACCAAATGTCACAGCCTAGCATTGAGGGCTCATTTGTTACTACAGAATAGCATAAGACAATGCAGTGCGTGAAATACTGCAGTCAATTGTAATTTAGGAAGAGCACGACGGAATTACCTTTTCAAGTGAGTTAATGAAATAGCAGGCACCCTTGCCATGACTGGCAATAGCTTGCATCATCCCATGGTCACAATCATTACCAAAGGCAAAAGTGTAAACTGATCCCGAATAACACTGATATGATGAAAAAATCAAAGTGTGTGCAATACTAAAGTTAGGGGAAAATAAAAAAGCTATTTATTAATAATGATGGAATATTCAGCTAGCACAGCATCTCTGCTACAATAACATGTTCATTTATCAATTGCATGACATTCAAAGTATTAGTGTAGTAGGTAGATTTACGTCAGCCGATCATCGGACAAAGTCCGACCAATTTACGTTTGATCATGTGCATGCACGAACAAACGAGATTTGTACCAATGAATTGTGTAGTAAATGGAGAATTGTTTTGTTAATACTGTCAATTGCTGAAAACGACTCGTCTATCAATACATCTACTCCCATCAAAAATAATGGTTCGTGTTTATACGAGCGTACATGTATCTCCGTAACTGAACGCGTCCACATACTTTTTTCCGAAAAGAAATGTACTCCAAAATGAATTTGAAAATATAGGAACGCAGAGACATTCACGGTTACAGAGATACGCTCGGTGAAACACGAGCCATTTTCTTTCAATGGGGGAAACATTGCGTTTGAGCTAATTGAGTGCAAACTAGTAGCTTCTCCTGCATACCTTTATTGGGATCATCAAATCTATGTAATTCTGCCGTTAAGAAGCATAACCGTTCTGTCTAGCATGCTCGTATCATGGCACTTTTAAACAAGAGTCAGAAAATGCCAGTTACAATAACAATTTAACAATATGTACCTATTGCAATGGCTCGAAATGCTGCAACTGATCAGAAGCTAAAATAAAGTCTGATATTGCATATAGGAACATCAGTTTAGCATTTTCAAAAACGATACCACTTTATGAATTGCAAGCCAGGCGTGACAAACCTTGACTTGATTCATTTCCTTAAGAATTTTTTACAGACAGTAACTCTAACTCCTTCAGTGGTTTCACCATCACTAAACTGCAACACAGACTGCACAGGAGCTGGCTTTGTTCCTCCATTGTAGGCCAACATCTCAACTCCTGGATAGACTCAGATTATACGATTTTGCCTAACTTATTCCCATTATTGTTTGAGAGTGATAGATCCCAAATAAGTAACAATGGTGCATACTTACCTTTCGTCAAGCAATCACAGAGGTTTGTTCGGCCATCTGCTATAATTGAGGATATGACATTTTGAAAGATCTGCTTGTTCTCTGCAGTTGCCTCTTGCAATCCAAAATGCTGCTTCACAGATGTGTTATAGGTCAATAAAGCAATGCGATCCCTCTCATCCACTGTATGAGAAAATAGCAATAATATAGCAGCAGTTAATTAAAGCCATACACTAAATGCAGTGAATGGAGCATTTATGATTATTTCATGCAGACCTAAATAATTAATTCTATTCCATAATATAGATAAGCAGATAAGCCTACAATATCATGACATATGAATCTTTAATAAATACTAAGGAATGAAAATGTGAAGATATAATCTTTTTTAATTTAATGCAGCAGTATTTTCTTATTATTGACATTCTAGCCTCTAACTGGCTCTGCAGCAAGCCTGCTGCCCTTATGTCTTCTCTATTAACCCATCCTTTTTCTATGAAGCTGGTATCACAGTAGGGTTGGCAGCAGTGGCCACTGAGCTTAGAAAGCACTCAGTCAACGATTCAGTCAACTACCCAAGTGATCTGGGTCTCTGGTGACAGAGACATATATATGCATTCAATAAACATCAATAATTTTATTTTACATCAAAAAAATCAAATGCATTTAGTTGTAAAGCATAGGAGGCATATCTCTATTTCTGTATATGTATGCAACCCCCACACATCTGTACTGAATCATTGTCATTGATGCATAGGCTTGTCGAGGAGACTACCATCTGGCGTCAATTTGTTTTTCAATCAGGCGGGGAGGGGGGGGGAGGGAGTGGACAATGCATGTAGGGAACTTATTTTAAAAAAACATTACTGTATCTAGCTACTTAAGTTAATACTGATTTGCTAACCATTGTTTGAAAGTAATTGTCCTGATGTACTGCAATACATATTTTGGATAGGATACCTATTCATATTTGAGCCCACATGCCTTCAAGCCTTGACATTTGTTTGAATCACTATACTCATTGCTAATTGTTAGCAAGTAGTGGTGTGCTTTGGTGAAGAGATTAGCTTGGATGAACACAATACTGTATGCATTTATTCTTTCCATCCACTCCTGTTCTATTTTTGGAAGCAACACGGTTATAGAGGTATTCCATTCTAATTTGATACTAATCACACATTCAACAGATAGTTGATGATACCATTAAACGTGGAGTTTTACAAAGTATCATTTCAAATGGCTACTACTTTTTGTACAACTTGATAATAACACCCTGCTATTCAAATTCAAAAGAATTACAATTGCTTGATACCTGGCATCAGTGGTATCCTTTGATACCACGCAATTACTTGCTCAGCTATGGAATAAGAAAAAACCACAAAGATCAAATACCCTACTTTTAAAGAAAAACTAAGACGCAAAGATCTATTATTACTCTTTAAAAAGTAGAGCTGCAATAGTGAAGATTGTGGCAAATAAATTGCAGGCAAGAATTATATTAGCATGCATGCTTGAAAAGTTTCTACTAAATACTGCATTGCTATCAAGCCTGTGACTCATGTGCATGCACGTTGAGCACAAAACAGACCAGTGTGATACCATCACAGTTAGGACAAGATGTATAATCCTGTGCCAAATGTTCCTCGAGGTTACCTAGTCATGACCTTATGTGTAATACAATTACTGACAAGACTTCCATCTGTAGATTCTCTTATAGAGATGCACACTTTGCTCTCTACGCTGTTTTCTTGACACCTAATAATCCAAGGTTTGCGAACTTCTACCAGACCATCTGTCCAAACTCCCATATCTGACTACAGTGGCTGTGAGGTAGACGCAGGGTTAAGCAGCTTTGTGACATAATCTACTCTATTTCATTCCAACATGTGAGCTTATGCAATGCACTATCCCAACACTACATAGCTCTCATTTGGCACTGTTCCGCAACACCTAATTCCAATTATGTTACCACATGGTATGCAGAAATGCCCTATTTTGATGTAATACAAAGCATGAGCTATGAAGTTACCTATTGTTTCCTCGGCATTTATTTCTTCATCCACTTCAGCAGCTAGATCAAAAAGCCCAGCCTTTCGCATGACTTTCGTCAAAGTGGACCATGCAACTGGCTGCATACCACTTCCTTGAAGCCATTTCATTAGTATCTCACAATTGGTGTCCTCAAACTATGGCCCCACTGTCATCTTCCAAGAGATACACACCCACATCTTTGCCTCTTATTCCTATCTGTTGAGCTAAATTAATAGTTTTCGTCTTGCTCCTAAAGGACAGAATCTCTCAAAGAGTAAGTTGTACTGATGGAAAAGAGGAGGAAGAAAATGGCAAATGAGCAAGGTACTTGAGAACTAGACTTGTTTTTCTTCCATTCGCATGTTAAGATTACTATTGAATGGCAATGGGTGAGTGCCTGCTCCCCCCATGTTGCTTTGATTTTTTGTTTTTGGCATCACTCAAAGCATGGAAGAATCTGGACATCAGCCAGAATGCATACAGTAAGATACATCATACACTGGTGTGTTCCGTGTAATGGGATACAGGACATCCGTGTAACATAATCTAGAGCATGGAAGTACTAATACAATACCCTGCGGTTATCTTTCAATTTAACAACAACAAAAAACAAAGTCAATTCAATATCCGACTGTCTTCCAAAGCTACACATTATCACATGTACAGGATCTCTGGCAATTGTGCCAACTGAAGTATTGAGAATAGCTCTTAATAACTCTCACTATAATTCAGACATATTCAGTCATCAAATTTCGCCAATTGAATTTCATGCACAGATGCATAGGGTAATATACGGGGAATTTTGATTATTAATTCAATTTTTAAAATAAATTATACACTGCAATGAAACTATGCCATGCATTCTACAACAATTGGCAGGAGTATTTGTCATTTTCTTTGAATGATTTTCTATTCATTTCATTCTTCCATCAGATACCCACGTGTCATACAATATTAAGTGTGAGGAGGATGGGTGGATAACATTGCTTCCTTGCGGCCGATCAGGGTGTTGAAATGTCTTACAGTGTGAAATAGAATCTGTGTTGCCAATAACAGCAGCACAGGTGGCAACATTATCAGGCTTTAGTTGCCACCTGATGAGATCTTTTATCCTGCTTCTGAACCTTTTGTTTACCATCACTATCACCATGGGACTTACAGTTGGAAATAAATATAGAAACAAGCTAGCGAGCTGCAGCAGGGGCACATTTGCTTCGGCATAGGTTATGCCCTTAGTGATAGCCACTGCAGCTACTGCTGTGCCGTATGAAGAGCCCATAGTAAAGGGCACAGCTGTCATGACGAATACAAAAGCCATTGTGTTGAGTGTCCTCAATTCGGACTCCCAGTTGATAGGTGCGTCTTCGCAATTACGTCTCAGCGGTGGCGCGCTACTGTACGTGTGGTCCTTTTTGATGACACGCAGTGCTCTGAATACGTAGGCATACTGGATTGCACCAAACAGCAGTGCTCCTGTACCAGTGACGCATCCCAGAGCCATGTACGCAAGAAATAGTGGAGACAAACGTTCTTTGAGCCATCTGTTTGGTGCATAGCAGGAAATGACACCATCTGTCTCACCTGCTATCTGTCCTCCTTGAAATAGACCAACCATCCCTCCGCCCAATGCGCAAATCCACACCACCCCTACCTCGAGGTATGTTCTTCTTGTGTATGGTTTCCACTCCGTGAAGCGAATCACTGCTTTGTACCTCTCTCGACAGATCAGCACAGGCAAGACGAGGGTTGGAATGCTAACCACGTATATGATTACCTGGTTTATTGTGCACGTGGTTGGGCCTAAGATCCAGCGTCTGGTCACAGTTGACACCACCAGAGTCAATAACAGGAACAGGGAGAGCAGGTTGTTTACTGCCATGGAACAGAGGTAAATATTGATGTTATTCTTGACGTTCGTTGCCTTGACAAGCAGAGCGAATAGAAGGAGATTGGAGACAAGTCCCACCAACAGTTGTAAGATAAACATGGGAGTCACCGCCAAATCTGGTAAACGAATAAAACTGCGTGAGTCGGGAAGGCACGACTGATGTGCTGCTTCAGGGGAAAGACTGAACATTCGTGGGGAAATTAAGGTCGATGTGCAGTTTCGAGATAAACAGGCTAGATTGAATTTATTGGTAGTGGTAGGTAATGATCCCTCTTTGATGGGAAGGGATTGGATAAGTGTGTTACAGCCTATCTTTTCTGTGCTCAGGTCAAGTACTGATGGCTGCCTCCAATCATTATTGGGCAAACATTCAGTCTTGTTCAAGGAGAAGCTGGGTCAGTTAAAAGGAGTGAAAAGTCAAGATTTATGTGGATCCTAAGGCCTGGCCATTGTTTTTCAAACCAAGACCAGTGCCATATGCCTTGCGAGCTAGAATGGAGGAAGAGCTAAAGAGATTGGAGGCAGCAGGCATTATATAACCTGTGACTCACTCTGATTGGGCAGCTCCTGTGGTTCCAGTGGTCAAAGGAGATGGTAGCATTCGTCTGTGTGGAGATTATAAGTTAACTGTAAATCGAGTTGCAAGCCTGGAGAAATACCCATTGCCACGCATTGAAGACATGATATCATCCCTAGGAAAAGGGAAGGTGTTTACAAAGCTAGATCTGGCCAATGCTTATTTGCAGGTAGAACTGGAACAAGAATCAAAGAAATATGTTACAATCTCTACACACAAAGGCTTGTTCAAATATAACAGATTGCCTTTCAGTGTGGCTTCAGCTCCGGCCATATTTGAACATACAATGGAAAACATTCCTGCAAGGCATTCCAGATGTATTGGTGTACCTGGATGATATCTTGGTGGCAGGATCATCGGAGGCAGAGCACATGCAGTTACTAGAGATGGTTATGGCTAAGTTGGAAAATGCTGGGATAAGGTTAAAGAGGTCTAAATGTCTCTTTATGTTACCTTCTATCCAGTACTTAGGTCATCACATTTCAGCAGAGGGAATTTCCCTAGCTGAGGACAAGAATCGTGCTGTATTGGATGCCCCTGTACCTCAGAACATTCCTCAGTTACATTCATTTCTAGGGCTAGTGAACTACTATGGAAAGTTCCTCCACAAGTTGGCTGACACTCTAGCCCCTCTCCACCAGCTGCTTCGGAAGCATGAACCATGGCACTGGGGACAACAGCAGGAAAGGGCCTTTGCAAAAGCTAAGTCACAACTTACGTCAACATGTATCTTGACTCATTTTGATCCAGACAAAAGACTAGTGCTATCATGTGATGCATCGCCCTATGAATTAGGAGCAGTGTTGGCTCACCTGTTTGAGGATGGTTCGGAGAGGCCAATTGCATTTGCTTCCCGCTCATTGGCCCCAGCAGAAAAGAAATATTCCCAAATAGAGAAAGAGGGCCTGGCGATTATCTATGGAGTAAAAAGGTTCCACCATGAATGGCAAAATATCGGCATGACCCCGGTTAAGAATCCAGTTCTTCCACTCGCTAATTGCCATTTAATGTATTATAATATAGATATCGTGAGCCAAGCACTTTGTTAACAGAATAGTGACAAGAGCAAAGTGGCAGAAGCCAAGTGCACAAACTTGTGGGTATATCAAAGCAAGGCTTTCATTTGCCATTGTCCGGAGCATGCCAGCCTATGCCTAAGGGAAGGCCCATCCCCCACCTCCACGTTTTGTTATTGTTTATCGTTGTTTTTTGTTGTTGTTTTTTTGTTTAAACGAAAATACAACTGATCCACTGAAGATAATAATGTAATACGCTGGCATATGTGGCATCGCACAAAGCATGGAAGAATCCGGACATCAGCCAGTATGCATGCAGTAAGATATATCATGCACTGGTGTGTACCATGTAATGGGATACAGTACATCCGTATATCATAATCTAGTGCATGGAAGTAATAATACAATACTTTGCGGTTCCTTTTCAATTTAACAACAAAAAAAGAAGTGTCAACGTTCATCAGTCCAATATCTTTCTGTTTTCCAAAGCTGCACATTATCACGTGTACAGGATCTCTGGCAATTATGTTAACTAAAGTATTGAGAATAGCTCTTAATAACTCTCACTATAATTCAGACATATTCAGTTATCAAATTTCGCCAATTGAATTTCATGCACAGATGCATAGGGTAAAATACAGGAAATTTTGATTATTAATTCAATTTTTTAAAATACATTACACTGCAATGAAACTATGCCATGCATTCTAACACAATTGGCTGCAGTATTATAGAGAAATACTTGTCATTTTTTTGAATGATTTTCTATTCATTTCATTCTTCCATCAGATACCCACGTGTCATACAATATTAAGTGTGAGGAGGATGGGTGGATGACATTGCTTCCTTGTGGCCGATCAGGGTGTTGAAATGTCTTACAGTGTGAAATAGAATCTGTGTTGCCAATAACAGCAGCACAAGTGGCAACATTGTCAGGCTTTAGTTGCCACCTGATGAGATCTTTTATCCTGCTTCTGAACCTTTTGTTTACCATCACTATCACCATGGGACTTACAGTTGGAAATAAATATAGAAACAAGCTAGCGAGCTGCAGCAGGGGCACATTTGCTTCGGCATAGGTTATGCCCTTAGTGATAGCCACTGCAGCTACTGCTGTGCCGTATGAAGAGCCCATAGTAAAGGGCACAGCTGTCATGACGAATACAAAAGCCATTGTGTTGAGTGTCCTCAATTCGGACTCCCAGTTGATAGGTGCGTCTTCGCAATTACGTCTCAGCGGTGGCGCGCTACTGTACGTGTGGTCCTTTTTGATGACACGCAGTGCTCTGAATACGTAGGCATACTGGATTGCACCAAACAGCAGTGCTCCTGTGCCAGTGACGCATCCCAGAGCCATGTACGCAAGAAATAGTGGAGACAAACGTTCTTTGAGCCATCTGTTTGGTGCGTAGCAGGAAATGACACCGTCTGTCTCACCTGCTATCTGTCCTCCTTGAAATAGACCAACCATCCCTCCGCCCAATGCGCAAATCCACACCACCCCTACCTCGAGGTATGTTCTTCTTGTGTATGGTTTCCACTCCGTGAAGCGAATCACTGCTTTGTACCTCTCTCGACAGATCAGCACAGGCAAGACGAGGGTTGGAATGCTAACCACGTATATGATTACCTGGTTTATTGTGCACGTGGTTGGGCCTAAGATCCAGCGTCTGGTCACAGTTGACACCACCAGAGTCAATAACAGGAACAGGGAGAGCAGGTTGTTTACTGCCATGGAACAGAGGTAAATATTGATGTTATTCTTGACGTTCGTTGCCTTGACAAGCAGAGCGAATAGAAGGAGATTGGAGACAAGTCCCACCAACAGTTGTAAGATAAACATGGGAGTCACCGCCAAATCTGGTAAACGAATAAAACTGCGTGAGTCGGGGAGGCACGACTGATGTGCTGCTTCAGGGGAAAGACTGAACATTCGTGGGGAAATTAAGGTCGATGTGCAGTTTCGAGATAAACAGGCTAGATTGAATTTATTGGTAGTGGTAGGTAATGATCCCTCTTTGATGGGAAGGGATTGGATAAGTGTGTTACAGCCTATCTTTTCTGTGCTCAGGTCAAGTACTGATGGCTGCCTCCAATCATTATTGGGCAAACATTCAGTCTTGTTCAAGGAGAAGCTGGGTCAGTTAAAAGGAGTGAAAAGTCAAGATTTATGTGGATCCTAAGGCCTGGCCATTGTTTTTCAAACCAAGACCAGTGCCATATGCCTTGCGAGCTAGAATGGAGGAAGAGCTAAAGAGATTGGAGGCAGCAGGCATTATATAACCTGTGACTCACTCTGATTGGGCAGCTCCTGTGGTTCCAGTGGTCAAAGGAGATGGTAGCATTCGTCTGTGTGGAGATTATAAGTTAACTGTAAATCGAGTTGCAAGCCTGGAGAAATACCCATTGCCACGCATTGAAGACATGATATCATCCCTAGGAAAAGGGAAGGTGTTTACAAAGCTAGATCTGGCCAATGCTTATTTGCAGGTAGAACTGGAACAAGAATCAAAGAAATATGTTACAATCTCTACACACAAAGGCTTGTTCAAATATAACAGATTGCCTTTCAGTGTGGCTTCAGCTCCGGCCATATTTGAACATACAATGGAAAACATTCCTGCAAGGCATTCCAGATGTATTGGTGTACCTGGATGACATCCTGGTAGCAGGATCATTGGAGGCAGAGCACATGCAGTTACTAGAGATGGTTATGGCTAAGTTGGAAAATGCTGGGATAAGGTTAAAGAGGTCTAAATGTCTCTTTATGTTACCTTCTATCCAGTACTTAGATCATCACATTTCAGCAGAGGGAATTTCCCCAGCTGAAATGTGATTTCCTCAGAACATTCCTCAGTTACTTTCATTTCTAGGGCTAGTGAACTACTATGGAAAGTTCCTCCACAAGTTGGCTGACACTCTAGCCCCTCTCCACCAGCTGCTTCGGAAGCATGAACCATGGCACTGGGGACAACAGCAGGAAAGGGCCTTTGCAAAAGCTAAGTCACAACTTACGTCAACATGTATCTTGACTCATTTTGATCCAGACAAAAGACTAGTGCTATCATGTGATGCATCGCCCTATGGATTAGGAGCAGTGTTAGCTCACCTGTTTGAGGATGGTTCGGAGAGGCCAATTGCATTTGCTTCCCGCTCATTGGCCCCAGCAGAAAAGAAATATTCCCAAATAGAGAAAGAGGGCCTGGCGATTATCTATGGAGTAAAAAGGTTCCACCATTAATGGCAAAAGATCGGCATGACCCCGGTTAAGAATCCAGTTCTTCCACTCGCTAATTGCCATTTAATGTATTATAATATAGATATCGTGAGCCAAGCACTTTGTTAACAGAATAGTGACAAGAGCAAAGTGGCAGAAGCCAAGTGCACAAACTTGTGGGTATATCAAAGCAAGGCTTTCATTTGCCATTGTCCGGAGCATGCCAGCCTATGCCTAAGGGAAGGCCCATCCCCCACCTCCACGTTTTGTTATTGTTTATCGTTGTTTTTTGTTGTTGTTTTTTTGTTTAAACGAACATACAACTGATCCACTGAAGATAATAATGTAATACGCTGGCATATGTGGCATCGCACAAAGCATGGAAGAATCCGGACATCAGCCAGTATGCATGCAGTAAGATATATCATGCACTGGTGTGTACCATGTAATGGGATACAGTACATCCGTATATCATAATCTAGTGCATGGAAGTAATAATACAATACTTTGCGGTTCCTTTTCAATTTAACAACAAAAAAAGAAGTGTCAACGTTCATCAGTCCAATATCTTTCTGTTTTCCAAAGCTGCACATTATCACGTGTACAGGATCTCTGGCAATTATGTTAACTAAAGTATTGAGAATAGCTCTTAATAACTCTCACTATAATTCAGACATATTCAGTCATCAAATTTCGCCACTTGAATTTCATGCACAGATGCATAGGGTAATATACGGGGAATTTTGATTATTAATTCAATTTTTTAAAATACATTACACTGCAATGAAACTATGCCATGCATTCTAACACAATTGGCAGCAGTATTATAGAGAAATACTTGTCATTTTTTTGAATGATTTTCTATTCATTTCATTCTTCCATCAGATACCCACGTGTCATACAATATTAAGTGTGAGGAGGATGGGTGGATGACATTGCTTCCTTGTGGCCGATCAGGGTGTTGAAATGTCTTACAGTGTGAAATAGAATCTGTGTTGCCAATAACAGCAGCACAAGTGGCAACATTGTCAGGCTTTAGTTGCCACCTGATGAGATCTTTTATCCTGCTTCTGAACCTTTTGTTTACCATCACTATCACCATGGGACTTACAGTTGGAAATAAATATAGAAACAAGCTAGCGAGCTGCAGCAGGGGCACATTTGCTTCGGCATAGGTTATGCCCTTAGTGATAGCCACTGCAGCTACTGCTGTGCCGTATGAAGAGCCCATAGTAAAGGGCACAGCTGTCATGACGAATACAAAAGCCATTGTGTTGAGTGTCCTCAATTCGGACTCCCAGTTGATAGGTGCGTCTTCGCAATTACGTCTCAGCGGTGGCGCGCTACTGTACGTGTGGTCCTTTTTGATGACACGCAGTGCTCTGAATACGTAGGCATACTGGATTGCACCAAACAGCAGTGCTCCTGTGCCAGTGACGCATCCCAGAGCCATGTACGCAAGAAATAGTGGAGACAAACGTTCTTTGAGCCATCTGTTTGGTGCGTAGCAGGAAATGACACCGTCTGTCTCACCTGCTATCTGTCCTCCTTGAAATAGACCAACCATCCCTCCGCCCAATGCGCAAATCCACACCACCCCTACCTCGAGGTATGTTCTTCTTGTGTATGGTTTCCACTCCGTGAAGCGAATCACTGCTTTGTACCTCTCTCGACAGATCAGCACAGGCAAGACGAGGGTTGGAATGCTAACCATGTATATGATTACCTGGTTTATTGTGCACGTGGTTGGGCCTAAGATCCAGCGTCTGGTCACAGTTGACACCACCAGAGTCAATAACAGGAACAGGGAGAGCAGGTTGTTTACTGCCATGGAACAGAGGTAAATATTGATGTTATTCTTGACGTTCGTTGCCTTGACAAGCAGAGCGAATAGAAGGAGATTGGAGACAAGTCCCACCAACAGTTGTAAGATAAACATGGGAGTGAAGATCACCGCCAAATCTGGTAACAGTTCCACAGAAACATTCGTACGATTTGATTCGCTGAAAGATTTGTCTACGTTTTCCATCATTCATCAAGCACTGCAATTTGCGAGAATCGATTTGCTCTATACTATGCTATACTGATTTGATTTGACTTTTTGTTTTTTGTTTTTTACGCGGTGACAAAATTGGCGTCATTACCAAGAATGCTGCATACATGGGTGTAGCGCTGAAACGAATTGGTTGCATTTAATCTAGTGGCCCGGATGTGTATGGAATGCAAGAATACTATGGCCAAGATGCAGTAGACTTCTCTTTAACACATATTCTATATGCCGCGGCTGATATTACGAAACTCTGAGGAATGCCTCTACAGCCGGGAATTTAAGGATTAACGCGTGCAGGTTATGTGTTGTAGCAATGATGCCACTGGTAACGTTCTTCGTTGCACTGAGAAATATTTACAGAGCTGCATGGTGTATGCATGTGCTGGACTATTGTTGTTCCTTGATTGTTTAATTGAACTAGACCCCTGCTTATGCTTATTTTGTAGAAGACCTAAGTAATATGGAAATTGTCTAGAGTTCTTTTCAAGACGTGGAAGGGGTGTAACTCGATGATTGGTGACAAAGAGCATGAGAGGAAAGTAGATATTTAGTGAGAACAAACTGTCACAGCTGCATGCTGTCAAAGCACCTCGGTGGCGTTTGCATATCTGACAAAGTCTTGTGTAAATAGGAATTCCTCGATCCATTGATGATCCATGCAGAGAGTCGTAGCAGTTTGTGCAGATGCTTTGGAATCACTGCATTAATGAGACTATAAGAAGCTTTTCTTTCCTGCTCTAGTGCTGGGGGGAAATTGTCATTGAACCAGAGGAATTTTGTGTGTTTAGCAGAACAGTAAGAAATTGAATTGATTTACGACCCCACCAAGACTGCATTATCGACATCAAGACAAGAAACCAATGTGATAAGATTGAAGCTGTGAAGGAGTTGCCGCTGTCTGTGAACTAACATCATGCAGCTGCCAGAAAAAGATAAAAAGTAAGACTTAAAATATAATGGCAATTTTCACAACTACATGTACCTAAGTGATAGAGGGCCATTATAATTAAAAGCGATTGATTATGACAAAACCTCGGGTTGACCCTGGTTCCTGGTTAAGAATTCAGTTCTTCCACTCGCTAATTTGGTTGTCAGTGTGTCCTGTGGATGTGGCGTTTGGGTCAACAGATGTCAGCAAGTCACTGATGTGCAATTTTAAAATGTGTGGTGTGCATGGTTATAGTGAAACAACCTGCAGGGACCATGAGGGTGGAGAAAAGTCATGGTGACCCCTTGTATAGAAGAGTCTGTTTTCAAGACATACGCTGACCACCATGCAGTATTGTATTTAGCTGTCATGTAGCCTTTTATGTCACCAAGAGTAATAACACCAGCTTGTGACACAGACACTGGCTCACTTCACTTCCACTGTAATCCTGTACATCTAAGTGTGGAGGTAAAACTGTGCAGATTTTGAGTGCCTGCAATGGTTTAGCTTTTAAAGCCTCTAATTCCTGCAAGAGACTCCAGTTGTTGCTGGTTAAATACTTGAAAGTGATGCCAGACTGACATGCAGGTGTGACTCACAAAACTCAAACACCTGAAGTGGAGTGAAGTGAGACTTTAGACGTAAGGGAGTACAGTGGAAGTGGAGCTTTTCAAATTGAGCCAGTGGCTCTGTCACAAACCCGTGTTATTAGTTTTAGTGGCATAATTTTATTGTCAATATGCAAGTCACAGCACACAGTAAACACAAACAAACCGACTAACAAGAAACAAATTATTATTATTAAATTAGTTAAAGTCCTAGATTGCTCTAGAGACCCCGCAGGGGCGGATCCAGGGGAGAGGGGAGGGCACCAAGGGCCCGTGCCCCCCCCCTCCCCTTTCCAGCCGCCGCCCAACTTGAATAGTATCCATTGATTCATCACAGTACGCAAAATACAATCTAATACGCCGCGCATACATGTTTAATTATCACTTGTTAGTCCGGTGCGAGCAGTTGTTCGATAATGGATGCTATAGCTTAGTATCCATGGTTCGATCATGGCGATGACAACTATTATATCATTATGCAGCTGTCCCATCGATGCCCCTCATCGGAGGATGCCGAAAGGCTTAAGGACAATCCTTCTAAGTTCACCATGATTACTTTATTCGTGAAACAATCTAGCTGCAACAGGTGCGTTCATGTTTCTATTATCTAATGATACTACATTAGATCCACTGATTATGTTGTTACAAGGCATCATGAAATATTTGAGAACGCATGTATTCTGTCCAAGTCAGTGGATGTTGAACCCGAGGATCTGTGGCCGTCACCAGCATCGAAGTAATGCTGCAGCAGAGGATGATGACAGTGTTGAAAGCTATTATAGGGTCAGCCTCACCATTCCTTTCTGGATCATCTGTTATCCGAGTTTAAATACAGGTATATTCATGTGTAATATTGCTTTGATAGTGTATTAAGCTATTTTAGAAGCTCTTATATATTTTGTTTCAGTAGAGATGAAATATTGTTATCTTAGCTTTTATAATAGTCTAGAACGGTGAATGTATTCATGTTATATGTTTAGATAATCTACTGATGTGCTTTATTAATACTTATAATAGTTGTACACTCACTCTTATTGGATTTGTGATTATAGATCCAGTGAGCTACAAGCACTTAGGGCCTTTACTGTCTTATGCTGCTAGAACTCTTCCAAAACATGCCGGGCTTTGAGTACTTCATGTGTGTTATGCCATATCCTCTGACCCTCCCCCAAGACTGAGTTAGAACTTTGGACTGTTGAGATAAAACATTGCAAATGCACAAATGCATAGAGGATCAAGAGCAGTATCGGAGCAGAATGGGCATGTGGAACGACCTGAAGTCTCCGACCCCAGCCACCACCTAATGGCCATCTGGTATTCATTGGGCAAGTGCAGGCCCGAAACAATAGAAGGGACCAACCTGCATGGTGGTCAGGGTATGTCTTGAAAACAGACACTTCTATACAAGGGGTCACCATGACTTTTCTCCACCCTCATGGTCCCTGCAGGTTGTTTCACTATAACCATGCACACCACACATTTTAAAATTGCACATCAGTGACTTGCTGACATCTGTTGACCCAAACGCCACATCCACAGGACACACTGACAACCAAAGAGAAGGTTGCAGCAACTAAAGCTCTTTGTAATGTACCACACCTTACCGTTTAAATACATCAGAATTACAAGTTTGGGCTAGTGAATGTTTTTGTGTGTCAGTGAACTTTGTAGTGCATATTTTGTTATTAAAATGTACCTTTCCTACAAGTACATTGTAGAGCAAACTTAAAGGCAACCATACACTAGACAGCAACTCATTTGAATATGGGTTTTTGTTCAGTCAACTTGAACTTTTACCCATTTCATTTGAGTTACCTATAGTGTATGTATAAGGTGTATGTTCGTCCCCTTCTGGAAAGTAATACCCAAGTTTGGAATCCCTGGTTCCACAAAGATATTCAATGTGTTGAACGCGTTCAGAGATTTTTCACTCGTGCCATACTCAAACGTGCTGGTATACCATATATGGATTATTATGATCGCCTTGCGAACCTGGGTTTACAGTCCTTAGAGTACAGGAGAGTCTTCTACGACCTTGTCATGTGCTACAAGATCTATAATAACCTGGTTGATTTACCTTTTGAGAGTTTTTTCACCAAACCGGTTAGGTCTTATTCCATCCGAGGTCATCCTTGTATCCTGCGATCCAAACATTTACCCCATCATGCATTCCGAGCGCATTTTTTCACTGAACGTGTGATACCTATATGGAACCACTTACCCCATGATGTTGTCACTTCATTGAACACTACAGTTTTTCGTACCCGACTTAGATCTGTTGACCTATCACCCTTTTGTACGTTATATCCCTTCCATGTTTAGGCAGTTTGTAAGTGCACGTACACATTGTGCCACTACTTGCCTTATGCATATGTATGTGTGTTTATATGTATGCAATCAATCAATCAATCAATCAATCAATCAATCAATGTTTCCGTTATCTCGCTCTAGCTACAAAGATAACAGTTACTACAAGCTGCTGACTATCCACATCATAGCTTACCCAGCAAAAAAATTCTTACTCGGATCTTACAAGATCTTGTAAGACAGCACTAAGATTTAGATAAGGTGTACTAGCCACAGGTCATCCGAGATTTTTGCCATGCACAATCACCGGTTCGTTCCTCCGCCCGCTATTAAACGGGTTTCAAACTGCCCATGGCTAGATCACTTGGTTTCGGGCTCTATTTGACTAACAAAACTTAATGCCTTACCACTTTGGCTAACCACTAATGCCCCGATATCCGAGGACGGGCACGGTCCCTGCCAGGGACTAGGATAACCTCAGTCGCCGGCATAGTCGGCCTTATAGGACATAGTCATAGGGATGGTACATATCGCCTATGACGTACCGCCACCCAGGTTGCCACCTAAGACCGACTATGTCGGTCCGGTGTAGGCTGGTAACTGATAGGTAAGAATGTATGTAAGAAAAGTACCGCTTACTTAAGATCTTGTAAGAAATGGATAAGGTTCAATAAGATCATAATTATATATACATACAGACCTGTTGACTTAATACTACATATATCAACATCATTACCATCATCATCCCCATCATGATCATCATCATTATCATCACCTCCACCACCACCCGTACTACTATCCCCACCACCACTACCTCCAGCCCAACCACTACCACTGTCACCGATACCAATACTACCATCATCACCTCCACCACTACCATCACCCCCATCAGTACCACCCTCACTACCAAAATCATTATCATTACAGGATTCAACCCTACTCATGCCTGAGTCATCTGAGTATTAAGATCAACAAAGGTAAGTTTGATACATTCAATTGACTTCATCTATAAACAGACATACCTTCAAAACACTCTGCTTCCAGACTAACATGTGGAGAGTGCTCCTTTGTTTCTGTCAAGCCACTTTGCATTAGACCCACTGAAAGATTTGCATTATATTAGTCAATATATAGATAAACTCAACTACCATTGTCAAAAGCAGCAATCAAAGAGTCCTCTTTGCCATGCATGACTATCACCTATCAGATATCGTATAGATGGTAACAAATGCTTTTCAGTATTTCACTTACCATTCACAGAGGCACCGAGATGAACCTCAGGAACCTCAACCACACTTTGTACAGACGATTCTAAATTGAGGGCATAATTAAGACGCAGGTGGTTAGTTTCTGTCAAACAGCTAAAAAAAAAAAAAAAGATCTGACACAGCATTATTGTCTACTATAGTATATTGAATCACCTTTAAGGTAAGGTACCAATAAAACATTACTCATCATTCATACCTTTTTGGGCTGCTCTCCAATTGTACAATGTTTGGCGTGGTACAGGCATGGAGGGATCACGAAAATACAGTTCGTGGTATTTGCTGGATGAGTGATATTGTATTTTAACAAACTGTTGAAGGAACGTATTTGATTACAATTAAAATAAAAACACCATTATATCAAATCCATTACACATGCAAATATATCATGCTACCAACCTTTTGGATTTGTTGATCGATATGGCGGGAAACATGGATTCATTGTGCATTCAATTTTGAATACCGGAATTACTTCTATTCTACATTTACGTACAATTCTCACTGCTTTGCACGCGTGGCCGACTGTTAAAGGGAAAGAGGATCAAACGTGCAAGGAAACAACCACCGCGTTTTAAGGACAATGCCTTTGAACATGCCAGTGTCAACGAGGAGAGCAGTAAGCCGGTCTGCATCTATTTCGTATATAATGCAATCTATTGACATGTATCGATCCATGCTAGCGCGGGTATGCATGCATGTCTGCGCATCATGACCAGATGTTGCGCGCGTTTATGTAGATGCCTTAGCGTTCTTTTATGCGTGCGTCACCACAATCAATATACATAGGTTGCGGTGACATGCAATTTTTACCGTGGCTATATATGGTTTTATGTTCCGTGACTGTTTATAACAACGATCTGTAACATGCCGCTTCGATCGATCTACCTAGCTGTGCAAGCTATATACAGGCAGCTCGGCGACATGCACGTAATTAGCACCGTTACTTTAATTATCAAGTGTGACCGCAGATCTAGACCAGGCGCTTAATTGTCTCTTTGACATGTGCTAGCCTTTCCTTAAACAGGTCCATTCCATTTGTAATTTTGGCCATTATTACCTAAGCTTTTGTGTATTTAGTATTGTAGTGTATGTGTGTAAAATTTTATATATTTTTACTTCAAAAAAATGGTGTATAGTTATGTGCACACAAAGCAATTGCCAGTATCTTTGCAAGTCTTGTGACTTAGAAGTTAAAGAGTATGGAGCTGTGGCTGTAGCAGACCTGCTTGCAGAGCAGGTATGTGTATGGAAGACTTCCAAAGGAAAGCCATATGATGTTAAACTGCTAAGAATACATGGTAAAAAGAAGTGTGCATAAATTATGCATATTAATAGTCATATTTCAAATTACAGACAAAAAACCCACCGGTAGTGGTGATTTTAAGGAAGCCAGATTGAGGCAGAAGGAGGATTCTCCTTCATCCTCTGATGATGGTTCAACTGCAAGGAAGAAGGTATGATTGCCATGCCCTTTTATCCAGCAAAGAAAATAGTTCCAAGGTATTCATTCATACATCACAAACCTTGGTTTACTTATTCATCTTGCAGAGTCAGTCTTGCAATTCAGAAAAGGATGTTAAGCCAATGGACTGTTTTGTAACAGTAAGATATAATTTATAAAAATCTACACCACCATTTTAATCGTCACAGGATGATGGGATAGATTTGCTATCCATCAAGGCAGTTGATCCATCTAAATATGCATTGAATTTAATGAGTGCCCTATTTACCGATGAGGAACTGGTTCATCATGCTATAAGAAGAGGCCTGAGAGCAAGTCTGAAAAACTTCCCCTTTCTCCAAGCAGAATTGCGCTATTGGAAGGTTAAGATAATTTGCACAGAGCATTATCAACTTATTGAGTCATGTTTTCATATATAGAATGGATAGAAAAGAAGTGTGAGAAGGAAACTCTCAACAAAGAAGCTGCAACTATTCAGAAGAAGTGCAATCAAAAATGTTTGGACACAAAGGCAAAACTTACAAAAGAATGATGTGTGTACAATGAAATCAATGTTGATGGTTACCATGCTAGAATTATTTTTAAGATCTTAATAAGATACCTGATACATTCTTAACAAGAACATACAAGATCTTAGTAAGATCCTGCATAAGGTCTTAGTAAGATCTTGCATAAGATCTTGCAAGATTATAAAACTTCTTAGTCCCATAATCTTGTAAGATCTGACAACAGGACCTTAAACTGATCTTAACTAAGATCTTAGACAAGATCTTAAGTAAGATTTTTTTGCTGGGTATATCAGCTTGGAGCGTTCCACTGAAAACAGCATGGCTTCGCAGTTTGTTACCTTCTTTTAAAATGCCCAGGTTATGCTCCTAAAAAATACCATTTCTTTAAACTTTATCACACCAACTTCCCATGCAATGAAGTTGATGTGGTATACTTTTGGTGGGATTTGGATTGGCCATGCACTCAAGAACCAAACAGACACAAGTGAATGGTGTGGCAAACTCATTTGGTTATTAAATGGTATGAAACTTTCTGCTATTCTAATACCCCATGGTTAGAGCTTTCGATTGATACTAAAATTGTTCACTAGATCACATGAATGCTGTACAAGAGAGGAAGCATAGTGCACAAAATGCAAAAGGTCACCACTCTGAAAGGCCATATCATCCCAACAATGCAAAATTGAAGGGCAATTATTTGCCGGAATTTGGCATCCTGCTGGGGACTGCTAGCAGTATGTACAGTTGGGAAGAAGTTTGAGATGGTAGTGCAGAAAGGGGGTACGCCTGAGCTGGATTGTCTCTGTAACCTTTACTCTCCTTTGTCAGTATGTGGCATTCTGCAAGCTGGCTCACCTTGCCCACAGTACACCTCCCTCCCAAGCTCCCTTGAGACCTTTGACCATGACATCCGCAGTTGCTTCCCATGATGCACCACAGTTGACACATCTGATCAGGCCTGGCAGCAAGCAGAGCTCAGCTTGAGTAGGGTGGCCTAGGAATGCGCTCCTTTTCTCGTCACTCACCTGCAGCTTACATTGTCTCCCTGAGTTCTTCTGGAGTTAGTACATCCTCCCAACCCCACCTTACACAAGCAGTAGAGGCATTCAATTCCCTTGCCCTGTCATCTGAGGCAGCCTGTTTGGAGGATGGGTTGACATCACCCATCTTCCAGAAGGTGCTGTCTAACAAAGTGGACAGTCACCAATTCAATACGGCCATGAAGACTCATCCAAAGCTCGCCTACTTCTGTCTCCTCCCCACATGCATGGGTTTTTGTTGTCCTGGGTCTGTGATCCCATGGTAGTGGGGAGCATTTGGTGCTTGGGGGACTGGAGCCATGAGTCGCTATCATGTCTGGCCTCTTGCCCAGAAACCAGCTCCAACAAGACTAAGGCAGTGGTTCTCACCAACCTTTACTGACGGCAGGCTGAACCTGAACCTTGTCAGAGCAAACGCCAGTGCCATTCTGACCAGTTGCTCTGCATCTGACATGTAGAGTGTAACTTGTATGTGTGTCCTGTATTTACTTGTGTATATATCCTATGCTTATTACTTATGAAAGATAAATAAAAAAAGTATAATACATTGGACTGGCTGCGAGCATTAAATTAAAGCGAACAAGTAAGAGGTTGAGTAGGGCACATTTGATTCAGCAATAATTTTGCCTGTGGTTACAGCCACTGCCATGACTGCTATAGAAAGAATTAACCAACTGTAGCGGGCACAATTGACATCAGGCATGAATACACAAGCCATGGTGCATGCTCAGCGCCCCTCCAACTAATCAGAATGTCTTAATAAAGGCACATCAATTGAGGCATGTTATAAGTACGTATGGTTCGTTCTAATGACGTACAGCTCTCAAAAGACGCAGTACGTGCAATGGATGACACCAAACAGCTGATCTATGTATTCCTCTACAGTACTAGAAGAAATAACAGTGTAGGATGACATGAGACATGTGGGGACATGGTTGCTCTTTCAGACATGCCCCAACAATGCCAGCTAGTCGTCACAGATGTCATTGGTAGCTGATGCTTGTAAATGCCAGCTGCATGGCATAAAAGACAACTGCTGAAGTGGGGATGGGGGTTGGGGTGTGGCATGCTTACACTCATAGGAGAATTGGGTGTGTGGCATGCTTACCATTCATAGGAGAATGTAGTCCATAACCACTGAATAGAATGTGTATGTACGGTCAGGTGGTCTTCTCATTGTCAGGTTAAACATGGACACAAGGACATAGAGAGGAGAAGGAGGAGGAGGAGGAGGAGGAGGAGGAGGAGGAGGAGGAGGAGGAGGAGGAGGAGGAGGAGGAGGAGGAGGAGGAGGAGGGGGATGAGTTATGAGTTTACAGATAAATTAAGTAGTATAAATACAATCATAATTCAATACCCACACCACTTCCATTTCGCATGAATGTAATTAATTTCTTCTTTTAAATAAAATAAAATAAAACCTCTACTGAATTCGAACATGCTTAATTGTCAAAAAGTCCTTTTTAAAACTGCCTCAGCTGCCTTTTAAAGGACCGGAGGTTCCATATGTATCATTTATTTGTTCAATTGGTATCTAATTATCCAAGTAAGGCAAGTCCATCGTTCGAAGAGACTTGAGTTCTCCTTTTATGGGCAACCTGACGCTGCTACATCATGTATATGGCAGCTTTAACACATAAACGTAGCGATCAGTGTCATTTGAAAAGGGCAAGTCACAAACGCGTAATACTATGTCAACACCGTAATTATGTTGTATGGTGCATGAAATCACATGACCTTTGTATCAGCAGGAAGCGAAGAAGCCTGCCCCTTCAAGGTGTTGTTTATCGGCGATTCCAGTGTGGGCAAGACGAGTCTTGCTCGTATGTGTAAGAATGACACTGTCGACCCGAGCGTGTGCGCAACTACTGTTGGCTTTGACTTTGTTAAAAAGACCGTTGTACTCGAAGACGGGCAGACCACAGTAGTAAGTGCTCACGGAGGACTCGGTTGACGGCCAGGCGATGATATCTTGCACACGAGTGCAAAATAATGATTTTGTTGTCACAGCATTGTCGAGGAGCATGGTTTATATAAGGTCTATGCACGTCTATACAAATTACGAGCTGTCATTTCCACACTTAGTATATTTGAGCTTGTAGCTTAGCTCTGACCCTTGGAATAAAAGGCAAAAACTGTCGTGCGTAGTAGGAACTTGTACATAGTGCCCTTTGTGCTACAGTGAAGCGTGTGGTACTAAGACGTAGAATCCTGCTATTGTGTAGTATGGATAGAGTGAGACTAACTATGCCAGGTTTCATGCTATTGGTTCAGTGATGCTTGATGGACGCAGCTGCAAAGGGCCTTGTCTGTGTACCGTCAACCCATCCTATTTATGACATATGCATTTCATTCTGCCTTTGGCTATATATTGTTTATTCCTCCATCTCTGTCCCCATCTCTGCCTCCATCCCTTCCTTCGCTGTCCCCTTCTGTCACTCTCTGTCCCCTTTCCTCCTCTGTCTGTCCCTCTTTGCCCCCTCCCCGCCCCTTTCTGTCTCTCATTCTGTCCCTCTCTGTGCCCTTCCCTCCTCTTTCATTCCCCATCTGTCCCTTTCCTTTCTCTTTCTGTCCCTCCCTCCTTTCTGTCCCTCTGCCTCCCTCCATTCTCTATCCCATCATCCTCCCCCCTGTCTGCTCTCCCCTATTTCCCTTTCTCTTTAACCCCTAAGGAGCTTCAAATATGGGACACAGCAGGGTTGGAGCAGAACAGACACTGCCTGACAGCGCAGTACTACCGAGGTGCTGACGCTGTCGTCTTTGTATACGACATCACAGATCCCCAGACCTTCAAGAATGTGACAGAAGTGTGGCTCCGGGAGCGGAACCAGTACCTGCCATCGGACATGGTTGCCCTGGCCTTGGTAGGGAACAAACTTGACCAGGAGTCGTCTAGGAAGGTCAGCACGGAAGAGGGTTCAGTCCTCGCAGAGAGAGAAAAAATGGCCTTTGTGGAACTCTCTACATACGAGCAAAGTGGTCTTGTAAAGCTGCAAGACCTGATGAGGACTCTGGCTGATGACTTGATGTTCTGTGCAGAGGTTGGTAGGCTCCCAACCAGGGCTAGTTCCGGGAACATTTCGCTAGGGTGGGAGCTTTTGGACACCCCCACTGACCCCGTGCCAAAGGAGGTGTACGAACAACAGGAGGTCATGGCTGGTCAAAAGCGAAAAAGATGTGGTCATTGAAGTTAGGTTTCCCTGTTAGGTTGAAGTGATCAGCCTCCGTTCTCTCTGCTTGTTTTGATAGCACTTGTTCAAGCCCATGCTGTAGCTGTAGAAAAGACCACCCCAGCACTCATTCGGAATTGCTTTACATACTTGCTGCATGGCTGCAGTTCATTGCTCGTCACATGTATTTTATTTTCTACAGTGTGCATGGTACGTGTAGGGGAATTATATACCTACTGTGACATGACACATGGTATTACTATAATTAAATGTTCTCTTTGTGTACCATTTCCAGGAAGTATTCTGCCACTGTACCTCTCAACACATGACGGGTTGGAATGCTAACCCTGTGTATGATGAACTGCCATGATTTCTTCACTGTGCATGGTTGGTCCTAGAGGCGACCAACCGTACAGTAGGCATGTGGTGTTCAACTCAATGAATATGGTATAATTTTACTCCGATTCCTATAGTTGCACGCTGCCTAGTGTATGGTCGCCTTTGCATGTACATGTAGGTCCATTGTTGGTCCCAGTCAATGCCAACCGAGTTAATGACTGGAACATTGTTTGTTGCCATTAAGAAAGGGGCTGTGTAGGTTAAACTCCGCATTACTGTGATGAGCAGGAGAATTGAAGGCAAGTCCTGAACCCAGTAGCTTTTATAGCAAATAATTGAAACTGCTGCCAAATGCAGTAAACGAAGTACTACAGAAATTCTATTGAAAGAGTGCGCACTAATTTCTTCCATCATCATACTGGATACAAAGGAGTGCAGGGTACTCTTACGTATACTAGCTTGTTAATATTGGTGAATTGGTTCACAGCATGTACACAAAATGCTGTTCTGAACTTTATTGTCTCTCTTTGGCCCTTCACACACCACATGGAGAGAACTGCAGGGTGTGAGTGACACTATAACGGTAAAGCGCTATTTCCTAATATGGTATTGCAGTGAACTTTCCATCTGGCAAGCTCACTCATGAGATGTTTCAACTTTGATCTCAAGGTGTGTACGTCAATGTGGTTCTCTGATGAGCTCAGAGCCGGAGCACAAAGTTCAAATTTGGTCGTCATTGCACGAATGTGGGATCTTTTCACCTAATGCATGTTTTTTCAAGATTTCAAATACTTTAATATTCTAGAAGTCTGAAATGTTCTCTACACATTGTGAGAATCGGAGTATCTGTCATGGAGTTGTAAGGCTCTGAATTTTTAATTAGCCATATATTTCATTTACATTTCTATTGCGCGTACTGGAAATTTTATAACGTTATCGTTAGGTTCCTTTTCGCGGAAACGATCCCAATTATTGACTTATAACATATAAAAATTCGTGCCCACCTTGTGATATCTACATGTACATAAGCAGTTTGTGTACATGAGGCTGTAGAAGCTCATCCAAATAAGTGGGCATGGAATGGGTCTTCCAACTGACTTGGTACTGGTTATCTAAATGTAAACAAAAACAACATGTCGTCTAATACAGGCTATGATGTGCATTTATGTTTAGCTGAAAACGGTATAAAAAGTCAAGATGAAACTATGTTTTCTAATTCTTGATTACGATATATCTACATATCACTCACTACCTGTGGGTGAAAAGTTGGATTTACGATGAATTTACTATTAGTCAAATGTAGTATAACTGTGTTAATAAATACGGTATTTGTGACATGAACACAGTAGAAAATATGAAGACTTTGTATGTGAATAAGCGCTTTAGAATTGATGCTGTGTATGTTGATTTTGCTAAAGCTTTTGATACTGTTACTCACAACCAACTGCTCATCAAGCTTGCTGGATATGGTTTCGGACACTACTTAATGAGGTGGATGTCTTCCTTCCTGAAAGGTCGCACTCAATGTGTTTATAGAATCTGATATGGCTCTTTCTTCACTGCTTTTAGTGGTGTACCTCAAGGCTCAGTTTGGCCCATAGTTATTTCTGCATTTCATCAATGATCTACCAGACTGTCTTGTAAGTTCAGTTGAAGCCAAAATCTTTGCCGATAATACAAAACTCTACTTTTTCCATGCTGTACTGCTTTTTCCAATAGTTTATCTCATTTTAGTTCCTGGTCACTACAAGTTGCATTTAGCAAAACAAATCTTAGCATTGATGGAGCAAGAGGTTACAAAACTGTTGTAAGTTATATATTGGAAACTTGACAAGCTAGTGGCAATGGCTGACATTGCGAGAAAGAAAAGCATAAACACTGTATGATGAAGGTGCAAGAGGTCACCAGTTTAAAGTGGGACATCCAATGTTAGTGCTGCTGCCAACAACAGACTAGCTCTTAGTGCATTGGAAAGGAACATACCAGATTGTAGAGGGTTCCATGTGAATATGTTTTGAAGCCATCCCATACAGGTGAGGAAACAATAGAAGAAGTTGTGATGGGGATACCCCACGTTTGGTGGAGAACAGCTGGAAGAAATTAAATGGCAGAAGTGCAGAAAAAACAAGGGAATAGATGAACATCACATAGAGATGGGTGATGCATGTCCAATCAAAGCATAGAGAAAAATCTATGGATAAGGTGGGATAATGGAGCGCTCTTCTAGAATCTAGTGAGTGGTCTTAATGATGGTGAAAAAGAAAGACGGGATTTTGAGGATGTGCATAGACTACAGACGACTGAATGAAGTAGAAGCTTGCCCAATGCTACCAAAGATTGTTGTCACAAGACAGCATTTGTTACTGTGGGGGTACTATTCCGGTTTAGATAGCTGATTGTTCAAAGGCAGTCAGATGTTTATTTGGATACCGTCTTGTCATATTCAGCAGTAGGTGTTGAAGAAATATATTTCAAACAGGGGCACAGTACTTGATACAACATTGTCATAACCACCAGTTATGTATAACTTCACGAAAGAATGTAGTATTGTCATAGCCATCAGTTATTAGCATTTTTTATTTTATTGTTAGTAGTACTTGACCACAACTGGAACGCAAAAATGACAGTACCATACACACAAGTAACTACTACCAAGTTCCAATACATGCATAGGGGTGACCAGGGCCAGTTGTCACACAGGTCGGCTGTCGCAAATGTTATATCTTTGAAACAATGAGTGATAAAATTTAATAATGTGCATATGCAATGATATACTGTGCTCAAATAAAAAATTCTGAGTTACGACTATGTTGAGTAAATCTGTGGTCTTCAGTATTAACTATTGTATTGCAATAATAAATTGGTATAAGCTTTAGTTGAATAGTGTGCAACACATGGGCTTGCTGTGCGTGCCCAAATTCCAGCTGAGCAACAAATGGGATTTTTTTTGGATGAACAACAATTTTTTTTTTCTGATCCAAATACAATAATCCACATACTATACAAAACAATGCATACAAACAAAAGTGTTACTGATAGATTTTAGACTGAGAATGGTATCTTACCCTCAACAGTGGCAAGGGTAAGGTCATGTTCGTAAATAGGGTGGCGATGTGATGACCTGCTTCCCGAATGCAAAGAACAGCAGCACGAAGAGAGAGTCGAGTGTGTAGCCAGCTAACTACAAGAGAATAAGGTTTGTCCTGCTTGATGGAAATCATGTCTGCCAAACGCCTGTAAAATGTTGAACACTCACGAGTCATTCCTCCTGTTGTACTAAAAACCAGTGGTGTAAAGACCCCACTCTCCTATATTGTCGCTTTTTTTTCCGATTCATGTCTGTGGTATATTGCTAGCAAGTCCATGGAACGGTAGCTTGGAGCATTAGGGTGGAAAACCCTTGCATCCAAGTAAGCATCCTGACCACAATTCCAAAAAACCCTGGCACGTATATCGAGACTTGAATTCTCATCAGTGTTGGCAGATTTGTGGTGAAAGCCTTCACCATTCAGTGCTTGTAAGTGAGGTTCAATGGCAACATTATGGCATACTTCTGATAACAAGGAAGCAGTGAGATCTCGTATCTCATTATGGTGAATTGTTGGAAAGCTGCCCAAGTTCCACGTCATTGCATGGTCAACAAAGAATGACATACAAGATGATGACACATTTGAGAGACTTCAAAGTGCATCTCAAAACTCACCCTTATGCAGAGAGAAACCAAACTCGTCCAAAGGTAGTACAGATAACTATGAGGATGCACCTTTTTCCCTACTAAGATCAACCAGTGTTGCTTGCTTAGCAGGTAGGTTGTCATACATGCAATCAGCAAGGACATTTTGTAGTTTTCTATTTTCCGAGTGACTTGTTTCAGATACTGAAGTTTGTCCTCATGTTTTAAATTTTTTTTGAAATTCTAGAGGTCTGAGATGTCCTCTACACATTGCTTCTTGAGACATGACAGGAATGGTTGTCAGGGTCAGTTCAATGTCGTCCAGTCATGGTATTTTGAAACCAAAAACCAACAATACTTACTTTATATGAAAAATAGTTATATTTTACAGAGGGCTTCAACTACTCAAGTAGCAGTTAATAAATCAATACAGTCCCATTGCGTGATAACCAAACCCGGGCATGGGGCTGGTTGTCACAGCGGTACCCCATATTAATTTTATTAAGGAGGTTGCGTAAAAAAATACAATGAAAGTGTGCCTAGATGATGGCCTTTCATTGAGCAATAAATGCTAGTTTAATTGGCACTTTCAAAATGATGATGTAAAATGAAGTACAAAAATGAGACAACCGGCTCGTCTCCCCTATAGATCAAATCATGCCAAGCCGCCATGACGCACGCCTTCATACTCACGTGTGAGCGAGCACGTTGTTATACCGTCGTTTCCTCGGTGATATAGAAACAAAGCAAACTGCACAAACACATACAATTGTATTACAACAAAGTTAGCACTGACGCGTACGCACTCTATGTGTACGTACATGCCATCAGTTATGATGAATTGGTCACTGGATATGTCAGCTGCACACTGACATAACACTCCCACGGCTGTGACATGCAGAAACAATGATGCATATAGTATATCATTGCCTTACAGGTTGCCATTCCAGGCTATCTGCGGTGGGTCTTACCTCAGTATTCCTCGTCTAACCTTCACCGGTCGTGTACGCATTAATATCAATTCTGTAAGCAACTTCATCTGCAACTTTGATCTGGATGAACCTATAAAATATGGTGAACATTTCAATGATTTTAACCCTAAAGGTACAGGAGAAATTTCATTTTTCGACTGTATTGTGACATCAGCATTATCCAGCAATGCTTCATCCTCGATTCCTGATGCAGTCATTAATAACAAGGTGGTTAATAACCTCAACGAAACATATCCGAAGCTAGTCGATATTGATGTGGCTATCAACATGCTACGGTATACGGTCTCACCCTTGCCATTGTAAATAGTGATGGTAATATTGTTCTTCAGGGAAGACTGGAACCAATGACGATTTCACAGGACATATGGGCAAGGTTTGTCTGTTACCCTAGAGAATCTGCGGGCAATCAGTTTCTTTTCTTACTAACGTTAAGTGGGGCGATACATCTGGATCGCCAACACTGCAAGATCTTCAGCTTGAAAGTGCTAAACGAGGAGGAAATCTTTCAATTTCATTAACGATACATTCTTTCACCTCTGACAATGACAGTAGAAACTTTACCTTAGGGTATGTGATTGGTGCAATATAATTGGCATTGCTGAAATAGATGAACCAATGCAGTTTGCTGGCGACAGAATCCTATCGTATGAAAATGTCAAACAGCCACATATTCAGATGAACAGTAGTGACGAATGCTTTCATTTTCTGTCCCAAGATTATGATCACCCAACCTGGATGCCTTAGATTAGTCACAATAACAGATTAACCGTATAGACTTAAGCAACAGTATATCGCTAAATGAGTATGGCAATTTTAAAGACCTCGGGGACCTCTGGCTTGGGGTTAAAGATCCATGACGATGTGGAATCTATTTTCATGTACGTACGAACGCGTGTTCCCTGTCATGAGAAGCATAAGTACGTCTGGGAAGCTATAATGCATGATGTTACATCGCCCATAGTATCCATCTTATAAACTATTCCATGAGTCTGGATATAAAACATCCAGGTTATATGCCCGTCTCAAGAAATTTGTCCCCATCGAAGCGAACCATGATTCTTAAATGGATCAATCAAGTGCCCAGACCGAAATATTCGCCTAAGGTAACGGAAGTCCTTTCTGCAGGGATCTGTTCGAATACAAAAATAGTGCACTCACCTAACTATTGAAAACAGCATTTTCTTCCTGAACGATGTCATGCATGTCCGATTGAACCAGAGCTAAGTGATATGTATTTCCAGCGTCTATTTACTAAAGGAGATTTCTCATCTGCCTGTCGCCCGTTGTTTGGGTATAGCAGAAGAAATGATGAACGCAAAACTGGAATATGCTCCTTGGAAACGCTTAGAAGGCAACTACAATTAGCGATTGAACTTGAGTTTTTAATAATACCCGTTTACTTAACTTCAATGTGGTCCATCGTTGAAGGTTATATACAATCGGGAAATATACCAGAAGATTCACTCTGTTGTCATTCAAGAGATGCAACACGTGGCTCAGGAAGCAAACATATTGCTAGCGATTGGAGGTAGGCCAGTCCTAGATAGCAACACTACAGCTCCAAAGTACCCAAAACTCGGGCTGCCAGGAGGAGTACTTCCTCATTTACATGTAAGATTCTCGAAGGAACAGGTGTATAAGCTATTTATGGCTATTGAAATGCCTCACAACTTATCTGTAGCAACACACAGTCCTATGATATTTAACAATACTATTGGGCAATTTTATACAGAAATAAAGGACTGTTATGGTTTTTTGGAGATAGCATTTTCATACAGAACAAAACAGACAAGCAATTGATATGGCCTGCTGTTAACGCTGTCATTGACGTACCCACGGCCAATACAGCAATTGACGCATCAAGGTGAAGGGGCGTCTCCAATAGATCCAAGACAGGCAAGCAACGGTTCCCTCCATGAACTAGCCCACTTCTATACGAGTTTGAGGAGATAGTTTGCCAAAGGCATCTCATCAGTGATGACCTATTGTTATAGTGGTAACCCCATTTCATTTGACCCCTCGGGTGTGTGGCCAATGCAGCCCAATCCCAGCAAAGACAAGATCAAACAAGACTCAAATTGCTATGTAGAGGTCAAGGCATTCCATGGTGCTTATAGGTCCCTGCTAAGAAAACTTCAGGACATCTTCAATGGTGATACACATGGAATGACAGACGCCATAGCTATGATGAACTCGCAGCTGTCTACTCATGGACGTAAGGTGGTATGGACTAAAATCATGGAAGTTGAATCTAATGATGCTACTTGTGGTCCTATTTGGGATTATGACTGGTAGTGCAGATGACAGCTACAATTATGTTTTATATATTATTACAGGTGAAAAACATATCTAATCATATTTTGATTACACAAGACATCTATTATTTTATATCTGTACCAGAATGTTATACATTTGGTACATATATGAAATTACAGATTGCAGCTTGTGAAATCAAATATGATTTGCATAATTCTTTTGCTGTATATACATGTATAGTAATAGTTCACAGCTCTTGGAAGTGCATGATAGGGCCACAAAATGAAATCAGATTTTGAAAAAAAAAATTTATTGAAGTTGTATATTATGTGAAGTTATCTGTTACAAGAGGCATTTGTGAGACACAAAATTGCATAGTCATGATATTGCATTTTACCTTGATGCAACTAAGATTTCTGCATTACAATGTACAGCAACAGCAATCAGCCATGGCCCATCCTGATCCCTGATAGGTACATATTACAGCATTGACCCATCCAACATGGGTCAAAGTCACCTAACTGTTCCAACAGATATTTCATTTTCCCTTATTATTAGATCCTTGTTTCCTTGCTTTTTACACCATTATCACCTTCAAATCCTATATACTACCCAACTGTCTCATAGAGAATGTTTTTAGTTACTTGTACATATATACCTGTACATGTCTTCAAGATTGACCCCCCCCCCCCCCCCCCCCCCCCCAAACAAGAATAACATGTCCAGTTAAACACTTATGGTGCATAAAGTTGTGCTCTTGATGGCAGCACCACTGCTTATTACACGAAGACATCCTATGTTTATTACTTATGAAAGATAAATATATAATACATTGGACTGGCTGCGGGCATTAAATTAAAACGAACAAGTAAGAGGTTGAGTAGGGCACATTTGATTCAGCAATAATTTTGCCTGTGGTTACAGCCACTGCCATGACTGCTATAGAAAGAATTAACCAACTGTAGCGGGCACAATTGACATCAGGCATGAATACACAAGCCATGGTGCATGCTCAGTGCCCCTCCAACTAATCAGAATGTCTTAATAAAGGCACATCAATTGAGGCATGTTATAAGTACATACGGTTCTTTTTAATGACGTACAGCTCTCAAAAGACGCAGTACGTGCAATGGATGACACCAAACAGATGATCTATGCATTCCTCTACAGTACAAGAAGAAATAACAGTGTAGGATGACATGAGACATGTAGGGACATGGCTGCTCTTTCAGACATGCGCCAGCTGGTCATCACAGATGTCCTTGATAGCTGATGCTTGTACATGCCAGCTGGCATAAAAGACAACTGCTGAAGTGGGGATGGGGGTTGGGGTGTGGCATGCTTACACTCATAGGAGAATTGGGTGTGTGGCATGCTTACCATTCATAGGAGAATGTAGTCCATAACCACTGAATAGAATGTGTAAGTATGGCCAGGTGGTCCTCTCATTGTCATGTTAAACATTTCGCATGAATGTAATTAATTTCTTCTTTTTTATTATTATTATTATTATTATTTTATAACCTCTACTGGATGCTTACTTGTCAAAAGTCCTTTTTAAAACTGCCTCAGCTGCCTTTTAAAAGACCGAAGGTTCCATATGTATCATTATTAATTTGTTCAATTGGTATCTAATTATCCAAGTAAGGCAAGTCCATCGTTCGAAGAGGCTTGAGTTCTCCTTTATGGGCAGCTGCTATATATGGCAGCTTTAACACATAAACGTAGCGATCAGTGCAACAGAGATCATTTGAAAAGGGCAAGTCACAAGCGAGTAATACTTTGTCACACCATAATTATGTTGTATGGTTGTGGTTTTGGCATGACCTTTGTATCAGCAGGAAGCGAAGAAGCCTGACCACAGGCCCTTCAAGGTGTTGTTTATCGGCGATTCCAGTGTGGGCAAGACGAGTCTTGCTCGTATGTGTAAGAATGACACTGTCGACCTGAGCGTGTGCGCAACTACTGTTGGCTTTGACTTTGTTAAAAAGACCGTTGTACTCGAAGACGGGCAGACCACAGTAGTAAGTGCTCACGGAGGACTCGGTTGACGGCCAGGCGATGATATCTTGCACACGAGTGCAAAATAATGATTTTGTTGTCACAGCATTGTCGAGGAGCATGGTTTATATAAGGTCTATGCACGTCTATACAAATTACGAGCTGTCATTTCCACACTTAGTATATTTGAGCTTGTAGCTTAGCTCTGACCCTTAGAATAAAAGGCAAAAACTGTCGTGCGTAGTAGGAACTTGTACATAGTGCCCTCTGTGCTACAGTGAAGCGTGTGGTACTAAGACGTAGAATACTGCTACTGTGTAGTATGGATAGAGTGAGACTAACTGTGCCAGGTTTCATGCTATTGGTTCAGTGATGCTTGATGGACGCAGCTGCAAAGGGCCTTGTCTGTGTACCATCAACCCATCCTATTTTATGACATATACATTTCATTCTGCCTTTGGCTATATTGTTTATTCCTCCATCTCTGTCCCCATCTCTGCCTCCAACCCTTCCTTCGCTGTCCCCTTCTGTCACTCTCTGTCCCCTTTCCTCCTCTGTCTGTCCCTCTCTGCCCCCTCCCCCTTTCTGTCTCTCATTCTGTCCCTCTCTGTGCCTTTCCCTCCTCTTTCATTCCCCATCTGTCCCTTTCCTTTCTCTTTCTGTCCCTCCCTCCTTTCTGTCCCTCTGCCTCCCTCCATTCTCTATCCCATCATCCTCCCCCCTGTCTGCTGTTCCCTATTTCCCTTACTCTTTAACTCCCAAGGAGCTTCATATATGGGACACAGCAGGGTTAGAGCAGAACAGACACTGCCTGACAGCCCAGTACTACCGAGGTGCTGATGCTGTCATTTTTGTATATGACATCACAGATCCCCAGACCTTCAAGAATGTGACAAAAGTGTGGCTCCGGGAGCGGAACCAGTACCTGCCATCAGACACGGCTGTCCTGGCCTTGGTGGGGAACAAACTTGACCAGGAGTCGTCTAGGAAGGTCAGCATGGAAGAGGGTTCAGCCCTCGCAGAGAGAGAAAAAATGGCCTTTGTGGAACTCTCTACATACGAGCAAAGTGGTCTTGTCAAGCTGCAAGGTCTGATGAGGACTCTGGCTGATGACTTGATGTTCTGTGCAGAGGTTGGTAGGCTCCCACCCCGGGCTAGTTCTGGGAACATTTCGCTAGGGTGGGAGCTTCTGGACACCCCCACTGACCCTGTGCCAAAGGAGGTGTACGAACAACAGGAGATCATGGCTGGTCGAAAGCAGAAAGGATGCTGTTAGGTGCCCTCGTTTGAGCATAGCCATCCTGTGTGCATTTTAAATCAACCTGTTAATGTTGTCCATTCTCTCGGTCTGTTTGTTGCCTTTGTTTGTGTGTGTGTGTGTGTGTGTGTGTGTGTGTGTGTGTGTGTGTGTGTGTGTGTGTGTGTGTGTGTGTGTGTGTGTGTGTGTGTGTGTGTGTCTGTGTGTGTGTGATGGGGAGAGGAGAGGCCAGTGCATTTGATCTAGTGCATAGTGTTCAACTATGTCTGTACCAACACTTTGTGATCCTCAAATTCAGTTACCTTGTCACTCCTGCACCAATGGGGTAGTTTTTGTAATCTCAATTCTTTGCATAGAGGTGTGCACAGGCAACTGTCCTTACGTCATGGAGGTTTAGTTTATGCACACACACTCTCTCTTTCCTCTGACTCTCTCCTCTTTCTCCCTCTCCCTCTCCCTCGATCTCTCTTTGTCAACTCCTGCAACCTATTTTCCTTCACTGACATCAGCCTTTTTTTGAACACCACTCTACGCAGCTCAAATTTTCTCCACCCCATTGCAACAGTAGTATATGTTTCACGCTAATGCTATCTCCATTGAAAATGCAGTCCTCTCCCCCCACAAACCAGCAATAGTCCTCTCCCCCACAAACCAGCAATAGTCCTGTCCCCCACAAACCAGCAATAGTCCTGTCCCCCACAAACCAGCAATAGTCCTGTCCCCCACAAACCAGCAATAGTCCTCTCCCCCACAAACCAGCAATAGTCCTCTCCCCCACAAACCAGCAATAGTCCTGTCCCCCACAAACCAGCAATAGTCCTCTCCCCCACAAACCAGCAATAGTCCTGTCCCCACAAACCAGCAATAGTCCTGTCCCCACAAAGCAGCAATAGTCCTCTCCCCCACAAACCAGCAATAGTCCTGTCCCCCACAAACCAGCAATAGTCCTAATAGTCCTGTCCCCCTCAAAGCAGCAATAGTCCTCTCCCCCACAAACCAGCAATAGTCCTCTCCCCCACAAACCAGCAATAGTCCTCTCCCCCAAAAACCAGCAATAGTCCTGTCTCTCACTAACCAGCAATAGTCCTGTCCCTCACAAACTAGCAATAGTCCTGTCCCTCACAAACGAGCAATCTCTTTCATCCAACTGCAAAATGTAACAATTCCGGCACTTAGAAAGTGCCTCGGTAATAGGCAGTCAGCTCCTCAGGGCAACTCCATCCCCATCCCAGGGCTTGGCATTGGATCCCAAAGAGGCAAGAAGTGGTGGTCAGGATTGCCTATACTATAGTAAGTGCCCCTTCATTGCACCGCACAGTAAGGACATCAGGTGTAATATATAGACACCTATGTTTTTATTTTATTTTTAATCTCATGTTCTTCTTGCATTTATAAATGTGATCCACTTCTGCACCACAGTGATCAGTTGGGAATCCAGCGCTCAAGAGGCTCCCGCCCCGCCCCCTCATGACGATACATACCATCAATGGTTGAAACGAAGTAGCAATAGCAACATTCATTGTTTATACTGTACAATAATATGGCGGCCAGATTATCGGCCTTAGCATCGAAGGCCAACCCGTTCAATAAGGTAGGAGCCGAGGGGGTGCACAAGCAGGCATTAAGTAGCAGTCATTTACTTGTAGAAGAAAAGCTCACACACGTTCAAGGTAGCGTTCCTTGGAGACGCCGGAGTTGGTAAGACGTGTCTTGCAAAGCTCTACTTGGATGGTCGAGTGCAGCTGGACTCGTTTTCTACAGTGGGCTTCGACTACTATACAAAGGAAGTCGTACTGGAAGACACGCGAGTGACCGTAAGCTAATGAGGGAAAGCGGTTCGTGCAGAGATAATATATAAATCTATATATATATAGATCTATATATTATCTCTGGTTCGTGTACCGGGGTAACTCTGCCACGTGCCGTGCGTATGTATGTATGTGGACGTTTGCGTCTGTGTGTGTGTGTGTGTGTGTGTGTGTGTGTGTGTGTGTGTGTGTGTGTGTGTGTGTGTGTGTGTGTGTGTGTGTGTGTGTGTGTATGTACGTGTGTGTGTGTGTTTGTGTGTGTATGTACGTGTGTGTGTGTGTATTTGTGTGCGTGCGTGCGTGTGTTTGTGTGCATGTGTGTGTGTGTGTGTGTGTGTGTGTGACAGTGAGGCGGGTCGCGTTAGTGTGGCAATTAGTCATTGAACCTCTGGCGTACGCCAGCCTTGCACGCCTCTGAACTTTGGTACACTGTTTTGACCGCTGGCAATAGGTTTTGACCTTTGCCCTGTGTACCTCTCCCCCCCCCCACTTTCCCATTTTCACATCTTGTGATTGGTAGAATGAAACTGAATGCGTGCATTGCTATGTTTTGTGTCCTACCATAATGCCAGACCATTTCCAAGCCACATTCTCCCTCCTCCCCCTCCCTCCAATACACAGTGCAGAGCACATACACACATATGGACCAATGATTGCTATGACCAATGATTGCTATGACCAATACATGTGAACTGTCCAATCAAATGATTTAGGTGCCAGAGAGCCACATTGAATACATGTGGTCTCTGAATGCATGTCATTGGCTATTTCAAGACTACCTTTAATTGCATAGTGATTGGTGCCTGAGAAAATGTTACATGGAGCTTTTCCAAATGAAAGATGCGATTCTGTGAAACACTTCCTATTCCTTCCACCATAACACATATTCAACTAGATTGTTCAAATGTCTCATACTGCTTCATCAAATGTATTTACCATCAAATTGTGTGTTTATTGTTTATCTTTTGATCCAAGCGTGGAGTGTGCGTCAGAAAGTGCCGTGTCTGTACTTTATGTGAGCTGGAATACTGAGATCAGGATTAGTAATTGCGCGCAACATATGGGGGAAGCGATGGTCCTCTCTGATTATACCTAAGAACGGGTTCTATTATTCGTTTTGGATTAATGTGGCCTTGTTATGTCTAGTGATCCGATTGGTTCCATTGTAATGTATGTCATCCTCGTCTTCTTTTGGCCACACCGGGGGAAAGGGAGAACAGAAGTTTTGGTTGTATTGTACACTATGTTTTGTGTAGGGAAACTGAAACAGATAATATTATGTATTTCAGTATGTAGTAGGCACATGTCTGTATGGTGTTCCTTAAATGACCAGCCATTTAAGGAACATCATGCTAGAAAGGAGGCGACATATCATATGACACATGTGCACATTCCTCCAGTTGGTGGAATGTGCACACGGTGTCCCTCCAGCGGGAGGAATGTGCAATGTGGCCTTTCTCCCATCTACATGTATGTGCACTACCTTGTAGTGCACTGCATACAGGTGGTGTCCCTATATATGGTACAGTTCCCTGATCTGTGATTTGATTTGATTTGGATTGAATTGGGTTTGATTTTGATTTGATTTGATTTGATTTGATTTGATTTGTAGTGCACATTTACGAATAGTAATGCACATGTAGGCAAGGTAATGGCAGTACTATGTGATGTATTATGCATGGCCCAAATGCACACTGTAGTCCCCTCCTCTATCTTCATTACATGTAGTCCTCTCCTCTATCTTCATTACATGTAGTCCCCTCCTCTATCTTCATTACATGTAGTTCCCTCCTCTATCTTCATTACATGTAGTCCCCTCTATCTTCATTACATGTAGTCCCCTCCTCTATCTTCATTACATGTAGTTCCGACTGTTAGAAGGCTTATACTGAAGAGTAGTACCAGCCATGTGTTGTCCAGTGACCAATTAGTTATTGTATAGCTGCATCGAAACCTTACATCGTTTGTAACTGTAGGGCCTTCTCTTTGACTTGAAGGCTTGCAAAGATGCTATGATACAAGATCTTGACATACTTGCTACGCACATGAAGCATGACCACATATAACGTGACATACTTGCTACGCACATGAAGCATGACCACATATAACATGACATACATGCTATGCACATGAAACATGACATACATGCTATGCACATGTAACATGACATACATGCTATACATATGAAACATAACATACTTGCTACGCACATGTAACATGACATACATGCTACTCCCATGTAACATGACATACATGCTACTCCCATGTAACATGACATACATGCTACTCCCATGTAACATGACATACATGCTACTCCCATGTAACATGACATACATGCTACTCCCATGTAATGTGGCATACATGCTACGCACATGTGCCATGCACCATTTATTTTCTTTATTCTTGTCACTAATTAGGTCATGTACACATATAAGTGCTGTACTATTTTCCTAGAAACGTCAGTAGGAGCACATGCATTTTAACCTGTGTTATGTGTACCTGGAGTTGTCTGAGTACACAGTGCTGATGCATGAGGTATGTGTTTCATTGTAGCATGAAATGTTATGATTAATTTGTTGAGTTCAATGCTGCACATCTTCTTAACCTGTCAGGCGAATTTTCTATACCATCGCAAAATATCATGTTGTAATATGTTACGTGAACAAGTCCTGTCACATTTCTACAAATTATAAAATCTTCTGAGCTAGGTTTAACATTTCTTTTAAGTTTTTGTTTACTTCCATATCAACCATTACAGCTTCTATCTATTCCATTCACACATGCACACACATACACTCACACACACTCACACATATACTTACACATGCACACACATACGCACAATGGTTGCACCAAGTTTTCAAGTGATTTGCTCAACTTGTCTGGACCTCTTACAACTTTCAGTATAGGCACACCCACTGTTGTGTTGCCAATGTACATAACATGTCAGTACCACTTGTGGGTTTTGGGCGTTTGATGTCTGCCTGTGGTATTTGTGGCAGATTTGATTATCACCACATCACGTCACTACATGTGCTTTTTTTATTTATTTCCCATGATCTGCTAAACAGATTACCTGTAGCATGTGGCAACCATCCCTATGTATGACAGCTGCCTTTTCCTTTTTGTTGTGGTCATGTGTGCCTGCTGCCACTGACCATGATGAGACAGAGGGCAGTGGTCTTGGTTGAATAAGGATGGTCTGAGCAGCATTTCTCATCACAGGGGCTCTCTGCTCCACAGGTGTAGTAAGAGATCATAGGAACTCAAACTAGTGCAGTGCTAAAGCTTGCAAACTATATACAACTTGTTCCTTTCGAATGTCATCAGATTGGAGAGAGTTTAATTAACCGTTTTAAAGTCAAGATACAGTGGGGTCAGATAAGTTCTATTGATTAAGCTATGTGTGGGTTTATCAAATGGTGAGTACAACACCAACACCTGTGTACAGCTAGGCTATCAGTCTGCATCTGGAACCACACGTTTCCTTAGGGTTAATTGGTAGCTTGTTTTGCTAATTAATGCCATGGGTTGGATGAATGGCACTTTAAAATATGTAAAGATACCTTACATTTCAGGGGTTGTGACCCAGGGTACAGGCATTGGCTGCTAAGCAGTGCCTTTGTAGCCCCTTCCATCCTTCACCAACTTTTTAGCCTATATTTCTTGGTGGTCAAAAGATTGATGTGTATGCATGGAAGGCTCATATACTTCTGCTAGGGAGAGAAAGAGAGCTTTGTTCAATCTCTTCACTTGTTAACAACTGAACCTGCACCAGAGTGAGGTTCAATTCCCTTGTTTGTTGCAGGTTGTGTCTTGTTGCTTTTATTTGCATTGGAAAGCTCTATGTACTGTCTCTATGCACTGTCTCTATGCACTGTCTCTATGCACTGTCTCTATCCACTGTCTCTATGCACTGTCTCTATGCACTGTCTCTATGCACTGTCTCTATCCACTGTCTCTATGCACTGTCTCTATGCACTGTCTCTATGCACTGTCTCTATGCACTGTCTCTATGTACTGTCTCTATGCACTGTCTCTATGCACTGTCTCTATGCACTGTCTCTATGCACTGTCTCTATGCACTGTCTCTATGCACTGTCTCTATCCACTGTCTACAGCACTCCTATTGCCAGAGCACTATTAGAAGATTCAGAGCACAATATATCAATTATTAGAATATTTCAAAATGACCAACTGACTCCCCACTTGGCTATGATGTGTCTAATTACCCATACATAACCATTGTCAAAGGTTTGGCTCAGCCATGAATATTGTCTGTCCTTCCTGTTGATGCACACCACAGCCTGATGTAAACAAATTGTCCTGCAGGCTCCCACCTGATATCATCTCTGCAAACCATTTCCTGGCTGCTCATTGCCCATAGCTCCAAAGACCCTAAGAGATTAGAAGAACCTACATTCACAGTTACTGCTGTGTGAAGAAACAAGAACCAACCTACACTCAGTTATACCTTATGACTGAACCGTCTCCTGATTTCCTATATTTCCCCATTAGTTTGGATTATATACTTGATTCCCCTGTGACACAAAACGTAATGGATATGTCTGGTTCATTATATCATAATCTGGGAGCATGATGAAATGCTCCTGTTCTTTAGCATGATTATGTCCATCGCTAACTGATGTACAACAGGTATTTAACATTTCGTGTGTGTGTGTGTGTGTGTGTGTGTGTGTGTGTGTGTGTGTGTGTGGTGTGTGTGTGTGACACTACTTTTGTCGCTTGTGATAATCTGCCTATTTAACTATTTAAAGCAATCATCTAAGGGTCAGGGTGCAGGTGGCAGTGTGTATCAACTCTGAGTACAGAAGCTTATCTTTGTAACTGCATTGTATGTGTGCATGTGCGTGCCATGTATGTGGCTTGAGAACATCGGTAGTTTCATGTGTGCACTTGATTGCATCATTTCTCCCTTCCATTTGCTTCCCTTGTGCACAGCTTCAGATATGGGACACGGCGGGCATGGAGCAGTTCAGGAGCGCGCTCGTCACCAACTACTACCGGGACACTGATGGAGTCGTCTTTGTCTATGACATGATTGACCGGGAGAGCTTTAGCAGCGTAGAGGAAACGTGGCTCAGAGAGCTGAAGCAGTACAGGGGACTGGAGAACGTCCAGATGGCTCTCGTGGGGAACAAGGGGGACAGGGGGAGCAAGCGGAAGGTCGCCTCACAGGAAGGGCGAGCGCTCGCGGAGAAATACGGAATGCTTTTCGAAGAGTTATCGGCTGCAGAGAAGGGAAGTTATGATAAGCTTACGAGTCTTATGAAGACGCTGTGCACCAATATTGTGAGACACCAGATGGAAGAAACCGGAACGTCCAGCGTACGAACGGGCGAAGTAATCACCTTGGGAACCGTCCCGATTGCTGACGATTGGCAGGAGATCGGCACGCCCACCGAGCCCATACCGACGGGTTTATTCGCAAGGCAGGACGTCATGGCGCGTCGATTAAAGAACGTTGTAATCGCAAGGACGAATCACAATTGCTAGTCGCTTTTTTAAAATTGTTCTATGGCATGTGTGTGTGTATGTGTGTGTGTGTGTGTGTTTGTGTGTGTGTGTGTGTGTGTGTGTGTAGTAAGATATGTACTCATGTTATTGCAGCGTCGTTTTTTATATGTTATTGCAGCGTCGTTTTTTATATGTTATTGCAGCGTCGTTTTTTATCAACATCTCCAATCAAAGTTAAATACTAAGTGCGTAGCTAACTAGCTAGCTTACACAGGGCCCGAATATCGAAATTTAGGGTCATGCAATGCTACGCTCTATCCTCCCTGTCATGCAATACGAAATGCCAATTGACCGTCTGGCACGCACATGCAGTATGGCCGACACGTGGCCCAATGCAAATTATTAATGGTTTATTAAAAACCTATATATATTTAAGTTGTCAACAAAATATTATTAGTTTGTGTCGCAACAGCTGGGTAGGCAAAAAATTATGTCTGTGCAGGACGCGAACGATTCACTGCATTTGAAAGAGGTGAGAGATTCACTAACGAAGTGACAGAACTAGTACAACGCGTTATGAGGTGCTACGTGGACCGAAACCCAGCTGGCTTTACACATTGACCTGCGCGCTTTGAAGCTGCTATAGTTTGAGCATACCGGACAAATGTTTTATGTCTCGACCTCGAACAAAGTTATAGGAAGGTTGGAGTGGAATTACTTGGCCAGCAACTGAATAGTAGCTGCTAAAGTTGTGCGGCGTTTATAATTTGCTTGGCGCCACACTGTCGAACAGTACCGCAGCTGCCATTCGCATGAGTGTATTGTTTAGACCGTGAAGGTGCTTGTGTTACGTGATATGGAGCGTCGGTATATAGCTTAATTGGTACGACCGCTGTGTTATGATATGGGGTTGCCGCACCTCCTTACAATCCCCCCCTTTTCTTTGGGCCATGTAGGTGGACGGAAACTGGTTGGAGGTGGTCCACGAGTTGCGCTTCAAGGTCATCTTCCTCGGTGACAGCAGCGTGGGCAAGACCTCGCTAGCCCGGCTGCACCAGACAGGGCAGGTGCAATGCAATCCCAGGGCCACCATTGGCTTCGACTGCTATACGAAGAACTTCCAGACCAAGTCTGGCGCTGTTGCTCAGGTGAGGTCATCGTTACGCTATTGAGCGCACTGGGCTCACAGGGTGTTGTGGGTTTTGGCAAAATTTACACTCCCGCTCATCCAACTTGTAGGTTCAGATTTGGGACACGGCAGGCATGGAGCGTTTCAGACAATCCCTGACTCCCCGGTACTACGACCTTCTCAACGGTGTGGTGTTGGTCTATGATATCACCAACGAGGAGAGCTTTGCCAACTTGGAGTCTTGGATCAAGGAGATCGACACATACTGCAGGCGGCAGACCGTTTGCATGGCCCTCGTGGGCAACAAGGCAGATGACGAGCTAAAGCGTAAAGTGCCCACTCTGAAGGGAAAGAATTTGGCCCAGAAGTACCACATGCAGTTTGACGAACTTGCAGCCAGTGAGGTGTCTAGCCTCGGCAAGCTGAACACGCTAATCCAATCCCTGATGGAAGATATGTACAGGCAAATGGAGAAGGAGAAAGAGCAGATATGCTCAGGTGTCTACACCAAGTCTGTCATCGAACTTGATAGTCCGTCATCATATGCGGGACCTTCATCATGTGCGGGACCCCCAGAGGGACCACCAGAGGGACCACCACCTGCGTACAACGTTGCTACGGGGAAGCCATCAATGCACAAGAAGCAGCGATGCTGCTGATTGGTTAGGCCTTTTTCTCGACAAGTGAGACCCTGGCAACCCCCCTCGCGTGCAAGTCTCTTGCATTAGGCGTTCTTTTGACTGTTATGTGTGTGTGTGTGTTATGTGTTCTGTCTGACTCCATATTCATTGTATGTGTATTCAACTGTTCAAACCACATGAAGCTGCTGATTGAGTTCAGTAAAATGGCTGATCGTCTCTTTAACTTTAATTGCAAACGTCTGCACATTGCTACACGTGAGACGCGTTAAGTGTGGATATTTCTTTGCACCCTCAAAACAAGTAAACTATATGGCTTCGCCAGTTGTGTTTATACGCGAGGAGCCATAAAAGTGTGTCAAATTGTTTCTCCTAGGTAAGACTTAGTGCTAATTATTGCGACCTATTCTCCGACTGAATCTTTTTTTATAGAAGAAACCGAATATTTGCCACGCGTTATTCGCGTTAAGTTTGTATAATGCGCTGACGCGTACTCATATTTCAGTGCATTGTGCACGTGTGCGTCACAACAATTCACGCCATCACGCATGGTTATCACACTCGCCCCGAGAGAGACATCTTCGTGAACCAATGGAGGTCGTTCGGTTCAAGGTGATCTTCCTCGGGGACAGGAACGTGGGCAAGACGTCCCTGGCTCTCCTGCATCGCTCTGGCACCGTGAGCGACAGCCCCAGCGCCACGATCGGCTTCGAGACTTACAAGAAGCGCGTGTCTCTGAAGACTGGAACGCACGCACTGGTAAGCCGCAATATTATGTGGTTCTGTTGCCACGCGTCGATTATGTACGTGTTTGTGCATGCGTGTGTGTGTGTGTGTGTGTGTGTGTGTGTGTGTGTGTGTGTGTGTGTGTTGTGTGTGTGTGTGTGTGTGTGTGTGTGTGTGTGTGTGTGCGCGCGCGCACGTACAATCAGGTGGACTTGTGGGACACAGCCGGGATGGAACGATTCCGCGAGTCCATACTTCCCAAGTTCTACGACACCAACGGCGTAATCCTGGTGTACGACATCACCAACGAAGAGAGCTTCATCCACCTGGGGTCTTGGATGCAGGAGATAGCAAACAATTGCAAGACGCAGTTCGTCAAGGGTGCCCTAATAGGCAACAAAGCGGACACTGGGCACGAGAGAAAGGTCACCACGGAGCGAGGACTCGAGTTCGCGCGAGAGCACAAAATGCTGTTCGAAGAGCTGTCCGCGAAGAACCCGGGAGACGCCAAGAGGCTCAACCTCCTCGTCCAGTCACTCGCGGAGGAGTTGCACGAGGCGTGGAAGGGGGACCAATCCATACGGTGTACGTCAGAGGAGCATTTTTCCGCTACGTCTATCATCGAACCGAAACTAGAGTCAGGAACGACAAGCTCGAGACGGGCGTGGCGAAAGCGATGCAACTGTTAGGAGTAAAAAATAACAAAGAAAACGCTTATAGTCATTCAACAGTGAGCCGATGCTATCTTGTGTCATGGCAAATTGGCTGCTGTTCTCACAATGCACGTGGAGACGAAGAAACACAGTGCGGTTATTAGGGAGAATTGTGATTCGTTCTAGTATCCATGGTTTTATTCTCATGTATAATTGTTTCTTTGTTCACACTTTATTTATTTTTGCATTATCATCAAGTATTGGTTCCGTACCCAGGGAGAACCCCGTTTCACAGCTGTCATATGATTACGTCATATAACGCGCGTCATATGTAGCAAGTTATTCATTCGTAATTTAATCTCTTAGTTAATTAAAGCGCACCTTAATCTTGCCGATCGAATAGTATGTCTTCGCAGGTACAGTAATACGAACTTAGTATTCGGAGTATCGTAAGATGTTGACGATCACAGGCCGGCGAAGATGGGACGGAATGTCCTCCGCCGTACAATTCATTGGTCAACACCGCCGACAACCCGAATCACTGCGAGCAGCAGGATAACCCACCTCCTCCGTACTTCCATTTGGAAAACGGTAAAATTACCTTTTTGTTTTTCGTCGTACTTTTTATAACCCGAATTCATGGCCGGATCGCGACCGCTTGAACGCGTTGTACGATGTGATGTGATAAGTCAGTCGTTGAATACTATTATCATTGGTCAACACACTACTTACATTGACTTTGTGTAGACTCTAGTGGTGGTACCATCCAACGCCCTACTCCTTTTTCTTCTTGTTTCTGGTACAGTTTTCGATGCACCTCCAGACTACTACTCCATCTTTGTCAACAGACTTGACTCGGATGGTCGCAGTGGTGTCCACTGGACGTGCCTGAGGAAGACGGCACACATAGTGCTGAGTACGGGTGAGTTGTAGAGGGAGGGAGAGGAGGGCCAGGTGCTCATCATGAATGAACCCTCTTTGTCAACTTCCTTCCCCCCCCCCCCCCCCCCCCCCTTGATTGGATTGCAGTTGGGTTCTCTGTTCTACTCTTGGTGTTCATGTCTGTACCTGTAGCCATGCTGGTCATTGGTAAGTCACAATATCACAATACATGCATAGCTTGTAATGATAGAAGACACACTGGTCCTTCCGTGCTTGTAACGGTACTGGACTTCATACACGCATACACATGCACACACATGCGTATGTGTATGCGCATAGTACACACACACACACACACATACACACACCATACACACACATACACACACACATACACACACACATACACACATACACACACACATACACACACATACACACACACATACACACACATATACACACACATACACACACACATACACACACATACACACACACATATATACACACACACATACGCACACACATGCACACACATACACACACACACACATACACACATACGTATATGCACACGCATGCAAATTGCATGCGCACACAGATCTATACACACGCGTGTACGTGCACCAAAGCTCATCCCTTCCCACCTCCCCCCCTACACACACACATGCACACATGCCAAACTCACACCCACACACGTACCTATACAACGCCACGTGCAAACACACATACACCACACACCCAAGGGGCCATCTTTGTGGGCAAGTGCCCGGCCCAACCCAACATACCTGTGTTCCTGGTGGTAGCAGGCCTCCTCGGCATCTTCAAGAACATCTTCCTCATCACCGAGAGGCTTGCCACCAGACGCATCACCCTGCAGGCTTGCCCGAGCACCCTCAGAGCCGTTCGCTGCAGCTGGAGGGTCTTCAACATCGCGTTCAACCTTTTCATGCTCGCATGGATCATTTGTGGCAGCTACTGGGTGTACCACAATTACAGGAAGGTCAGTGATGACCGGTTCACCTCTTGCAACGAGGTGGTGTACAAGTTTGGCTTTGGGGCCATCACGTCCAGCTACATCATACTGGTGCTGGTTGTGACATGCGTCTGCTGCTGCGGACTGTGCCTAAAAAGGAATGTGCCAGAGCCGGATCCGGAACTGGACCCTATTCAGGACCACAGTGAGAGGGAGGAGGTTGAGGAGGAGGTTGAACACACTTCTGTAAGTGAAGAGGAGGAAGGGACTGGCACCGCACAACCAGAGAGCAATGAGTCACAAGAGGGGCTAAGAGACGTTGACAATCAGGTGCTCACACAACACAACATGCCTGCACCTCTGTCAGCAGCTCCAAGCTCACCAGTGCAGGCCTCTTACCTGTCCACAGTGGTGTGAAAGATGGCTAGCTGGCTGCATTCATCAATTATCTGCCCGCAATTCATATTTACTTAAAGACCACAGACTTGAGATGATTTATTTCATTTTTTATGTATATACATCAGAAAGAATCACAATTAACAGAAATGAATGAACGCAAAAGACACACAGAAAACTAATACAAAAAATATATTCAATCTGATGGTTATATACAACATGCAATCATTGCCCCACTAGAGATTGTACATTGTGGAGATGCACAGTACAAAGAGGGCAATGTGTGGTCAGTTCTTCGGAAGCAGTGTCTTTGAGGGGTCCTTCGTTTGAAGCACTGCCTTAGGAGCCTCCTTGACACAAGGGCTAGGCCCTTCCTCCTCCATTCGTTTGATGGTCTTCTTATGGCGTGCAATCTCCGACTTCAACTCAGTGACCTCCTGCAAATGTAGAGGTAGTAAAATCACCCCGGCAACCATTCTCTCCACAGCACTCTGGCGCATGCACTGGAAAAACATGTGACACACACACACACACACACACATACACACACATACACACATACACATACGTACACATACGTACACATACACACACATACATACACACACACACACACACGCACACATACACAACACACACATACACACATACACACACATACATGTATATATACAACACACAATGTGAGGCTGGTTTGCAGGTGTACTTTATTGCTAACTCACCAGCTTCAGTGCTGCATTCTCGTCCTTGAGTTTCTTGACATGCATGATCTTCTGCCTCGAATTCTGATGACCAAGCAGCTTGGCGTACTGGTCGGAAACCTTCTCGGCCTAAGGGGTGGGTGACCGCACACATAGTGAGAAGGATGTGTATGTGTATGTGTGCACATGTATATGTGTTGTATGTGTGTGTGTGTATGTGTGCATATGTGTGTGTATGTGGTGTGCGCATACCTCTGACTGGGCCAAAGCTGTCTGGCTCTTGAGCAACTGATTCAGCTCTTCAAGTGCATCAAGCTTATCCTATGCAATAACAAACATACCATAATGATATACAACCATATTTGGTAGCACAAAAAGGTAACACAACAAGTACACTATTTGTTGACACAGTGAGAAAGCCAGAGGACTACGAAACTGCAATAGACACATAACAATATCGTATAACATCTTGTAAGGCTAAGAGTCGAGTTACCACTGCCTTGTAAAGAAGCACTTACCCTGTAAGGCCTGTACTTCTCTTCCAGTATGGCATATTCCTCTTTCAACTGCTTGTTCTCAGCTTGCAGTCTTCACACACACACACACACAAGGTCACACACTCTGTTAAGTTTGTGGTTACACACACACACAAACACATACACACCCTCACACACCTCACACACACAAATGCACAATGGCACTGACTGACATACTAAACACAAACCTTTCTATTTCCTGCTCCAATTCTGCAATCTTCACCATGAGGTCACTTCTGGTGCTATTAGACAGGTACATACCAAGTCACCACACACACACACACACACACACACACACACACACACACACACACACACACACACACCAATGCACAACACAGAACTGCACGACTCATTCCACCAGATTCATTACTCTAGCCCCACTCAAGTAATTAACACCAAACAAGTGATGCATTAGCAAGTGATGAGAGGTTGGGGGGAGAATCCTCCTTCCTCTCTTCAATTCATACTGCAAGTACCTTGCCTCTTCAGAGCTGGGCACTGCTACATCAGAACTCTCCTTCTTTGCGACTGCCAGCTTGTGTTGTGCCTCCTCCAGTGCTCTGAACGGCAGGTGAGAAAACAAACAAACCCTTTGAAGCAGTTGCAATTCTCACAGCATGGACATTGCCCGTCCATTGTTGTGACTCCTCCCCAGTCCATCAACTCCACCCACACACAATGATAGTCATGGAATGGGTTAGAGAACACATGTACCACAAAATGTGTACTAGGAAAAGCCACAACAGGCCACCCACAAGAAATAGATATGACTGCATATGTGGAGTGTACACGCGCACACACACACACACACACACACACACACACACACATCACACACCACACACACATCACACACCACACACACACACACACACACACACACGAAAGCAGGGCACAAGGAAGTGCAGGGCTTCATCATGATAGGGAGCACCTAAATGATTAGCTCAAAACTACCAGAGGTGAGGTGGGTGAAGTGAGGTAGGTGAGGTGGAGTGAGAGGGGTGAGGTGGGTGGAGTGGGAGAAGTGGGTCCAAAAAGCTTGCTATTTGTGCGCTTAATGAGAAGCCAGAGGACTTACTTGTTAGGCATATGTGTTTCCTTGCATACCAATTCATCAATAGGTGCTGGTGTCTGGGTGGCAATGCTAGACACACAGTCCATATCAAATCAGAAGCCACACCAGTGAAATCATAGGCCTACCACTTTGTGTCTTTCTGCACAGCTGGTTGCTCTTTGTGTATCTTGGCAGCACTGATGGGCAACAGCCTGATTAGTGTGAGATATGTATGGGTGCACACACATGCACACACAACATGCACATGCACACACGGGCCCACACATACACAGATGCACACACAACACATGCACACACACAGACACACAGATACACACACACACACACACACACACACACACACACACACACACACACACACACACACACACACACACACACACACACACACGCACACGTACCTAATGAGCTGTGCCTGTAGTGTCAACACTGTTTGACGTTCTGCATGCAACTGGTCTTCCAACCTGCATACATTTGACGACGTTTCAAGTTAAGCGCTCATTGTCCAATGCAATATACAAAGTGCAGTACACACATGCGTGTGTGCATGTATGTATGTATGTATGTATGTATGTATGTATGTATGTATGTATGTATGTATGTATTTATGTATGAATGTATGCATGTATACACGCACAGTGTATTAACCTTTGCAGCTTGTTTTGATAGTCACCACTCATCCTGCAGAGGCAGAAATGGGAGAGGGGAGGAGGAGAGGTAGGTAAGCAGACCACAAGTGTCCACCATCACCACCGCCCACTTACTGCTTCAGCTGCTGAGTCAGCTCACTCTGCTGATGGGATTTGGACACCTTCAGCTCCTCACTGATGTTTAGCACCTGCACATTTTTCACACATCATGCATCATTAGCAGTCATATACATAATTAGCAAATTTGCAGCCTCATCAAAATTCAAACACCCCACCCCCTCCAACACCAAAATATTCACACCTCCCCATTCAGCACACCTCTTTAAACAAAAGCTTACACAAGCAAACTGACTGGGATGGCACAGCTAACCTCTTTGAGGTGGGTCCTAAAGTGTTCCTCCTTTTCTGCAGCCTCCAATGATAGCTTCTCCACTTGAGACCTCAGTGCACTCTTTTCCACCTGTAGGAAGCCAAATTCCTTCACACACGTGCACACAACACTCACACATGCACACATATACACACAACACACACACAAAAACACACACACAGTATGCACACACGCATAGCGAAACACAGACACAGACACACACCTCTTCTTCATCAAGTTTGGCACGCAACGCTTGACAATCTTGCAAAACTTTCTGTGCCTCGTCATCTCTGTTGGCATACAAGTCATGACCACACCCCACCACACCCACAATGCACGCACTGGGCCTTTCGAGACACCTCCATTGACATGACCTGAGCCTTGAGTATGGCCTGGTTCTCTCGATGTAACCTCCTCTCCTGTGCTGTAGATAAGACTCAATGGGAGAGCCTCTTGCCACACAAATGCATACACACACACACATGCATACACACATGCATACACACATGCACACACACACATGCACACACACACACATGCATACACACATGCATACACACATGCACACACACACATGCACACACACACACACGCACACACAGACACACACACACACACACTCTCACGGCAACCTACCCAACTCTTCTTCGCAAGAGGCACACTTGCGTGTTAGGGTCTCCAAGGCGCTCAGATGATCCCTCTCCTGTCTGCAAAGAGACAGGGGATGGTGGCAACCTCAAACCACTCACTTGCACACACCTTTCTATATCGCCTTTGGCATTCAACAGGTCACTGTGCGCCGATGAGAGCTGTCCTTCCAGTCCAGCAGTCGTCTCCCTTAGCAACTGAACTTCCTGTGATGAGTCCCTAAAACATAATAACATGCGGACAAAATCATTTAAAATCATAACAAAAGCAATACCCTCTCTTCCTAAATTCATGTACAAAGGATGCCAACTGTAGCTAATGCACACAGCAACATGCACTAATCATTACGGGTGGCCAGGCCACCTCAAGAAATATGTGTTGAGAAGGTGCCCTTCACAAATCTGAAAGGTGCAGTATTGTACACAGTACCATTCCCACAGAACCAAGGTCAATCTACACCAAGGCCTACACTACGGGGACACTCAGAGACAGACTTCTACACAATTTACCGTTCCCACAGAGCCAAGGTCAATCTACACCAAGGCCTACACTACAGGGACAGACTTCTACACAATTCATAGCGACCTGTTCCAAATGCCCAGTGAGGCAATGAATAACATTAACGAAGCCACGCAGCCACTGATAAACATGCTGACAGTTCAGCAACACAGAACATGCAATGAAGCTCTGTGATGTGTCTGTGATGTGGTACACACGGTGCCTTCCGCAGGCCAAGGAATAACGCAACCCCCTCCAACCACAAAACGAGCGATATGACAGAGTAGTGTACAAAAACCTACACAATAGTCTGCTCCAGTAGCGATATCTTGCTAGCCTGCTCTGCTGTTATCTTGTTGGCAGTGTCTAGACTGCTCTGCAGAGCGTCTCTGTGGAGAAGTTTATGAGGAAAGGGGATGGGGAAGAGGTGTTTGCAAGAAGCAAGGGTTGATTCAGTGATTCTACATCCAATGGAGAAAGGTCCATGTACCTAGAGGTCTGTAGCTCTTTGACCTGTCCTTCAAGGGATCGCTCATTCTCGATACGTTTCTCTAATTCAGCAGAGGTGGCCTTAAGGTCAGCTTGCCTTGCCTTAAGCAAATAAAGGAAAATAAAGTTTCAGCTCCTCAAGTCCCCAACATAAACATTGGGTCTATGACTGGAGTGGTAGCTGACCTCTAAGCACTGCTGGGAATTCATGAGCTCTCCCTCCAGTGATTGGTTGGATTCTTCTAGTACTGATACAGCACCTAGTGACAAGGTGAGAATAAGATGTTCAAAACACAGTGTGATGCTTCAGACAAGACAAGAGCTGACTTTGCAACTCAGTGATGCGAAGTTCACCAGCAATTCTGGCTTCCACAGCTCCCTGTAACTGTTGTGCTGTGTGTATGTGGTGTATGTGTGTATATGTGTGTGTGTGTGTGTGTGTGTGTGCACGTGCGTATGGTGTATGTATGTTATGTGTGTGTTGTGTGTGTGTGCACGTGTATGGTGTATGTGTGTATGCATGTTATGTGTGTGTTGTGTGTATGCACGTTTATGTGGTGCGCATGTGGTGTGTATGTATATGACATGTGGTATGGGAGCATGAGTGTGTTTTTTTTTGAGTACAATCAGACAGGCATACATGTGGTGAGTGAGCACACATGACCTTGTTGTATACCAACATACGCATCTGGCATGGGGCAAGCACACAGTGTAACGTGGTGTAGAGCTAAATCTATAAGAAGACAACTTGATGTGCAGTTCCACTGAACACGCTTTTAAACACATCAACACATCAACAAAATCTTTAGTGCACACGCAATGGAGAACAATCTGGTGGCAGACACTAGTTCTGTGGGGATGCTCGTGCACACCTACATGTATGTGCGGCGTCCCCACGTATCGAGTGTGATGACAGAGGTTACACCAAGTACGTTACTATGACAGAGGTTACACCAAGTACGTTACTATAGTGTCGTACTATGTGTAGTGTCAGCCGCTCCCACAGGTGTGACGGTACTGACCCTTCGACCCCCACCCCTCACCAAGCTCTGTTGTTTTTTCTTGAGACCGGCTTCTCTCCTCTTCCAGCAGCCTCGCAGAGGACTCCGCCTCCAGGGTCAAACGCTGCAGTTCCTATGGAAACAGGACGCATGTAAGCTGCCGCCATAGGCTGTGCAAAGCTGTTACGCAAAACTTAATTATTACCAAAATGTACCTTACACGTGTATGTGTAGCTAGCTTTGCACAGACAAGCAATGCGGTACATGTGTCACGGGGGGGGGGGGGGGGGTAGGGGAGAGGTTAGTTTTTTTTTTTGTACATATTTATTAAGAATAACACATCTTGTATACCACAACGATAACAGAGACAAGTCAACAATTGGTGCTGGTTCAAATCAGGTGAACAAGCAATCCACTCCAATAGGCAGGTCATCAGCAGACAGGCATTCATAGGTTCAGGCATCACAGCACATCTACTTCCTAGTGGGAAACTTTCAACGGTGCAAACTCCTGCAAATTTGGCAGGAAACTCAGATTTGGCAGTAAAGCGTTATGCGAGGTGCCTCTTGTTATGCTAGGTCATGACCATAACATGCAAAGAAAACTTTCACTGATGGTCCAAAAACTGCCGTAAACTAGCAAGTGTTTTCACCCTCAAAGGTTTTACGCTATACGATGCATGAGAACCACCCATGCAAGATGTAGAGTACACTGTACATGATACCACCTCATGCAAGATGTAGAGCACACTGTACATGATACCACCCCATGCAAGATGTAAAGTACACTGTACATGATACCACCCCATGCAAGATGTAGAGCACACTGTACATGATACCACCCCATGCAAGATGTAAAGTACACTGTACATGATACCACCTCATGCAAGATGTAGAGTACACTGTACATGATACCACATCATGCAAGATGTAGAGTACACTGTACATGATACCACCTCATGCAAGATGTAGAGTACACTGTACATGATACCACCTCATGCAAGATGTAGAGTACACTGTACATGATACCACCTCATGCAAGATGTAGAGTACACTGTACATGATACCACCTCATGCAAGATGTAGAGTACACTGTACAAGGGAAACCACTCCCAAGAGAGTGCACCCCACATTTTCACGCAAAGGCCCCGGCTTGCCTCCTGATTAAGCTCCAGCTGCTGCCTCGCCAGCTCGAGCTCGCTGGACAACGCAGCTGCAGTTCTCTTCGCGTCCTGTGCGCTGGATGACGTCTGTAAAGGCCACACCCAAGCGGTGATCTCAGAGAAGCACCAGAGAACTCTGGGCAGCAAAAGGTTACCTTCACCAGATGGCCGTGGACGAGGTCATGGTTGTGCTTGGTCAGCGATGCGGTCTGGGCCTGCAGAGACAACTTGTCCTTGATGGTCTGCTGCAGCCTGCCCTCCAGCCTGGTGATGTCTTGCTTGGCCGAAGTGAGCTTACTGTCTAGATCGTTCCTCTCTGAAATCAGCAGCCTGATCTGTGGATAAGAGAGAGAGAGAGAGAGAGAGAGAGAGAGAGAGAGAGAGAGAGAGAGAGAGAGAGAGAGAGAGAGAGAGAGAGAGAGAGAGAGAGAGAGAGGAGAGAGAGAGAGAGAGAGAGAGAGAGAGAGAGAGGGGATGGGGGATGGGGAAGAGAGAGAGGAGTAGTGTCAGTCCAAGTTTATTGAAACCACAACATAATCATCGTGAATGTTATAAGTAGCGTAAACATCTGGCCCCAAAGCAAGTATTACTCTAAAATTGTTCAGAGGTTGGAACATGACCTGATTGCACTATATGCCTACATCGTATCTATTCAATATAATGGGTGTCCACGAATAAACAAAACTATTTTGAGTCCAAGTGAGTTGAAACTGGTGCGTTCTTCATTCATGGACACCCACACATATCTAATGACATAAGAAGTCTTCTTGCTGGGCTTAACGTAAATTCATGTTGTAAGCCATGTTTCCATATCCCACTCAGCCATGTTTCCATATCCCACTCAGCCATGTTTCCATACCCCACTCAGCCATGTTTCCATACCCCACTCAGCCATGTTTCCATACCCCACTCAGCCATGTTTCCATATCCCACTCAGCCATGTTTCCATATCCCACTCAGCCATGTTTCCATACCCCACTCAGCCATGTTTCCATACCCCACTCAGCCATGTTTCCATACCCCACTCAGCCATGTTTCCATACCCCACTCAGCCATGTTTCCATACCCCACTCAGCCATGTTTCCATGCTCCACTCTTCCACCTTTGGAAAACATCTTGCAATTTCAAGCACAATATTAAGAGTACCTCACACACAAGAACTAGCAAAGTGAGACAAGTAACTGTACACAAAGGTATGCATACCACCTCCCAGTACAGAAGTTCCAAGGAATTGCCTACTCAAGTTCATAGCATATGGTTACATAATACTAACTGCCAGTTGCTAGGTAACAGCTGCGTACAGTTGCATCAACAAAGGGATAAATGGCTGCTGTTGCTCCTTATGCAGGCTTCTCTGGGGCCTTGTGTCCAGGACAGTGTCATCTTAACTGAACGGGCCTCTTGATGAATATGGGGTCTCTACACTGCTCTGCTGCATACAGACACAACCAAATCGATCCAAAATTGCAACAGAGCAGATTCTATTCAGTGCATGCCAAAATTTATGTCACCTAGTGTACTGTGTACACGATGCTGGGAGCAGGGGGGAAGGTACACTCAAATGTTATTTAAACATGTACATGCAAAGTAACTCCCACTGAGACTTCAAAGTACCTGTTATTGATTGATGTAGCGAGGATTTATTGGAACACAAGCCCAATAAAAATAACGCCGGTAGCAATTCCTTTTCACAAGATACAGTCTTGTGTTGCTTCCCAGGAAAAATACAAGGGAAGCACGTGGGTATATGTGTGCACTCCTGTATTAGCACACACTACAAGTAACAAGTAAATATTATTTAACCACACAACTGTAATTTGGAGGGACAGTCTTGCCTGAAGTGGTCATTCAAGGGTTGGAATTGTTTGGCCAATATTATGGAGGTAGCAGGTGGATTCAGAGTTGGGTAGCATGGAAAGGTGATTTCAGGGTCACTGCTAAGTTGTACGCTTCTATTGACCCCATTAAGAGGTTATAACCGAGCAAGCAGCAATGATTGTCGAAGCGGAGAGTATATTATAGCATTATTCATCGGCCCCACACAACATTCTCCACCCCCCCCCCCCCCCAACACGTGTATGTGCGTGTGTGGGGGGGTTGTGCAAGAAAGTAAGCTGTTGCTCCATTTACAGCAGCGTTGGTATCCTACCCCGCATAGCTTCTCCCATCTCCCCTCACCCCCCCCCCCCCCCCCTCCGATGGAAAGTAGTAGATATTTCACTGTGAAGCGTTGACCCTATGCACCACACGTAAGGATGGTCCCTTGTCGTCCGTACATGCTTACCTCCTTCTGGAGCTCAGCAATTTTGGCGGCACTGGCATCAGGTACGCTTGGCCCTTTCCTATTGGTCGAGCTTTTCCTTTGCACTGGCTTTATTGGTCCGGAGTTGACACTGGGCGCCTTTTGGGGTGAGGCGTGAACACAAATTTCGGCACACCAGGCTCAATCACGTACCGGAGAGCTACCGTCCACCGACGACGAGTCGTTTGAATCGTAGCCGGCGGCCGCATCTATAAGGAACCACCTCAAGTTTTACCACACTGACCTTGGGGGCAGCAAGGTTTTACCTCACCCTGCGATTGTTGGAACCTGCCACTCTTGTCGAATGAAGTGGGCCCAGTGATGCTGTCATATAATTTCACATCGTACGTTCCAACGGGCGGAAGATCCGAGACTACAGAATGAAATGGCTGGAAGCTTGTTTTCTTGGCAACGCTATCAACCGCAAACCTGTCTCTTTAAACCTTGGTAGTTTAGAGAACATCGTGGTTTTCCCGCTCTGTAATTATCTACGATAAATGTAAAAATCGAAACTAACGTCATGCGCATGCGCACGGCACAAACCGAGCAGCGTGAATTTGAATTTGAACTACAAAGCAGTAAGAAGGAAGTCAAGTACTGCCATGGAAAAAGCAAGGGCCGAGTCCCTGGTGAAGTGGGTAAGTTTATTTTACGACGTCCTGCAACGGTACATTTAGTTTCTCGGATTCAAAGATCAACAAATTGGAAGGTTCGACAACGTGTTTATGTCTAGAGGAGCTCGCCTCTGGTGAAATACTTTTAGAACGGATGCAAAAGATGTAAGTTTATTGGTCGAATGTTTCTGCTATGCCGAGTACATTACACTCGACCTTTATGCGGGTTAGATAAATGCCACCTGGTTAGCAGCTAGTTTGGCACAGCCCGACCTATGCGTACTAACGGTAGACATAGGGCGGGCTGTGCCAACTAGTTGGGAGCTATGACATTCCTTACTGACGGTGTACTTACCTTACCTTATGCACATCACTGGTCACCACATGTGAACTTTAAGCACTAAATGACATTTTCTTTTAAACCTGTGGATTGCACAGAATCCCAGAGCTTCAAGGAACTAACTCCAGAAACCCTTGGGATTGCCTGCTTCAAACATTGGAAGGCAAGTATTGGAACTAGTATGGCATAGCCACACCCTTGCGAATGGACTGTTCATTACATAGAGAGGAATTATTAATTATTGTAGGGAGGAATTATTAATTATTAATAAACAGAAGCGATAGGCAACTGTTCCGTTCATACATGAGGGTGTGGCTACGCCAGACTATATTGACACTATACTAGATACTTGTTTAATACTTTCATCCCATGTGTGGCATCTGTGCAGATTTCTGCAACTGTGATCCAAGCAAGTTCCTGCATGTCCAGAGCCTGTCTCAAGGCGACACAGAACAGATAGGAAGGGTAACTGTGATCACACACCGTCTCACCTGTAAACGCATGTTGTCTGACCTCAGGTGGTGGTTATCTATCTGTGCATGGCCGTCCAGAAGAAACCAAATGAAGACATCATTGCTGGCATCACGTCCTTGGACCCTTTTGCCCAGAGGGACATAATGTTTTTTATAGAGAACACGCTCGGCAGTATGAAGACGCACGCCCTCATGAGCGGAGAGTTCACCTCAGGTGAGCAGCGATCAAATCTGCTGCCTTTGCTGTCATGTAATTATGCATCGTGTATTTGCCGGGCATAGTTAGCTTATTGATGTGGTCCTGTCCTACATGGCAAGGTCGCAATTCGAGAGCTGTAGATTAATTATAGTATGTCATGGTGCACACTCCATACCAGCACACTACACATGCACCAATCTGTGGAGATACGATAAACATGCATTCGGTTCTGGTATGCAAATCAATTTTCATGTTGACTGGGTTGAATCACTAGCTAGTTTCCTGCAGTACATTGCTGGAAGAGCATCTTGGAGTGTCCCTCTACACATGCATTGGCATTAAAGACGTGTACATCGTGCACGCTGTATAGTTAGTCGTTTGGTTTACATGTAGCTTTATTCCATAACTCAATCCCATAACAAATGTATCGGGAATCTAATATAATTAGTTGTACTTTAAAATCCCTTTGAGGATGACCAATCATCCAGCACGCACTGCAGTTGCGTCACTTGTGCATTTGTGTTGACGTGTGACGCATTCGGCAGGAATTGGGGCTCCATTGGCTCCACTCGAGGAGCCAGACAGCAGTGCCCCCTCCGATGCTCCCAATGGCAGTGCCCAAGGGTCACAGCCCGACGTGCATCAAACCAAACCTGCACCTCCGTCGACCCCTTCTCGTCCCTTCACCAAACGGCTCGATTACGATGGCCTCGCGTCCCCAGCTGCAGCACGCTGGCTACTGACCCCCGTGATGGCCAAGAAGGGGAGACCTATGCCTGATGCGACCCTTGTACGTTGGCACCTTTTATGCATATTTTGCAGTAGTTGATTAATGGATTCATGTATCCACATATTAAGATACTTATACGCGTGCAGAAACACTGTGACCCTCGTGTATAATTGTGATGGGTTCATTTATCCACACATCAGACAAGTTGCACATACAGAAACAATGTATGTACACGTGTGCTTTATTTATACGTGTGCACATTTGAGGTATTTGGATTCCATTTAATGCACACTGCCACCGTGCAGGCTCCCACAGGGGAGGAGGTGCTGGTGCTTAGGCACAAGGTGAGGGTGTTGGAGAAGAGGCTTGAGATGGAGAGCAAGATGGCGAGGGACTTCCACACCGACCTGTGCCAGCTGAGCAAAGAGCATGAGTACCTGAGTGAGTACCTGTGTGGTGGGTGGCGGCCACAGTTTAATTACTGCGCCATTGCAGAGGTGAAGTGCGTCGAGGCTGAGGGGAAGGCGAAGCAGGCTAGGAACGTGCAGGACCTGGAAGACGAGTTGGAGGAGTGCAGGCAGAAGCTGGGCAAGGCAGAGAAAGCTCTTGGACGGTAAGGAGGAGTCCCAGGTGGCTAAAAATGATCAAGGCGGAGGAGTGAAGGGGGCGGGGGGGGGGGGGGGCCTGAATTGTGTTGAATTGGAGTAGGGACTGAATGTATTGTATGAATTGATGCAGGCTGAAAATTAGCTACACTCTGATGCATTACACATATTGATTTTCACTCGTGTGCATGTACACTCGGCCTGCGTGTACGTTGGCATTCCAAATTTACACTGTAATGCAATGGTTTCTGTATACATCGATATTGCAGTGCTATGGTTTTGGGAGCATTCATGTAATTCATGAAGTAGACATTAAAATGAATACTTTTTGGGTCTCCACAGTTCTAGCTCCTCTGGGAGTTGCAGGGGAACCCTCTCATGTACCCCACTCACCCCATGTATCCCTTCTAACCTAGCTGCATCCATCACTGTCTATTGCACTCACATTTTTGTCTTGTAGCTTACAAGATGAGACGGAAACGCTAGCCACATTGAAAAAGAGATGTTGTGAACTGGAGAAGAGGGTTCTTGAACTGGAACCAGCACAAGCAAAGCTTGAAGAGTCCCAGATGGTGAGGCTCCTTTGCTGTGTGATATTTGTGTGTGTGCATCAACGAAGACTCTTACTGCAGAGAGTAGAGCATTTGAATACTCTGCTTGGGGAACAAAGAGCCCAGATGATGCAGCAGCAGCTGCATTTTGGCACACTGGAAGTCCAGCTGAAGGTCAAGAGTGAGCAGCTAGAAAATAACATACAGCAGGTTGCCAAGGTAATGGCTTTACACAAAAGTTGTTGGCCATTGAGCCTAGCACATGTTCGTTCTCATGCAGCTGTCAGAGGAAGTGAAAGATATGTACCTGACTCAACGTTTGGTGAGGGAGGCAGAGGTAAACCTTGAGAGAGAGAAGGTACTGCTGCAAGAAAGGCTGCAGAATACTATGGCTAGTTTCCAAGAAGAGAAGCAGGAGGCAACCCTGAGGATGGATGAGCTCAGGGCTCAGGTTGAGAGTCAGTGTGGGGAACTCAAGGCCGCCCTTGCAACCATCGAGACTTTCAAGGTATAATGTGCAACTTGATTACTCTGTGCTGAGGTCTAAGAGTTAGGGGACCAATAGGATGAATATTTAGAAGCTTTGCATTTTAGGTTTGATAACATCAAACACAACCTGTCTTAGATTTGAGAGTCAAATGTTTGTTTGCCCTTTGGAACCAAGCAGTTCTCCATATTGACTGGTTCTATGTGGAGACATACCAGTGGTACCGTTGCCTAACCGCTATTGCCAGTGAAATTTATTGATGGTTGGAATGATTGATTTTGGAATAGGAGTTTTTACATTTACATCATTAATGGATGTTCCTCCTCTGTAGCAACACCTTTGGTGCATACTTTTATTATTTTAAAAACATTGGTTTCTTTGCAGGCTCAATTGGAGGCTAATGAGCACCAGCTGTCAATATCTGAGCAACAGATGACGACACTTTGCAGCCAACATGAGAGGGTAGTCATTCAGCTACAAGGAGAGCTCCAGCAGACGAAGTTGCAGTGCAGGAAGATGACAGAAGAGGCTCAAAGGATGACAAGTGCCATCTTGGGAGACAAAGAAGCTGCAAATGTAAGTGTGTGTGTCAGTTGTTTCTATGTGTGTGTGTGTCCATGCATCTGTGCGTGCCTATGTGTGTGTGTGTGTGTGTGTGTGTGTGTGTATAGCATTGTCACATTGTAGTGTGTCTGTCATTTCAACCATAAGTGTCTGGAGAAATGCAGATCACGTTAAAGGTCTTGTGATCTACAGGTTGGAGAAGAGAGTGGCTCGGTGGTGGTCTACAACTTGAAGCAGGTGGAATCCCTCTGGTTCAAGAAACTACAGGAACTGTCCTTCCTCCAAGACCAGTGTGTCACAGTCCAGGGCTCCTTGGATGAGGCCAGAGGAGCGGTGAGGAAACTGGAAGGAGAGCTGAAGGAAAGCAGATGTGACAACTCTCTGTTAAAGGTGTGCTTTCTTACCATTGCTAACTTCATGATGTGCATGTTTGTGCCATGTATATAATGTGCAAGTGTGTGTGGGTGTGTTTGTTTATGCTTGTGTGTGCATTCATTTGTGTGTGTCTGTGCACATATGTGTATTGTGTGTAAGTGATGTATGAACATTAGCGTGCGTATACCTTTGTATAGACATTTTGCGTATATGCGTGTGTTCACCTGGGTGTCTGGGGTATTAAGAAACACAGCAGACCTTACCCCTGTCATTATTGGTGTGTCAACATGTACCTCCTATCCATTAGGAGTCCCTCTCAAAAGCCCAGCAGGAGACAAAGATGATTCAGGCGGATCTTCAGAGGGTGGCGAAGGGTTTTGCTGAGCTCAAAGTGAGCAACAGCTTGTTGGAAGTCCAGCTGGAGCAGAGCAGAGATGCAGTGGAACTGGCACTGAAGAAGAAGGCATCTGTGGAGGTGCGTTCATTACAGTGCAGCAGCAGAATGCTTCTTTTAGGTGTGCCATGTGGTTGAGTAGAGAATAGAGCAAGTTAACTGTAAAGCATTTACACAGCGTACACTGATAGTAGTTGTGTGAGAGCAAGTCTAAGCTGAAAATGATTTCTGCATTTCCAAATTTGAAAGAAATACATTCTCCTGCATAAAATAATTATTATTACGTTTACAATACACTTTGGTTATTACACTGTTATTGTTTTGATGTAGAATGAACTATTGCTAAGCCAGGAAGTACTAGCCAAAACTGTGTTGGAGCATCAGCAAAAGAATACGCAGCTGCAGATGGAGTGGGAGCAACAGAAGGGGCAATTGAATGCAGAATGTGAAAGCAGGATCAAGCAGCTTGAGACAGAACAGCAGGAGAGGAATGAACAGCTACAGGCTGTACATGCAAGTGTAATTGAGCAGTTGAGAACTGAACATGAAGCAAAGATTGAAGGTCTGCGGTCAGAGCAAAAGAAGACAATTGAGCAGCTTCAGAGAAGTCATGACACAAATTTTGAACACCTACAAACTGAACATGGAGATTTGATCAAGCAGCTGAAATCTGAACATGAAATGAAGATTGAATACCTGAAATCCGAGCAGGAGAAAGCTGTTGAGCAGCTGCAAGCAGAACATAAAACACACATTGAACATCTTCACACAGAACATGATAAAGTGATTGAGCAGCTGAAGTCAGAACATGGAAGTATGGTTGAACAGCTGAAGTCAGAACATGGAAGTTTGGTTAAACAGCTGAAGTCAGAACATGGAAGTAGGGTTGAACAGCTGAGGTCAGAGCAGGAGAAGATGAGTGAGCAGTTGAAGATAGATCATGGTCTGAAAATTGACCAACTGAGATTAGAGCATGGAAATATGATCGATCATCTGGAGTCAGAATATGGGAATGTAATTGAGCAGCTGAAATTGGAACAGGAGAAGATGATTGATCAGTTGCAGACAGAACTAGCCTTGACCTATGAGGCTGCAAAGTCATTGGAGGAGGAAACGAACAGGAAGCTACAGGAAGCAGATGGAAATGTCACTGCAACACAGGTGAGAACAGCCACATTCTAGACTTCTATAGTCATTGTACGAAACTGGCTTACAGTTTGTGTACCGCTACTAGTGTTGAACGTTGACCTATTTTAGGATGAATTAAGACAGGATTGACAAAAGACGCTTGAGTATTTGTGGTTTCCTTAGGAAACCTTACTATATGTGTAGATTCTGTACTTGACTTCCAGTATTCAACAAGTCAATGCTAATTAAGGGTGAGCAAACTAAAATAGGTCAATGTCAACACTAGCAGTGGTATAGAAACTGCAAGCATGATGATATCAATATCCCTTCCAGGTTTCATACCATGATTACAAGTCAATCAATTGATTCTATATTCATGCATGTAGCTGTAACACTATCTAACCCTAATTACAGTCGAGGGTAGTATGCCAGTTCATGACACATGACTTCAATATTCCTTAGTTTTTGTTTTTTAAGGTTTTTTTTTAAATCACCTATTGTTATAATTGCTTGTACGTTTCCATATGGGATCATTTCCGCAAAAAGGGACCTAATACATGTTTTTTCAAGATCTCTATTTTAGAAGTCTGAAATGTCCTCTACACATTGCATTGAGAATTGGAGGTCGTGGCGTTGTAAGGTGCTGAGTTTTTAATTAGTGTCCATGCAAGCATTACATTTCTATTGCGTGTACTGGAAATTTTATAATGTATACGTTAGGTCCCTTTTCGCGGAAACAATCCCATATAATGTGGTCATTTTTATAGAAGTACAGGTTAGAGTGCAAGTCGTGTAATCAAACTTCTATGCCACCTGAGTTGAATATAATATAACCACACAGGCAGAACTGGCCCAAGTTCATGAGCAGCTGTTGTCATCCAAGGAGGAGGTGGCCTCACTGACAGAGCAGCTGGTATCATCCAAGGAGGAGGTGGCCTCACTGACAGAGCAGCTGGTATCATCCAAGGAGGAGGTGGCCTCACTGACAGAGCAGCTGGTATCATCCAAGGAGGAGGTGGCCTCACTGACAGAGCAGCTGGTATCATCCAAGGAGGAGGTGGCCTCACTGACAGAGCAGCTGGTATCATCCAAGGAGGAGGTGGCCTCACTGACAGAGCAGCTGGTATCATCCAAGGAGGAGGTGGCCTCACTGACAGAGCAGCTGGTATCATCCAAGGAGGAGGTGGCCTCACTGACAGAGCAGCTGGTATCATCCAAGGAGGAGGTGGCCTCACTGACAGAGCAGCACAAACTAAGTACAGAGAAGCTTCTTGTTCATCTTCATGAAACTGAGGAGGCCTTGCGAGCAAGAGACAGAGATGCCGCCACTCTTAGTGGTGAATTGCAGGCAGTAGCAGAACAAAATAACAAGGCTGAGGTACGTTATGTGAAAGCTGTTGCTATGGTGAGATGACCAACATTGATCCCGTGAATAGTGTGAGCTTGTTCAGCTTCATACAGAGATGGAAAGAGCCAAGTTGCAGCTTACTGACCTTGCTAGACACAGTGCATGTGTAGAGGTGAGTTGATGTGTGGTGGAGGGAGTGGGCTTGTGTTGGTGAATGGGGAGGTGTGCAGAGGTCCTGAGTGCATATGTTTTATAGGCATTTGATTTAATCTTACTATGCATTATGATCACCTAATGAATTTTGTCTCTGAAGAACTATGTGGAATGTTCTGTGAAATTTTGACCCTTGTGGATTTATGTTTATAAAATTGCTATAACTAACGAACGGTTAACGCTATTGACTTCGTATTTTCAACACTTCATCCTACATCTTTTCACTATGTGAGAATGTACTGTATTTTGGTGCCTTGCACAATCATAGTGCCGATGTTACGAGGTCCGATACCCCATCAGGTTAAAAACCTCCACATTAGGTAAGAGCGTTCAAATCGCTTCAAATTTGGTGTGTATGTAGAGGGCTCATGTTGCTATTGATTTGTTTAGTTGATTAATTTTAGTTCATTAATTTTTATCCTATCCGTTATAGAGATACCGCTTTGCGAAGTTAATGCTCGATTCCGCCAGTAATTTCCCCATACATTGAATTGGATGCGGTTTGCCAAAATGATTGGCGCGAAATGACCAGGAAAATTTGCATTAATTTAGCACAGCTGTATCTCCATAACAGATAAAGCACAAATTAACGAACAGAACAGATCAATAGCGACAGGACCCCTCTCCGAGTTTGAAACGATTAAAACACTCATGTGGAGGTTTTACACCTGATTGAGTATCAGACCTCATAACGTCGGCACTATGATTTTGCAAGGCACCAAAACCCATTTTCACATAGAGAAATGGTGTAGGACGAAGTGTTGAAAATGGGAAGTCGATAGCGTTAACCATTGATAAGTTATAGCAATTTGAGCTTTATGTTATAAACATAAATCCACAAGGGTCAAAATCTCGTAGAACATTCCATGTGTTTTAGGGCATAATGTATAAATGTTAAATTGACATTCAATTCCCTCCTACATAATCTGCAACTACAGGAAGATGTCCGTAGTGCTAGGCAGCAGCTGGCTTCTGCAGGGGAGGAGTCAACCAGAATCCAAGTGAGGCTCAATACAGAGATTTTCATATGTATAATGATACACAAACTATGTAGTATAATAATAGTACGTAGCATAGGTATTTATAGTTAATGAATGTCCAAATACTGTCCACATCTGGCTAGGATGGCCTTTGCAATGCACCTGACCAGGGGGGTGGTGTTGAGCCTTCAGTATAAATGTCGTTTAATATCCTGGCATTCTGGCTTGTGGAGCCAAACGAAAGACGATTTGCAAGGGTCAAGGGAGAAAGTTCCATGTGCTTCCTCACCCCGGTTGCCATAATTGTTAGTCTCTTTGTTATGTGATTGTGAAATTAACTTGTGTGGGTGGGTGGTATGTATGTGCGTAGGAGCAGCTGTGCAGCACTAGACAGAAACTGATTGAATCAGAAGAAGAACACAAAAGACTTCAGGCAACCCACAAATCTGATATTGAGGTAACCACTTTCCTAGCATATACGGTGGTTACTGCTTTAGTGTCTCTAGACCAAAGAAGCTGAACTTTCCTCTGTTCAGCATAAGTTATTGAAACAGTTGGAAGTTGCTCAGAGGGAAACCAATTCGAAGGAGGAGAGTTTGTCACAGCTTCAGAAAGAGTTGCTGTTAGCAACTGAGCAGAAGAAGGAAACCGAGGTCAGTTTGGGGAGGAAAAGGTTTGGCATCAATGTGTGACATGGTGTTTGCATTTAGCAAGAGATGTGCATCCTTCAAATGGCATTGAAAGCAGAGACAGTGAAGAGAGTTGACCTTGAAGTGAGCATTTATATCGTATTGTGTGTGCCTATGCATAAATATGAGTGCTACTAATCTCAAAGACTTCGTGATGTGCTTTCATCATTCACTGTGTTCATTTATAAAACTTTGTGCAACGTAACGTAGATGGCACAAAAGTATTAGCATGATTGAATGCAATGGTTGTGATGGGCATATTTCTATGTGCTGGCCAATTTGTGAACACAAATATTGCTTTCAATCATCTGCAGCATAGCATACCAATTGGATTATACCTTGCCTTATGCCTGTTAAATGTACAGCATGATTTCTGTAGTCAATAGAACACAAGTGGTGTGCAATCAGGTTCCTGGTCTGCCCGATTTTATTGCTAATATTAAGAACAAATGATCTGCCATTGCGTGCATGAGAAACGTACAGCATAAGCTACCCTATAATGTAAGATGCATTCTGAGCATGATAGAGCTTATCTCATAATGGACAAACAATACCACAGCAATAAAGGTTACAAATGTCTGTATATTTATCAGAGTGAATAGATTAACACTCAGATGGATACCTTTAGAGAATACTTTTTCTTTTTGCAGGCCAAATGTACGGAGCTGGAAGCCTACTCAGCTGTCCTTGAAGATGAGAGAGCGAGGGTGGAGTCAGAAGGCAAAGCCAAGGGAGAAGAACACTTGAAGGTCATACAGAGCTTGCAAACTGAACTCAAGCACACAGCAAACAATCTTCAGCTGCTTACTGATGCAAAGATGCAGTTAGAGGTAGTGTGTGGTGGATGTGTTGTTAATGTCTTTGTATGCATGCATGTACACTGTACTTACCTGTGGACATAGATGTGTATTCATATAGACATGTGTATAATATATATTCTTATGTCGTACACATCTGTCATATCTTTATCTGCATTCTATATGCATGCATATACAGGTATTTAGACATCTTGGTTCATGTTCTTTTTAATACTGAATAGATGGAGGTTGCAAATGCACAGCATCAGGTCATCAAGAACAACCAGACCATGGCAGAACTGAATTTCAGTTATCGCACACTTCAAGATGAGAATAAAAGACACCAAGAGCAATGCAAAGTACTTGAAATGCAACTTAAGAAGACATCTGAAGAGCTGGACAATGACAAGGTATGAATGGACTGGCTGTGGGGTGGGGGCAGAGGATTGGGAGGGTGGTGGGAGGGAAGTTGGTTAGGAGTGAAGTTGAGTTCCACGTTAATATTGAAGATGTAGCAAACAAAATCTAATGTAATGTCCATAAAGCATAATATAATGTGGTTTCAATTTCATCTTTACAAAGTGCTTGCATACCGGTCTGTCATAGCTTGGAATCTTATGCATCTTACTCTCTCTACTCCACAGTCTGTACACAATAATGTCATGTCAAAGCTGGAGACAAAATGCTCTGAATGTAGAGCAGAGCTTGCTACATTGAAAGACAAGCTTTCCGAACAGTGTGGACTGCATCAGAGACAATATGACGAGCTCCAGAAGGAAAACTGTGCCCTGCTGAAGAGAAACAGCCAGCTTCATGAAGAGCTGCAGCAAATTCAGGAAGGGAAGCTTGAGGCTGATAGAATGTGTGAAGAGTACAAGGAAGCCTACGTGAAGGGATCAGAGAAGGTCCAGCAGCTGTTAGAGTACAAAGCGGCCTATACTCTGGAGTCAGAAAAGGTCCAAGAGTTGTTGCAATACAAGAACGCTTACATAAGGGAGTCGGACAAGGTTCAGGAGCTGTCACAACAGATCACTGCAGTCCAGGATGAAAAAGATGAACAGGCAAACAGCCTCAGTGTGTCACTGGCAAAAGAGCAGAAGCAGACTGCTAAGCTGGTAGCTGAGGTAAAGAGCCTTCAGACTCACCTTGCCTATGCTGAACAACGGCTGCGTGACATTGAACATGGTAGAAATCAGGTCATACTTACTTCCAACCCATCCCTTCATTGCCAACATTCTGCCCAGTCTGACAGTACTGCCAACCAACAGTGCATAACAGAAGAGATGTTTGGTGGTAACTTCTCTAGAGATTCAGACGCATCTATGCCCGAAAATGTGTCAGCTGCATTGAACGAAGGTGCCATTCCTCACTTAAGAAGGCAGTCTTCCATCCAAACCCAATCGATGGGTGTTAAGAGTGCACCATCCTGCAGGCCTTCATCCACACTTCCCTCCATTCCTGAGGAGAACAGTGTGGAGAGGTTAAAGGAGCTTCAGAGGAGGAACACAAGGACACTCCCCCACCTCAAGTCTTCCTATCCAGTGGAGCTACAGATGCAGAGCCCCAGCATCTCAGATGAACGCATCAAGGAGGGTATCCAATCCACAGATAGTAGACTCAGGGGTGGTAGGCCCCAGTCCATGCAATTTGACATCCCTAATGATGAATCTGTTCTGAAGAGGAAGCTGCCTAGGGATAAGGGTGATCCTTCTGTCGCAAGTCCCATGGCAACCAGAAGGCGACTTAGTGCCCCACATACTCCAAGTGCACCTGTCCAGAAAGAGTTGGAGCATCCTCCTGCACGAAGGTTTACCATGATGTCATCTGGGATGAAGCTGAGGGAGTTCCTTGATGAAAAGGAGAATGCAAAGAGACCGGAAGTGAGTAGAGAACATCAGGGCACAGGCACCTCCTTTGAGGTATCATTTTTATCTGAGGGTGTTCAAAAACCAATCCAGTTACCTAAAAGACTTGCTCAAAGACAAGAAGCAAGAACACTGGAGAAAAAATCCCGTCCACCAGCTGATCTGACTGCCACCACGGTAACTGTTGGAGGGTCAAAAAAGTTGCACCAAAGTCTCAACCAACAAGAGCTCAGAAAGTATTAATGTCAACCAACTAGATGTTTTGTGTTTTGATCAGCAGCATCTCATTGTGTTTGTATAAATAATGCATTAATTTTATTTAAAATGGAGGTCTACATGTACATATCTGCGCTGTGCACTTATAACATACTTGCGCTGTGTACTTATTATAACACACTTTGCGCTGTGCACTTATAAACTATAATAAAAATTGAACACGAAGTTTGCACACTAGTTGAGATTTGCACAGCTCTGCTATGGGATGTGACCCGGATGTCGTGTTGGGGGGGGGGGGGTAGCGATACCTTACGGTAAATAAGCAGGGTAAAGTTCACTTCATTGACCAAGCCACTGACAAGATCATGATTAATGGAAGAGTCAAGAAAGGAACTGGGTCTATTATGATGAGACACAAAGGCACATAATGACAGTTTTATGAAGCTAGAAGCTAGTGTCAGACTAGTATTAAAGCTTTAGAACTAAACATGCAGAACTAGTTTTTCAAATCTAGGTGGAATAATCCACCAATCTCCAACCTTCTATCCAATTTCAGTATCAAGTGGGTGCTATTTGGAAAGGATGTCTACAGTACACATAACAACTGCCACAAACTCCAGGCTAGATTTTAAAACCAATATAAATAGAGTTTGACGTTTATGAGCTGGCAGTAGTGCAAGAGGATCAGCATTATGGTGTGCGAGCTATGATTCTTAGATCACTAATTGATTGCTGGTGTTGATACACATAATTAGGGTTTCAATCTGCCACAATGATGTAGAAAGTTGATTTCTTGACATTGATCAAATGATTTTAGTGATGTTGAGAAGAAATGTGGTTATAGATTAATGTTCATCACAAAATAACAAGTGTGTTGCATGAAGAAAGTGGTCATGTATATCGCATACAGGTATAACATAACACAACAACAAATAAGCACTTTAAGGGTTAATCATAAACTCATACAGTGTGCAATACACATTCAAGGTATTTTAAATCTTCATAACTAGCAGTACACTTTATTCTTAGTAACAATCACATTTCGGCACAAAGGACAGCTCGTAAGTGGTACTGAACACTCAATGCACACGCAAAGATGAAAGCATGGTGTCAAGACCATGACCCGCTCCTTGTCCAAGCAAATCACACACAACTTTTGCTCCTTAGATCTCGGTGTTGTCTCTTCTATCACACGACTCTCAATGGTGGTACCTGCAACAGGGTCACATTGAGTCCCAGTAGGCTGTTGCCTCCTTGCTTCAGATTTTGTTGGATCTAATGCAGTTGAAGCAGATTTCTGTGCATTTCTACTATTCATTATGCCCCAGAGCATCCAAATGCTTATCAGGACCAAAGGCCAAAAAAGTCCAGAAATCAGGAGAGCAAGCCCCATGCTGATGACCAGCAGACCTATGACCAGTGCAGATACCAGTTCTGGTGTCAATGCTGGTGTCAGTGCTTTTATTGGTGCCACTGCTGGTATCAGTGCTTGTATTGGTGCCGGTGCTAGTGTCAGTGCTGGTACTGGTACCAGACCTGGGATTTCTTCTATGAAGACACACTGAAGCCTTGCAGCGAGCCTAACTTGGTCTGAAGTTGCTGATCGCCACTGAAAGAAGGATTTTCTACACTCAGTCACAATTGATTGTAACACATGTGTTGTACTTTATTTCACTGAGAACATACAATTGATAAGAAGAGTCACCAGTCACCCACCAACTGTAAATTTTACAATCCCACCAACTTGCTGGGCTTTTTACACCACTCTTTCCCCAGCAAGGAAATAACCCCATACGAGGCCAAATACATCACATGTGTTGTGCATTGTTCCATAGAATCATCTAGTACTATCTCCATAATAGTGTAGCACATTTGGCATAAAATCCCTGACAAACAAGGGCAATAATAAATTTGTATTTCTGAATACTTGGTTCTGATAAAATATGATCCATGGATTACGAAGTTCCAGAGCTTTTGTTAATAAGAGCTCTTATGCTATTTCAAATCAAAGCCACTGAGTCACTATGCTGTTCCTATGCTGATGAACCCTCCAGTATTAATAAACAAATACACATGTACACTGCATATTAGTTTGTACACAATTAACTATAATAAAATTAATTTTAGAATGCACAATTTGCTTAGGCGTCTACATCATATGATTGCTTTCATTTTTGGTGTGTTTCCCTACTGTAAATGCGACTACATTTATATACTGCATTCACAGTACTAATCTGAATTTCTTTTTCCAGAGTTCGTTTTACTATGACATGGAACTGTACTCATGTGCAAAGCAATTGTTTTTCTGTTTGTTTGTTCCTGCCTATATGATGCATATTGAATGGGAATGTCATTTATAATTGCACATGCCTGCCTATGGTTCTCACACATGTATTGAAACTAACATTACTTAATAGTTGTTATCACAGTGTGGTTCACAACTGTTAAATATTTAAATTACCACTGCTTCTCAACAACCTAATTTAGTATATTCTCATACTTCCAGTAAGTAACCTGTGCACAAGAATTGTGGACTAGTTGGTAATGAATCTAGTTAAATCACATGATGGAAAAGTGGTTTGTGCTTACGCCACTACCACACAACAAAGAAAGTTTCTTTTAACCAATAGTCCTGTCCTGCTGTACACCAATTGTACAAATAGAGGCGCAAGGCCCAAACCCTTAGGGTCTGTAGTCAAAATTTTGTTGGTGGCAATTCACAATTGTGTTGTCTACTTATGGTATGCAGATAACAGTTGAATACTGAGGACTGTCTTGTAAGAGTAAAAGTGAGGATCCAACATCTGCGTCTTATGTACCATCGATTTTCATAACAACAGATAGTATACAAGACCATAACAAAAGACAGTACACAAAGCTTTAATGCATCAACAGACAAAAAAGGAGGAATGAGAGGTAGCAGAACAGCTTAATCCGGTTGTCACAGGATGTTCTGACAACTGTGAAATTAGCTACCAGACAGAAGGAAGCCTGTAGGCATGGTTCTTTGTTTATTTTACTTTGTAATGATGAAGGTACTGGATTGAACTAAAAAGCAGCATTATGCGCAACAACAAAGAGGCTCACAAAGTGATCTGCAATGAAGATTCAACGAAGAGATGGTTCAATCAGTACCTATCCCCACCCCTACCTCCTTTCACACATGCAGTAAAAACGTAAGCTTCAAAAATATCAAGGCTTGCTGAGAACAGTACAGGAGCTGTGCTAAACTGCTGGTCAAACAATTTCAGCTAATACAACAGCTATATATGTACTTTTAAATGCTATATAGTGACTATTGTGGTGGATCTAGGTACTTGACAGACTTGAATGGAGAAAGGAAGTATACCATAGTCTGGTGACCAGATAGTAGCGCATCTGGTCTTCTGTCAGCTCAGTGGGCATGGCCTTGCATACAAGGACGGTGTGTGTAATAGTCTGGGGATCAGATATTCCTGTCCTTGGTCATGGCCTTGGGTGCAATTGAATGAGGTGTGCAATAGACTAGGACAGTCTGGTGACTGAGTCTGGTCTTCAGGTAGTGCAGAGGGCATAATGGACCATAGATTAAAGATTGAAGATCTTTTCTATTGAATCAACTGGAGTGTTTGGTCCCCATACTCAAGCCTTTTTAAGGAACTAGGCTGCCGACTTGTTTCGGTGACTGGAGAATCAAATGCCACTCCTACCTCATTCAGAGACTGTTCATTCAGAGCAGTTTCGTCGTTGTTTTAGGATGCAAAACCGCGCGGTTAGGGTACTTGTTTCCAGTCTCGAAATTATCATCCTCCTTAAAAGAATACTTGGTCACTTTTGTAATCGAGCTATGTACTGGCGGTATTGTTATAGCAACTACCAAATACGATTCGTCATTTGCCGGAATGACAAGGGTCTAACAATATGAGAAAATGTAATAATGTGCTAAATATTGGACTATAACATTTTCCCTTATGACACTTTCCTTGCTTTTTACACCACTATTGCTTTCAAATGCTACATGTATACCACCAACTTTCTCAATAGAGAACGTTGTTGTTTAGTTGTTATTATTGCAAGTGACTATATCTATAGCACCATTGGTGTGGTCTCAGCTTATGCCAAGGTAAAGCAATGCATGATTTCATGGCCAACATTTCTGGGTAATTCCACCATCTTTAAGTAGCTGATACCTCTCTTCCTCACCGAGGGAATGCAATTCATATTGCAGCAGTGTAGCTGGCTCGCCACCACTAATAACATTCCCTGCTGTCTGTATCGCTTTGCAGTGTCTCCTGAGGGATCTTTTTGGCACATGCGTGTGTTATGTAATAATAACACATGTTTATTATTTTACTGTTTTCCTCCAGTAGATAGTGTGCTTTGGACTAGCGATGATTGCTCCCCCCTCAAAATAGTGGCAGCAGCTTGCATTTCATCTCTTGTACACACTTATGGCGTGAGTGCACACTGCTATAGAAATGCACTTTCAAATCGCTGTTGCAGTTTGCACAGTGAGCCCATCACCTCCCCCAGCAGCATACACACCAACGTACTAGCTGGTTTAACAGCCGCAGGCACCAAAGCATCATCTGAGGTGCAGCATGGACATTGTGTGCACACTGAAGCCGTCAACCCATTTATGATACATTAAGCACATGCCAACACTCTTCAAACAAACTAAATTCCAGCAAATGGAACACTTCAGCACATGGATTGTCGTCTGTCAGTGCAGGAGCCGACTACAAGTGAAGTACAAAGAAAAGGGGTGCTGTAGATTTAATAAATGCAATCAGCATTTAAGTGTTGGTCGACCTTTATTACTTCCAACTTTTGCTTTGCTTTTAAAGTGCTAACAGTAATAGTTAGCTATAATGGACATTGTCTAACCACCCTATACCCTCTGTGTGCGCTCCACTGAGATACTTTCAGAGTTCTCCTAAATCGCACCTAGTTGTTGTGATGGTTTTGTCCAGAGTTGCAACGAATAAAGAAGAAAGATGGATGAACACCTATTGACCTTAATGTAAAAACTGCTTGTAAGTTAGTAACATAATCCCTGTATTTGTTTTCTTTCCTTTAGCAACAGTCAGCCATCACACACAACTGCAATTGTTGTGTCTGATGATGAAGTACATAGAGAAGTAACCTCTAGAGATTGTTCTAGACCGATTGTCTTCAACGCACTCTTGAATTGAACGTCACATGGGCTAGAAAGTCTCATTCCCATGACCGTACATATCGAAATATCAAAACCTAGTTTCCAACCCAGTCAGCTGTGATCTGTCCAATAGCATTTATATGCCAAAATGCACATTAAGTACGTACATAGCAAAACAAAAGTGTGAAGGTCGCCCATTTTGTGGTGTTTTGTGGTGTAAAGGCTCGCAGCCAATAGTCACTCCAAATCAAGTGTGACTTTCGCACCAGTTCAGAGCCAATTTCACCACAAACCCGGTGTGAATTGGAAAAAAAAAGGACAGGACATTTAATGCCTTAAAGTTGTTGTTTTATTGCAATATGATCAGAAGTGAACCAAAACTGATGCCTATTACACATACGAACATGTATTCTTATGCTTTGCTTGAAAGCTGTGATTTGAAACTTAATTCATTTTTAATAGACAGAGTGATTTCACTCCACCCGGATTGTTCACACCAGGGTGAGGGTTACACTTTTTTGGCTGCACTTGGCGTGATCCCAAGTGACCTTCACACGTTTATTTATTTTTTGCTGTGTACGGTGGTAACAAAAGAACCACTATTTAGCCCAGGGGCGGATTTAGGGGGGGGGGGAAGGGGGGGGGGGGTCCAGGTAGTGCGGACCCCCCCTTTCCTATATGAAGAATGACGTCATGCATACTGTAATCTATGCAGCGTTCTGCATGTTACCGTCCTTGGATTTGCAAGATTGCACATCGTTCTAACCACGCGGGGTCTATATCGATCTAATTAAATCCTCCTACATGTGTATTAACGAAATCGCGCGATCGATCGAATGGTGCGTGTGAGCAGGAATTGAGGTATAAAGCGATCAAAAGACGTGCATGGGATGGATCTCAGAGTCTTTTCCTCAGAAAACAGATACATGTAGCTAGAGCTAAATAAACTATACTAGTAAAGCATACATAGTCGTTTATTAGACCAACATGTAGCTGGTAGTCTCGTACCCAGACCCAAATGTACGTAACGATGATCAGTATGACATGATGTCATACGGTAACTTTACACCAATAGTGCTGTCAGTGGATGGTTTGCTACACAGAGAGGCCGAACATCTCCTAAGAGAATGGCAGCCAACCTGGAACACAAATGGGAAAAGCCCTATTCTCAAACATGTGGATATGTTAGGGCCCGACTGGCCTTTGCTATCATAAGCCTGTCATAAGGGCAACCAGTTTGTGTCTAAGGGGCTCACGAGTGAAGTGGAGGAGTGGACTTGGGATGGATGATGGAGCACCTCTCTACTCTAATTTATAGATTGCTCATGCATAGCAGCATATGTATACTGGAAGAATTTAATTTCTTTTTATATATTTATTATTATCCGTATTACGTATTACTTTTATACCAACATGTACATATGATCATCGTTACGTACATTTGGGTCTGGGTACGAGACTAATGTAGCTGGTGCATTGCCTCGTGCACGCTTCGGTCACAAATTCACAAAAGCTTTGCGTCACGAATTTAATTACTGAGCAGTAAGAACTATACATTGTGCAGAATGAACAGTCTTTTCGTCGCTATCCATGCAGGCTCTAGTAATCCGGATATCGCGTGATGTATATGACTGTGAATTTCATGCTAAATAAACGCAAAAGCAAAAAAAGCAGCTGGGGCGAAGCCCCAGACCCCACTGGGGGAGCTATCAGCGCTCCCCCAGACCCCCTTGCTGTCACGGGAGGGGCACGCCCACTCCCCCAGTTGTGAATATATTTATCAGACCCAAAATCCTAGATCCGCCCCCGTTAAATAGCAAGGCATGAATGAACGCACCACTTCTTCAAACTGTTCTTCCGAGTAACCTGGAGGAGCAAGCATGTATTGTATCAGAAATCTGTGCCGAAGCCTGTCAACCTCAGATGCCGGTAGGTTTGCGGGCACCGTGATTACTGTAGACGGTGAACATGGACTAGATTACAAGCACCGGACTTAAGGAAATACTGGCTTTGTCATACCAGCAAGTGTAACATCCCTTCCGGCAGGCAGGTGGCCGCCGTTTGGTCTCACACAGTAGTCTCTAGGTGCAGTGGTCTTAACTTTAAAGACAACATCACGTTGCGATAGGTTCTTAATCCGTACGTATGAGGTCAGCTCTCGTGAGACTGGTCCTAGCGGTTTAAAATTTGCAAGCTGCGTAACATTGTTTGACGTGCTCACCTCTGAATATAAGCTGCGACGAAGGTTCCACCTCTACCATACGACTGTCACTGGCCATATTTGTACATACATGTGTATGTAATCATGACGTCACAAACCTCGATACTAATTTTGGGACTAGCGTCGTTCCCACTACGTATTGGACCTTTTGCCTTCTGACGTCACAAATTGATTGGTTGTGTTTGACATAACATAAGTCCTTATAGGAACTTCACGAAGAAACACAGCAAGTACTAAATTAATGGTAAATGAATGCCTGACTGTATTCCAAAATGAAGTACCTTCGCCAGTTACGGTGCAAATGTCACAGCGCTCACAAGTTACCGGAAGTTGCCCCCCCCAAAAATCGAAAAGCGCGACTTCGCGTGTCTCATTAGCAACTTCCGCAATGTTTCGTTGCATACAAATCCCTTACAGAGCTTCATCGTGAAATACAACAAAAATGAAACGTATGGTAATTTACTTCTCAATAAAAATTTAAAAGGAAAAGCATGTAGGAGCTATGATGGTGAAGTTATACCATTTTTAAAGTTGCCCCCCCAAAATTCATGCGTGACGTCAAAGGCAAAAGGTCCAATGTGAGCGGGGGGGGGGGCAAAAATAAAAGTTATGACGTAAGTCGTGCTTTACGTCACGAACTAGTTTACTGTTTAATGTAAGCACGCGATCTCAACACATAACCATTTGCGGAAATGCTTCTAAGTCGAGGTTGCACTTGCAACTGAGCTTTATAGCCAATCCTGGCCTGCTTCTATACTACCGGTACCCTGAACGGGACAACGAACTGTACTCGTATAAATATGTGTACTTATAAGTAATCTGGCGTAGCATACCCTCAGCAAAATAAACGTGGCTGTGTTACGCCAGACTGGCCTGTAGGTGTGTCTCATTTTTGCTGCACCATGGCCACGCATCAAACGTTGAAACTGGTTGATATTTCTGTTAACTACAAGATTGCTGGCTGGCATCTGCAGATCTATTACGGGCTTCCGGTCACACGACTCAGTCTTGGACAAACTTTTGGCTTCCTCAGCAGTTTTAGCTTCCACTGTACTTGCCATTTACACAATATGCACGTGATCGGTCTTTAGATATAGACTCATTCATGCACCACTCCGACAACGTGTACTATATAGGCCTACTTCGCGCTGTTTGCAATCCTGTGTTGCGTGTGAATCGGTGAATTACACCATAGATAGTAAAGTAGACTTTACTAACTATGATGGATTACACTCGCTGGACTTTTCTACTCTTTCAGCAACAGTTCATGATCACAGAAAGGTTGAATTGTCTTTGATATGGGCTCAGGTTGCGTTGTGTAAACTTACCACGGGTGCAGACATTACAGTTGTGAACTCCATCTGTATACAATACAAAGGTAGACAGTTGCAAGCTCCTTCATGGCAGGAATAGCGCCATTTTTGCATGGATATTTACACATACATGTTTTTGAACATAAGTTTTGCCTTTGTGCACAGATGGAACGCTCAATTGGCAGAAGTAACAGCACAGTTGCACCTGGCTGGATTTGCACACATCATCCATGCACAACCAACCGTTTTACAGTTTTCAGGCTCTCAAGCGAAAAGTTTAGCATATAGAACGTTCAAATGGGTCTTGTGGTTTTTATTTTATAACATAAAATTAAATCGAGAAATATTAACGCTATCGGGTTCCTATTTTTAACACAACATACCACACCATTACTATATTCATTTTGGTGTCTTACACATGCGGGGTACCAACGTTACAAGGTCCGATACCCCGTACGGTTCAAAACGGCCACATCTTCAGGTAGGAGTGTCCAAATCGGTTCAAAATAGGTACCTATGTAGAAGGGTCCTACCGCTATTGATTTGTTCTCTTCGTTAATTATTGCTTTATATGGAGATACAAGTGTATAAAGAAATCGCATATTTCCCGGGTGTTGCGCGCCATTAACGTATTACGACTGGCTTTGAGGACAATCACTTCCTGTTCAATAACCGTGTCTCCACCCACCAATATCTCACCGCCCAGAAAGTAATCGAACGTCTGGTTCAGTTTTCCCTTCTTGACCATAGCGGACACAAGATTCGTAAAGCAATAGAAATACGTGGATTCAGCTGCCTTCACAATACGCAACACGTTACGTTTAGTAGTACGCGCACGCGGGCCTGTTGGCTCTGTCAAACTGCTTGGGTGCTACTCCTTGTTCATTATACGTGCACAACGCTATAACAGCATGAGATTACTAAAGTGCATCTATTTAATGCAACAGGGGTTAGCTTAATCTGAAACGCAACCGTTCAGTTTTTTGCGTTCTGCACACGCACATATAACACCCCCTTATAGCTACACGTATCTTTGGCCGACTAAAATCCATCAATTGGTGAACCTTTTATATTAGGTTGTACAAAATAAAATAGGTCCCTTTCCAGTGTGATTTATGGATGATTTGGTCACACACACACACACACACACACATATATGATACGTGTAGCTATAAGGGGGTGTTATTTGTGCGTGTGCAGAACGCAAAAAACTGAACGGTTGCGTTTCAGATTAAGCTAACCCCTGTTGCATTAAATAGATGCACTTTAGTAATCTCATGCTGTTATAGCGTTGTGCACGTATAATGGACAAGGAGTAGCACCCAAGCAGTTTGACAGAGCCAACAGGCGTACTACTAAACGTACCGTGTTGCGTATTGTGAAGGCAGCTGAATCCACGTATTTCTATTGCTTTACGAATCTTGTGTCCGCTATGGTCAAGAAGGGGAAACAGAACCAGACGTTCGATGTACTCGTTATTACTCTTTGGGCGGTGAGGTATTGGTGGGTGGAGACACGGTTATTGAACAGGAAGTAATTGTTCTCGAAGCCAGTCGTAATTCATTAATGGCGCGTAACGCCCGAGAAATATGCAATTTCTTTGCTCTTCATAACGGATAAAGCAAAAATTAGCGAGCACAACAAATCAATAGCGGTAGGACCCGTCTACATAGGTACCTATTTTGAACCGATTTGGACACTCCTACCTGAAGATGTGGCCGTTTTGAACCCAACCCTACGGGGTATCGGACCTTGTAACGTCGGTACCCCGCATGTGTAAGACACCAGAATGGAAGTTCACATATAGTAATGGTGTGGTATCTTGTGTTAAAAATAAGAACCCGACAGTGTTAATATTTCGGAAGATATATCAATTTAAAGTTTATGTTATAAAATAAAATCCACAAGACCCATTTTCGTATAGAACGTTCCATATATCGTTATCTAACAGAAATTGTAAGGTCTGCACCCGTGGTAAAGTTTACGTAACACTAAAACCACCTTGACCACAGCTGCTCAAGGTCGGTTCTCAAACAGCCTCTCCCCCTACTAGGCTTAGCAACCTCTCCAAGGTGTCTTCTCAATGGCCTCTCTCCTCTCCTAACCACAGTACCTCCAACAGTCAAACACAAATGCACATCACTTGTGAACACCCACAGCACACTCTTAAAACTATAAAGCTTCAGATAGTATTCTCCGTCAGGTCCGTGTTTATTTGGGCCATTTCGTAGTTTTTTTAATTACCAATGTTGACGTATATCAGGCTCGCGTTCCCACTTTGTGGATAATTGAAGTACGGGAAATATTTCCTGCATTCTTAGTTCCGTTTTTTTCAGGATGTCTAAAAAACCAGAACAGGATGCGAACGTGACCACATTTCGGGGCTTCGAGGATATCAAAACGCGAGAAGAGGATGGGAACGTGGCCTGCATGGAATGCGACCCTGAACAGAACCGGCTACTAGAACTGGAGTCAGAGCGATGCTTGCTCCTCCCCTTGTATGAACGTATTAACGTCACTGGAACTCACGCGAGCCCGTAATTTGCCCGCTACTTTGCTATTACGGTACACCTATTTTGTGAATTACGCGAGGGGGGGGGGGGGGGGGGGGGGGGGGGAATTACTTTGAAGCCTCTCAATAGTGGAGGGTCCATGGAGGGGACGAATGACACATCTTGAATATCAAAAGACTGAGGGTAAACTCTGTGATTAATTTACATATATAAAATAGAATTTGTTTATGGAATGGCAGAATGAAAAGGCATTGTTTAGAGGGCAGGGGCCCTTAAGTGATCCCCTGAACCCCTGGTCGTTAGGCCTAGCTTGTGCCCTTTGGGCACTTCCATTCAACTAGTCAAGATACACACCCACTTCCTTTCGTTTTAGAAATTTCACCAGACCACTTATTTAAAGCCTCCTAGGCCTGATACATAGAGTGGGGCAAAACAGGTGTCAAAGTTATTAATTGTTTGCCTAAAGTCCTCCTTCCTATGCCCCTGCGTCACAGGTATTATACTATTATGGGGAAAGCCATATCTGTGGCTAAAAGCAATGCCTAATGCATGTGATTAGGCAAATACTATTCATTTAATTATACACAGTTAAGTTATTGTATCAAAACCCTCATAAATCAACATATTCAAAATCCTCTGTTATTCAAGATTAAGGTTAGTGATTATGATTGTATATAAGTGATGAAAAGACTATAAAACTATAATAATTGGAACAGAAAATTGCCCCACGGTTAAAATGTTATAAAAATGCATCGCGTTTGAATCGCTATAACTTCCCAACGGATAACGCTATCGACTTCCTATTTTCAACACTTCATAGTGAAATGGTGTAGTATGAAGTGTTGCAAATAGGAAGTCGATAGCGTTATCCGTTGGGAACGTATAGCGATTCAAACGCGATGCATTTTTATAACATTTTAACCGTGGGGCAATTTTCGCGGAAACTGTTCCAATTATTTATATATATTATTACCCAAGTAATGCAAGGTGGGAATATGAAGTGGAACAAAATTAATTTAGTTATTGTCATGATTTGCTTTAAAGTTATTAAGGTTTGATCGCATCCACTATGAAATGAAGAAACGCCATTGACTTATGTAATATTGAGTCAATGTCCATTAAAAGTGTAGTGGTAGTTTAATGTCTTTTCGAATATTTACTAGCAAAACAAATGAAATTTAAAACTTTGATTCAGGGTTTATAACCACTTTTGGAAGGTATGGGGAAGGGGGGGGGGGGGGGGGGGGGAGGGAAAAAAAAAAGAAAATTACAATCATGACTTCGGAGCCTCTCAATAGTGATAGTACATATTTCTATTGCACCAATTGCTAGTTGTATGCAGGGATATAAATGACTTCCAGAAGAGACTACATGCAACAATACAGAGGAAAAGCACAGAGTTCAACCCAATTTCAATAGGGCTACTTCTCACATATGTGCTGACTCATTGTGTGTGTATGTGTGTGTGTGTGTGTGTGTGTGTGTGTGTGTGTGTGTGCGTGTGTGTGTGTGTCTTCAACATAACCATGAAGTAGTGGCTGTTTGATTTTTACTTCATATTAAATGCCTTGCAGCCAATCCCCAATTATAACTTTCTTTGTTTGTTGGTGACTTCCACGGATGGAAATTACAGTGAGCAAACCCCAGTCACTATTGAGGCCAGACTGACAATGGCAAGGAGAATTTTGCTGTTAATGGAGTCGTTTGTAGTACTAGAGTTCACCAACTTCAAAATGATTGGCGTGAAACGACCAGGAAAATGTGCATTAATTTAGCACAGCTGTATCTCCATAACAGATATAGCACAAATTAATGATCAATAGTGACAGGACCCCTCTCTGAATCTGAAACGATTAAAACATTCCTACCTAAATATAAGGAAGTTTTACACCTGATTGAGTATCGGACCTCATAACGTCGGCACTATGATTTTGCAAGGCACCAAAATCCATTTTCACATAGAGATATGGTGTAGGACAAAATGTTGAAAATGGGAAGTCGATAGCGTTAACCATTGATAAGTTATAACAATTTGAGCTTTATGTCATAAACATAAATCCACAAGGGTCAAAATCTCGTAGGACGTTCCATGTGTTTTAGGGCATAATGTATAAATGTTCAATTGACATTCAATTCCCTCCGACATAATGTGCATTTATCTGCAACTAAGGTTCCATGTGCTTCCTCACCCCAGTTGCCATAATTGTTAGTCTCTTTGTTATGTGATTGTGAAATTAACTTGTGTGTGTGGGTGGGTGGTATGTGCGTAGGAGCAGCTGTGCAGCACTAGACAGAAACTGATTGAATCAGAAGAAGAACACAAAAGACTTCAGGCAACCCACAAATCTGATATTCAGGTAACCACTTTCCTATGCATATACGGTGGTTACTGCATTAATGTCTCTAGACCAAAGAAGCTGAACTTTCCTCTGTTCAGCATAAGTTATTGAAACAGTTGGAAGATGCTCAGAGGGAAACCAATTCAAAGGAGGAGAGTTTGTCACAGCTTCAGAAAGAGTTGCTGTTAGCAACTGAGCAGAAGAAGGAAACCGAGGTCAGTTTGGGGAGGAAAAGGTTTGGCATCAATGTGTGACATGGTGTTTGCATTTAGCAAGAGATGTGCATCCTTCAAATGGCATTGAAAGCAGAGACAGTGAAGAGAGTTGACCTTGAAGTGAGCATTTATATCGTATTGTGTGTGCCTATGCATAAATATGAGTGCTACTAATCTCAAATACTTCTTGAAGTGCTTTCATCATTCACTGTGTTCATTTATAAAACTTTGTGCAACATAACGTAGATGGCACAAAAGTATTAGCATGATTGAATGCAATGGTTGTGATGGGCATATTTCTATGTGCTGGCCAATTTGTGAACACAAATATTGCTTTCAATCATCTGCAGCATAGCATACCAATTGGATTATACCTTGCCTTATGCCTGTTAAATGTACAGCATGATTTCTATAGTCAACAGAGCACAAGTGGTGTGCAATCAGGTTCCTGGTCTGCCCGATTTTATTGCTAATATTAAGAACAAATGATCTGCCATTGCGTGCATGAGAAACGTACAGCATAAGCTACCCTATAATGTAAGATGCATTCTGAGCACACTTTTTGGATGATCTGGCTAGAGCTTATCTCATAATGGACAAACAAAATACCACAGCAATAAAGGTTACAAATGAAGGCCATGGAAATGCCTGTATATTTATCAGAGTGAATAGATTAACACTCAGATGGATACCTTTAGAGAATACTTTTTCTTTTTTGCAGGCCAAATGTACGGAGCTGGAAGCCTACTCAGCTGTCCTTGAAGATGAGAGAGCGAGGGTGGAGTCAGAAGGCAAAGCCAAGGGAGAAGAACACTTGAAGGTCATACAGAGCTTGCAAACTGAACTCAAGCACACAGCAAACAATCTTCAGCTGCTTACTGATGCAAAGATGCAGTTAGAGGTAGTGTGTGGTGGATGTGTTGTTAATGTCTTTGTATGCATGTATGTACACTGTACATACCTGTGGACATAGATGTGTATTCATATTTAGACACATGTATAATATATATTCTTATGTCGTACACATCTGTCATAATTGTTCATATCTCTATCTGCATTCTATATGCATGCATATACAGGTATTTAGACATCTTGGTTCATGTTCTTTTTAATACTGAATAGATGGAGGTTGCAAATGCACTGCATCAGGTCATCAAGAACAACCAGACCATGGCAGAACTGAATTTCAGTTATCGCACACTTCAAGATGAGAATAAAAGACATCAAGAGCAATGCAAAGTACTTGAAATGCAACCTAAGAAGACATCTGAAGAGCTGAACAATGACAAGGTATGAATGGACTGGCTGTGGGTGGGGGCAGAGGATAGGGAGGGTGGTGGGAGGGAAGTTGGTGAGGAGTGAAGTTGAGTTCCACTGTAATATTGAAGATGTAGCAAACAAAATCTAATGTAATGTCCGTCATAAAGCATAATATAATGTAGTTTCAATTTCATCTTTACAAAGTGCTTGTATACCGTCTTATGCATCTTACTCTCTCTACTCCACAGTCTGGACACAATGATGTCTTCTCAAAGCTGGAGACAAAATGCTCTGAATGTAGAGCAGAGCTTGCTACATTGAAAGACAAGCTTTCCGAACAGTGTGGACTGCATCAGAGACAATATGACGAGCTCCAGAAGGAAAACTGTGCCCTGCTGAAGAGAAACAGCCAGCTTCATGAAGAGCTGCAGCAAATTCAGGAAGGGAAGCTTGAGGCTGATAGAATGTGTGAAGAGTACAAGGAAGCCTACGTGAAGGGATCAGAGAAGGTCCAGCAGCTGTTAGAGTACAAAGCGGCCTATACTCTGGAGTCAGAAAAGGTCCAAGAGTTGTTGCAATACAAGAACGCTTACATAAGGGAGTCGAACAAGGTTCAGGAGCTGTCACAACAGATCACTGCAGTCCAGGATGAAAAAGATGAACAGGCAAACAGCCTCAGTGTGTCACTGGCAAAAGAGCAGAAGCAGACTGCTAAGCTGGTAGCTGAGGTAAAGAGCCTTCAGACTCACCTTGCCTATGCTGAACAACGGCTGCGTGACATTGAACATGGTAGAAATCAGGTCATACTTACTTCCAACCCATCCCTTCATTGCCAACATTCTGCCCAGTCTGACAGTACTACCAACCAACAGTGCGTAATAGAAGAGATGTTTGGTGGTAACTTCTCTAGAGATTCAGACGCATCTATGCCCGAAAATGTGTCAGCTGCATTGAACGAAGGTACCATTCCTCACTTAAGATGGCAGTCTTCCATCCAAACCCAATCGATGGGTGTTAAGAGTGTACCATCCTGCAGGCCTTCACCCACACTTCTCTCCATTACTGAGGAGAACAGTGTGGAGAGGTTAAAGGAGCTTCAGAGGAGGAACACAAGGACACTCCCCCACCTCAAGTCTTCCTATCCAGTGGAGCTACAGATGCAGAGTCCCAGCATCTCAGATGAACGCATCAAGGAGGGTACCCAATCCACCGATAGTAGACTCAGGGGTGGTAGGCCCCAGTCCATGCAATTTGACATCCCTAATGATGAATCTGTTCTGAAGAGGAAGCTGCCTAGGGATAAGGGTGATCCTTCTGTCACAAGTCCCATGGCAACCAGAAGGCGACTTAGTGCCCCACATACTCCAAGTGCACCTGTCCAAAAGAGTTGGAGCTTCCTCCTGCAAGAAAGCTTATCATGATGTCATCTGGGATGAAGCTGAGGGAGTTCCTTGATGAAAAGGAGAATGCAAAGAGACCGGAAGTGAGTAGAGAACATCAGGGCACAGGAACCTCCTTTGAGGTATCCTTCTTATCTGAGGGTGTCCAAAAACCAATCCAGTTACCTAAAAGACTTGCTCAAAGACAAGAAGCAAGAGCACTGGAGAAGAAGTCCTGTCCAGCAGCTGATCTGACTGCCACCACGGTAGCTGTTGGAGTGTCAAAAAAAGTTGCACCAAAGTCTCAACCAACAAGAGCTCAGAAAGTGTTAATGTCAACCAACTAGATGTTTTGTGTTTTGATCAGCAGCATCTCATTGTGTTTGCATAAATAATGCATTAATTTTATTTTAAATGGAGGTACACTTGCACTGCGCACTTATTATAACACACTTGTGCTGTACTTATTATAATTGAACACGACGTTTGCACACTAGTTGAGATTTGCACAGCTCTGCTATGGGATGTCGTGTTGAGGGGGGTAAGTGGTACCTTACGGTAAATAAGCAGGGTAAATTTCACTTCATTGACCAAGCCACTGACAAGATCATGATCAATGGAAGAGTCGAGAAAGGTACTGGGTCTATGATGATGAGACACAAAGACATTTATTGACATTTTTATGAAGCTAGGAAGCTAGTGTCAGACTAGTATTAAAGCTTTAGAACTAAACATGCAGAACTAGTTTTTCAAATCTAGGTGGAATAATCCACCAATCTCCAACCTTGTACATCTCTTCTATTCACTTTCAGTATCAAGTGGGTGCTATTTGGAAAGGATGTCTACAGTACGCATAACAACTGCCACAAACTCCAGGCTAGATTTTAAAACCAATATAAATAGAGTTTGACGTTTATGAGCTGGCAGTAGTGCAAGAGGATCAGCATTATGGTGTGCGAGCTATGATTGTTAGATCCCTAATTGATTGCTGGTGTTGATACACATAATTAGGGTTTCAATCTTCCACAATGATGAACAAATTTGACATTGATCAAATGATTTTAGTGATGTTGAGAAGAAATGTAGTTGTAAATTAATGTTCAGTTCATCACAAAATAACATGTGGATTGCATGAAGGAAGGAATCATGTATATCATATACAGGTATAACATAACACAACAACAAATAAGCACTTTAAGGGTTAATCATAAACTCATACAGTGCGCCATATACATTCAAGGTATTATAAATCTTCATAACTAGCAGTACACTTTATTCTTAGTAACAATCACATTTCGGCACAAAGGACAGCTCGTAAGTGGTACTGAACACTCAGTGCACACGCAAAGATGAAAGCATGGTGTCAAGACCATGTCCCGCTCCTTGTCCAAGCAAATCACACACAACTTTTGCTCCTGTGCTACCATAGATCTCGGTGTTGTCTCTTCTATCACATGACTCTCAATGGTGGTACCTGCAACTGGGTCACATTGAGTCCCAGTAGGCTGTTGCCTCCTTGCTTCAGATTTAGTTGGATCTAATGCAGTTGAAGCAGATTTCTGTGCATTTCTACTATTCATTATACCCCAGAGCATCCAAATGCCTATCAGGACCAAAGGCCAAAAAAGTCCAGAAATCAGCCCTATGCTGATGACCAGCAGACCTATGACCAGTGCAGATACAAGTTCTGGTGTCAATGCTGGTGCTGGTGTCCATGCTTGTATTCCTGCCAGTGCTGATGTCTGTGCTGGTACTGGTACCAGTCCTGGGATATCTTCTATGAAGACAGTCAGTGCTGGTACTGGTACTGGTCCTGAGCTATCTTCTATCAAGACACACTGAAGCTTTGCAGCAACCCTAACTTGGTCTGAAGTCCGTGATTGCCACTGAAAGAAGGATTATTTATACGAAGTCACAATTGATTGCAACACATGTGTTAGTTTTTTTTTTCACTGAGAACATACAATTGATAAGAAGAGACCCACCACCCGTAAATTTTACAATCCCACCAACTTGCTGGGTTTTGTTACACCACTCTTTCCCCAGCAAGGAAATAACCCCATACAAGGCCAAATACATCACCTGTGTTGTGCATTGTTCCATAGAATCATCTAGTACTATCTCCAAAATAGCGTAACACATTTGGCATAAAATCCCTGACAAACAAGGGCAATAATAAATTCGTATTTTTGAATACTTGGTTCTGATAAAATATGATCCATGGATTTCAAACTTCCAGAACTTCTGTTAATAAGAGCTCTTAGCCTATTTGAAATCAAAGCTACTGAGTCACTATGCTGTTCCTATGCTGATGAACCCTCCAGTATTCATAAACAAATACACATGTACACTGCATATTAGTTTGTAAACAATTACACTATAATAAAATTAATATTAGTATTACTATTCACACATGTATTGAAACTAACATTACTTAATAGTTGTTATCACAGTGTTGTCACAACTGTTAAATATTTAAATTACCACTGCTTCTCAACAACCTAATTTAGTATACTTCCAGTAAGTAACCTGTGCACAAGAATGGTGGACTAGTTGGTAATGAATCACCCGATGGAATAGTGCTTACGCCACTACCACATACCAAAGAAAGTTTCTTTTAATCATATGTTGGAATAGTCCTGTCCTGCTGTACACCAATTGTACAAATAGAGGCACAAGGCCCAAACCCTTAGGTCTATAGCCAAAATTTTGTTGGTGGCAATTCACAATTGTGTTGTCTACTTATGGTATGCAGATAACAGTTGAATACTGAGGACTGTCTTGTAGGAGTAAAAGTGAGGATCCAACATCTGTGTCTATACCATCGATTTTCATAAGTATACAAGACCATCACAAAAGACAGTACACAAAGCTTTGCTGCATCGACAGACAAATAAGGAGGAACGAGAGGTAGCAGAAAAGCTTAATCCGGTTGTCACAGGATGTTCTGACAACTGTGAAATTAGCTACCAGACAGAAGGAAGCCTGTAGGCATGGTTCTTCGTTTATTTTACTTTGTAATGATGAAGGTACTGGATTGAACTAAAAAGCAGCATTATGCGCAGCAACAAAGAGGCTCACAAAGTGATCTGCAATGAAGATTCAATGAAGAGATGGTTTCATCAGTACCTATCCCCACCCCTACCTCCTTTCACACATGCAGTAAAAGCTTAAGCTTCAAAAATAAAGGATTCCAAGGATTTAACCACTAACCCTCACTGTTCAGATATCAAGGCTTGCTGAGAACAGTACGGGAGCTGTGCTGAATTGCTGGTCAAACAATTTCAGCTAATATAACAGCTGTATATTTAATGCTATATAGTGACTATTGTGGTAGGAGATGTCCATGGATCTATGGATCTATGTACTTGACAGACTTGAACGGAGAAAGGAAGTACTTATACAATAGTCTGGTGACCTGATGGTATAGCGCATCTGGTCTTCAGTGGGCATGGCCTTGCAGACAAGGACGGTGTGTGTAATAGTCTGGGAACCAGATAGTCCGGTCCTTGGGCATGGCCTTGGGTGCAATTGAATGAGGTGTGCAATAGACCAGGACAGTCTGGTGACTGAGTCTGGTCTTCAGGTAGTGCAGAGGGCATAATGGACCATAGATCAAAGATTGAAGATCTTTAATCTATTGAAACAACTGGAGTGTTTGGTCCCCATACTCAAGCAAACTGGGCTGCCGACTTGTTTCAGTGACTGGGGAACCAAATGCCCACTCCTACCTCATTCAGAGACTGTCCATAGCAGTACAAAGAGGCAATTCAGCCTCTGTCTTAGGTTGTTTGGGCCCTCTCAGGCAGACTTGTTTTGAAGCCCTTACTCTGTTGTGTGTTTCTTGTGTTTGTAAATCAATATAGTGTGTGCCTGTATATCTATGAGTAGATTGCCAAAAAGCTGTTAATTATTAGCTCGCCAAACCATTGTCATGTAATCACAATCATACATGATTGCATATTAACGGCGTCTAAATCGCGTAAAAATAGCAATATTCAAAGGTAAATAGAAATAGTGGCACAACAAAAATCGAAGCAAAAACCAACAGCAAAATGTACCACTTTCACGAACTTTATTAGGGCAGAAACTTTAGTAAAGCACGGTTTCTTTCTCAAACTTCAGACACCCTGCGAGCTTCCATATATATAGGAAGCAACAGACCCAGTTGGGTTGAAAAGTAGCGATATTCTTGTCGTTTTACCGACCAGTTGTCTCGCATAACAAATCTTGTTTCTGTTGACTTTTCTTCCTTCATATTTCCTTGATGAAAGTAACACTGAAAGCTCTTGTATGGGGTTTCTACATATCAGAAGTACATTCAGAGTGTCTAGAAATGAACAGGACAGGTTTTAATAGTTATAACTCCATACTAATAATAGTTAATAAGCTTATTGTAAGGTTGTACACTGCAATGATCAGGCAAATAATAATGGTGCAAACAAAATTTTAAGTGCCTTTAATGTTAAATAACTAAAATCAACAACAATAATGTTAATTAACATGAACTAATAATGTGCGACAACCTGTATCATGATTATTATTTTTTAGTAGACAATAAAGTCGAAAACTATAATGTCAATCAATTATTTCAATTGCTGCATTTTGTTATTAAAAAATTCAAATCAACAAATCAAACTTGATAACCCTCACACAATCAAGAGACTTTATAATACAATAACTCACTATTGAAGTTAAATTAATTAAGGTACTTGAGGATCACTGATTGATATATGTTTCTCTAATTAAGGAATGTGTATAATTGCCATTTAGCCATTAAACATAAAATGATATTCAACTTTATTTACATATAGTAATTTGAAAATCAATCAATCCAAACCCCCTCAGGCTAATTAAAAGTAGTTATTTAAATGAACTATTATTATGCGCTAACTTGAATATTGATAATTACAGAGGCCTTGATAAATGTGATTTTTAAATATTTGAATTTAGGTACTTAATCGTTTAACTTAATTGCACCTATAACTATTTGCTTAATCAGAGCCATCTATAAGCAAAATATGAACTAACTAACTGACTTCAATATAAAGCTATAACCATTTAAACCTGTCCTATTCATTCATGGACACCCTGTAGAACCATACCATACATGTAATAGCTCTTTGATAAGATTTGTTTATGGATTACAGATATAGATGGAAGTTGGATTTGAGATCATGATGCTTGATTATTGGCATTACAGCAACGTTTTGTGTTCTAGCAATGCTTATCAAGTGTACTTTCATGATGCACTCGAACTTCTTAAAATTGTTACAGCTGTAGCATATGTTCTTAACAAACTATTAACCAGGCACGAATAGATTCTGCATCTCGTTCCCCCATCACGCTAAACCCGACACCATGTCTCCTCTCTTCATGTAGGCCATCTGGCTTACTGGCACTGTTGAATGGAAAACGTCATGAACTGAGCTATGGCTGGCCCTGTTGGTAAATATTACATCACGATATGTATTTAGTGATTGTTGTACTACACCTAGTCCACTGATTTGGACCTCCTCCAGCAGGAATTGACAGTATCGGCTAGAAACTCCATATAGGATTTGACACCGACTTTGAAGTCATCAAAAACATGTGCGACCCGTTTCTAACAAGACTCCCAACAATCGGATCGCTTAGCTTGTTGTTTGAATTGAATGAGAAGACGAAGAGAGGTTTCGTCGTTGTTTTAGGTTGCAAAACCGCACGGTTAGGTTACTTGTTTCCAGTCTCAAAATTATCATCCTCCTTAAAAGAATACTTGGTCGAAATCGTCACTTTTGTAATCAAACTGTCTCGAGCTATATGTATTGGCAGTTGTTTTATAGCAACTACCAAATACGATTTGTACCGTTTGTCGTTTGCCGGAATGACAGAGGTCTAACAATATGAGAAAATGTACTAATGTGCTAAATATTGGACTATTACATTTTCCCTTATGACACTTTCCTTGCTTTTTACACCACTATTGCTGGGTAATTCCACCATCTTTAAGTAGCTGATACCTCTCTTCCTCACCGAGGGAATGCAATTCATATTGCAGCAGTGTAGCTGGCTCGCCACCACTAATGACATTCCCTGCTGTCTGTATCGCTTTGCAGTGTCTCCTGAGGGATCTTTTTGGCACACTCGTTGGCTGATGAGGTAATGTGTTATGTAATAATAACACATGTTTATTATTTTATTGTTTTCCTCCTGTAGGTAGAGTGTGCTTTGGACTAGCGATGATTGCTCCCCCTTCAAAATAGTGGCAGCAGCTTGCATTTCATCTCTTGTAGGTGGAAGGTACACGCTTATGGCGTGCGTGCACACTGCTATAGAGATGCGCTTTTAAATCGCTGTTACACACAGTGAGCCCATCACCTCCCCCAGCAGCATCAACACCAACGTACTAGCTGGTTTAACAGCCGCAGGCATCTGAGGTGCATCACGGACACTGTGTGCACACTGAAGCCGTCAACCCATTTATGATACATCGGGCACATGCCAACGCTCTGCATGCAGTTCCATTGGCTGACAAACTAAATTCCACCAAATGGAACACTTCAGCACATGGATTGTCGTCTGTCAGTGCAGGAGCCGACTACAAGTGAAGTACAAAGAAAAGGGGTGCTGTAGATTCAATAAACGCAATCAGCATTTAAGTGTTGTACCTGGTGGTCGACCTTTATTACTTTCCAACTTTTGCTTTGCTTTTAAAGTGCTAACAGATCTGTGTGTAATAGTTAGCTGTAATGGACATTGTCTAACCACCCTATACCCTCTGTGTGCGCTCCACTGAGATACTTTCAGAGTTCTCCTAAATCGCACCTGGTTGTTGTGACGGTTTTGTCCAGAGTTACAACGGCTAAAGAAGAAAGATGGATGAACACCCATTGACCTTAATGTAAAAACTGCTTGTAAGTTAGTAACATAATCCCTGTATTTGTTTTCTTTCCTTTAGCAACAGTCAGCCATCACAACACAACTGCAATTGTTGTGTCTGATGATGAAGTACATAGAGAAGTAACCTCTAGAGATTGTTCTAGACCGATTGTCTTCAACGCACTCTTGAATTGAACGTCACATGGGCTAGACAGTCTCATTCCCATGACCGTACATACCAAAATATCAAAACCTAGTTTCCAACCCAGTCAGCTGTGATCTGTTCAATAGCATTTATATGCTAAAATGCACATTAAGTACGTACATAGCAAAACAAAAGTGTGAAGGTCGCCCATTTTGTGGTGTTTTGTGGTGTAAAGGCTCGCAGCCAATAGCCACTCCAAATCAAGTGTGACTTTCGCACCAGTTCAGAGCAATTTCACCACAAACCCAGTGTGAATTGGACAAAAAAAAGGACAGGACATTTAATGCCTTAGAGTTGCTGTTTTATTACAATATGATCAGAAGTGAACCAAAACTGACGCCTATTACACATACGAACATGTATTCTTATATTTAGCTTGAAAGCTGTGATTTGAAACGTAATTCATTTTTAATAGACAGAGTGATTTCACTCCACCCGGATTGTTGGATTGTTCACACCAGGGTGAGGGTTACACTTTGATGGCTGCACTTGGAGTGATCCCAAGTGGCCTTCACACGTTTATTTATTTATTTATTTTTAGCTGTGTACGAAAGGACCACTATTTAACAAGGCATGAATGAACGCACCACTTCTTCAAACTGTTCTTCCGGGTAACCTGGAGGAGCAAGCATGTACTGTATCAGAAATTTGTGCTGAAGCCTGTCAATCTCAGATGCCGGTGGGTTTGCGGGCATCGCGATTACTGTAGACGGTGAACATGGACTAGATTACAACGGACTTGAGGAAATACTGGCTTTGACATACCAGCAAGTGTAACTTCCCTTCCGACAGGCAGGTGGCCGCCGTTTGGTCTCACACAGTAGTCTCTAGGTGCAGTGGTCTTAACTTTAAAGACAACACCACGTTGCGATAGGTTCTTTATCCGTATGTATGAGGTCAGCTCTCGTGAGACTGGTCCTAGCGGTTTAAAATTTGCAAACTGCGTAACATTGTTTGACGTGCTCACCTCTGAATATAAGCTGCGACGAAGGTTTCACCTCTACCCTGGCCATATTTTTACCCAATACATGTATGTTATCATGACGTCACACAAATGTCCGGGTATTTTTAGAACTAATTTTGGGACTCGTGTACTCACGTATAATTTTTTTGTGGAGTGTTGCAATTTCTTTTGCGTCATGAATTTTCGTTTCGGAATGCTTGAAGGTTATGAAATTTAGATGCATCATGCCCTAACAGATTAAAAAACGGATACGAGCAAAGAATTCGTAGATCAAACATTCCTCGTTCACACTCCTGGTGATGTCCCTAAGAGGTCCAGGAAGGGAGGCAACTTCCGCACCTTAGCATGGGGTGGTTGCCTCCCATCCTGGACCTCCAGGCTGCTCTTCTACCCACTGCGCATGGACCAGTGCTATGGCTTGGATCAGATTCCATCTGTCATTCTCTTTCTTGCGATCCTCGATATGAGGAACACGCTCTTCTCTGGTAACCCCGCCAATTGTCACTAGTGTGTCTCAGGTCTCACCACTGCATGCAGTGAAAAATGATAAACATTATTTTAAACAAATGGACAGTTTGAAAACTATCTATTTACCCCTATAGCTCTATCAGTACGTGCGGCATACAGAAGACTGTGTGCCCTGCCAAACCAAAAATACAAACCGCAAAACAGCGGCCAGCTGCAGTTAAAACTTTATGCCACCTGTCACAAATATTCAGCCAAAAGTCAGGAGCTACCATTCCCAGACGCCTTCTGGCCCGGCACAAAGGACAGACATATAAAACCTAGAAATAAATATATAAGACAAATCACGTACTACCATCAAAAGTCATGCAGGACATTAATTTTAAGATTGCTGCCATAGCTATCCCCTCAAACGTTATATAATTATAAGATACCCATCAAAATTACACAAACTATATAAATTAACTGAAATCTCTCAAATACTAAACAGAGAATCATAACACATGAACATCATCATACACGAATGCACGAGCAGACTTATCTAAAAACATATATCACACTACAGATGCTGAAGCAGAGGCCCTTTTGACAAAGGAGAGTCATGGCCATAAAATCAAGTGCTCATTGAGGCCGAAGACAAGAGCTCCTGTTTGTCTGACTCCAAAAGCAATGTTACTTGAATTTTTAGAAAGGCTTCTGAATGTTAGCGATTCTCAATAATATAATGGAGCGCTAGCCCTGCTGATTTTGATGTACATGGGCTTTGTCCGTCATTGATGGATCCAGCTGTGTCATATGCATGTACGAAGCACGACTACTGATTTCGAGTTCGGACGAAGAATATACACATGTCAACACGCTGCAGAGGGCAATTGACTACCGGCCCGCGCCTGTATGGAAGCTTGGCATTCTAAAACCATACAAATTCGACGATTTGTTTATTACCGCGACTGTTGTTTAGAAGCCATAGGAATTGAAGCACATAGAGCGAAACTTAAACAGGTGAATTATTGCATGTCGCATTGGCGGTTCATTCGTTTAATTAAAGGAAAAACCATGCATGGCCGTAGGGTACCCATTTGACGCTTGGCTCCATGTCGATGCAGCATATGATATGTATCAGTATATGATAGAAGATGAGATACATTATATGTTAAAATGCGCTACACTGAAAAGAATTTAGCTTCACTGAATGCTGAGCGTGCGCGTCCCGGTATTATTCAAGGCGCATGCGTGCGATAACCATAGCACAGACGCTTTAGTCGCTTGACAACTATTGAAAGCTAGTTCGCTTGACTGTACAATTTTCGATTCATTCAGCCAAGGACGTTTGAACAATTATGCGCCAGTGGACAACTGTGAAAGCATACTCAGTAAGCTGCCGATCGAGTTATATATGTTCACCTCCAGATATTTATGCCGTATGACTGTAAGAAATCTTTGTGTTGAAGTGAATGCTAAGGCATGTGTATGTAATAAATAGAAGTTTTGTTCAGACTCAATATAGTAATTTGAATGCATGGCGATCCTGATCAGTGTACTGGCGATGTTTAGAGCCAGCGGGCTCAAAGAGGATAGGTAACTAAGGTAACGATATCATGCATCGTGGGCAATGATGTCGATTGCCAATCTCGATATGAAAGCCCTCACTTGAGAGCCGCAAAATTAGATTTCGACAATCTGTATGTAAGTGTAGGCTAAATGGGAAGCTTCAATGAATGTAAATCAGTGTAATGGAGCTGGATCGTATACTTGGCACCAGGTTAATCGGAAGCCAGCGACGCCCATCCATGACAGCAACATTCGAGCCTTGCATGAGCGTGCAATTGTACAATTCATTGGTCGTGACGGAGACAAAGCGGTTGTATATGTTCATACAATCATGGTAATGGATATAGGGCTGCATATAGCAACTCGTGAGACATGTTTCCAAGGATACATAATTTCAAAATTAAACGAATGCAATAAATTAAACTTGTATAGCAATAGGAGTAAGTGCAACCATTCCATGCAGATATAAAGTTATGTGCAAATGTATTATAGTGCATGACGAGCGAGAACATAACACAGCAACGCCCCCTTAACTTGAACACCATCATTTCTCTGGGATGCATATTAATTTTGTATTCTATTTTCAGAGGAGAGCACTTCATGGTTTCAGGACAGCATGCAATGCGTTACTGTGTCGTAGTCAGGTGAGAACGGTTTTCCGTAATAAGATTTTATGACGTTAATTTCGCTACACAAAACTGCAGAAAGTAACGTGCACAGTCAACAGCTGCGTTCCTATTGGTCCCCAGTCGGATACTGTTGCTGGGATCGTCGCCGTGGAAGTAAGAATATAAGTGTGCTTGGATAAATGGGACCACTCGTCCTATATAACTAATACATAGATACCCATCGGCTTTTCTCCTTTTGCAGCCTGCATCAGTGATCCGCGAACTCGTTTACGAAGATGTGCTACCTACCGCTCTTCATGCGATAGTACTCAGAACTCAGGTTTGTCTGCTGAGATTGTCATAAAGTGCAGGAACAACAACCATAGATAGATACGATACTAATTATGACTTAACTTAACTTTTATAGCGTTAAATTATATCAGATATTATATGCCGTTAACCACAAGTTAATTGTTTATGCAACTATTTGCACTACGTAATTAAAATTAGGGGCGTTTTGTCCGGCTAAATGATTGCGGTTTCCATGTACCAGCAGGACAATGTGGAGGAATGCACGTCATTCAAGTCCTGTGGCTTTGCAATTATTGTACGTTGCTGATACAGATTACTACCGTAGTTCACACTGAATATTATATCCTTGCATTTGGTGGGATTTCTTCCAACTACAAGGAGACAGAAAGCGAAGTAAGTTTGATACAATATCTCAGCTATTGATTCTATTGAGCATATCCTTCTTTTAGTATGCAGCAGATGACGAAAGCCAGGAGACATTAGATGAGGTTTGCATATCAGCATTACATCATACATGCTGCACGTGAGCATTTCATTGTAATGCAGGCATCTGATGTACAAGAGGAGCCTGGCAATATCACTCACGATGTATGCTCATTCTAGCGTGTGTATACTTGTGACTAATAAACTGTATGCACATCTTTTAGAAGCAGCTGAGTCTTGATGATCCGGTAATCAGAATAGATGTGGCCACATCCAATGAGGTTGGTACTGCAATGTGGTGCTGGCTGCATATTGACTTCTATACTTATTGTCCCTTCATCAAAGCCAATGAATGGATGCTCTGCTGCATCTGCAAATGTATGTTATTTAACTGCCATCTAACATAATGTAAACAATATCTTCCCTAGTTCCTCTCACCTGTGCTAAAGGACAATCACCTAGATCGGTTTCATTCCTTCCTGGTATGTGTATATTTGCTCAAATCATGTGGAACACTTTCAATTTATTGGGAACATTTTAATAACTTGAAGTCAGCAAATGAGATCAAGGTTAGTAATGACAATTGAGCTGAAGTATGACTTAATCATCATACCTTAAAAATTATGTAGAGTACACTACAAGTGGATTGCACAAGTCCAGTGTATATTCCAGTAGGTTTACAAGTCACTGTTTTCCGATACTTGTTCCATTAATTAGTAATATCAATTTAGCAAAGATGCCCGCTGCCTCGCTCAGTGATGGAAGGTGTTGAGCAACTTGATGAAAATGCAGTAAGCCAATACTTCTACTTATGGAGAGGTGGCTCATTAACTTGCATTTAGCCGAGATGGGGGGATCCAGTACCACCTTTCCATCCCGTGTATAAACCCACGGCATTCAACTACATATATCATCCTGGGTTGAAACTCATGTGAGTACACTGCTCTTATTATCAAGGAGGCTGTACATTCACTTTCCCACTGTGCCTGCAGTGCCTTCCATAGACAGATGGGAACACCAGCTCCCCGTCAACTGCAACGCTTGGCTGCATACTATGCATTTCATTGTGCCAACTAGACTAACAGAGCTAAATGGACAAAGAACAAGTGCATTTAATCTTACAAACTTGATGTACAATGTAGTATGTACTAATTACTTCATTATCCTATGTTTGAGTTCAGCACGGATGAAAGCTGCATGTTGCATTGTATAGCTGAATCTTGATACAAGTGCTTAGCTATCTGCTATACTTGCACAATGATGCAACCATTATGAACTGATTAGTTGAACGATTCTTATGGAAATCAACAATACAGTAACAATGCAATAGAAACTTTGTCTTTGAATCATGGTTGGCTCTCGTTCGTGCATGTTTGTTCATTTGAAGTATTATGAATAGTGCTGTTGAATATTTTTCCACATCAGGAAGTGGTGGATCTATTCTGTGTTAGAATGGCCATACTTAAATCCAACCAACTAGGACAACTCCACAGCCATTTGGGAAAAATGACCGTCATGTCAGCGAAACACCATAATATTCATGCCAAAGAGAGTACCTGAAGTAATTATCACTATTTTAATTCCATGTGTTTGCCCTAATTATAGCAATTAAACAAGCAAAGTTCCTTGCATACATGTGTCAGCTGAACATATCTCCTTCCTGAGGTTAAATAATCCATAGTACTTAAGATAACAATCAAAATGGATTGCAAGTATATTCCTACCAAGAAACAATTTTTTAAATAAATGCATGCAAAGATGAAATAGGGACATGGCACACTACATATAGCCCATTACCATCTTACAATGCCAAAGGTCTGTTGCAATACAAAATGTTTTGAGAGTCAATTTTGGCGGCTACGTGCTGATTTTTGGCGCCCTCCAATGCAACAAGCTATATAGAAATAGTTTATGTTTAGATCCTAGAATTTGGAATAGAGGGATTGGGACTGGTACATGCGGGCCATAGACTCCTATACTGGACATAGTTAGTGAATGCCAAGATTTGACTTGTCACTCTGCACATAAAAGTTGTAACTGTCTATAGCAATGTACGGGAATTACACAGGTTTTTCACATCTCATGGTTTCCTGATGACAGGTGAATCTGTTTCACTGGGATTCAATCTTACAATGATATACCAATGATTTGTGAATTCCAAGATACTCAGCGAATAAAACAAGTATTCACATTTGAGTTTCCAATAGGTGAGAAACCTGAAGGTCTAGGATGGGAGGCATCCACCCCATACTAAGATGCGATGGTTGCCTCCCTTTCTAGACCTCAGAGACATCACCAGTGGTGTGAAAGAGGAATGTTTGATCTCAACTTGTAGTAGTTATTATTAATCTGTAGTGGAATGATTGAAAGCCACTGCACATTGCAATCTACCCACTGTGCATGGACCAGCACTATGGCTTGGATCATATGCCATCTGTCATTCTCTCTTGCAATCCTCACTATGAGGAGCAGGATCATCTCATCACTTATTAGCCACCTATGGACCTGGTCACTACTGTGGCTAAGGTCTCACGGCTGCAGTGAAAAGATCAGCAAACTTAATAATCATTTTAAATATCGACATGTATAATAATTATTGTCTCATTTGTGTAAAGTGTGTGAATAAAGTATTGTTTCGAAAAAAAATTCTTATAGGCTTCTCTTCCATCAGATGTAATGAAACCAGGGATATTTCAGCTGAATTCCTTCTGAAATTTGCCATAATGTGAGTAATGAGCCTTAACTTCAGCCTCTGGGCAAAAAAAAAATTCAGATACAAAACTACCAACACAGAGGTTGTGCTAGTAGACTTGATGAAGTAGTTAAAATGTTTGGGGACATGATTAGCAGAATACATTTTGATGTCAGAGACAGGTGTCCATCCTCTTGATGGAGACTTGTTTTATATTTGGTCCTCCGCAACATCCTTGTGTCAGCAATTTCCACCAGGGAGAACTATGCTGGTCTCATTTTTCATGCTTGGTACCTTCATGATGGTATCCTAGCAGGTCCAAGGTCTTCTTTGAGGAATGCCTTGGCTTTGCTTCAAGGGTTGGGCCCACCTCTGAGCCTCCATGTAAACATTGCTAAGTGTGAGGTGCTCAGTAATTGCTCTCGTGATGTTTCCCAGCAGGCAAGCTGCCTAACCTATATATATCTTGGGGATGTCAGCTGAACCCATCAGTTACTCACAAATGTAATGCAAATTTATACATGTATCGAACTTTGGCTATAAATTCGACATTGAACAAAAAGGATGCCCCATCAAATTTCATTCTATTCATCGAGAATCGTCTCACATTTAGAAGCCAGTATGGCTATTTCGAGTTCGGATGAAGAGCGTGACATATCAACAACCCGTAGCAGAGGGACGTCTGTATGGAAGCTTTGTATTCTGAAACTATACACTGAAATTCGAGCACAATTAATTAAAGCGCACGTGCACATTTAATTCATTAAATAAACAAACTAAAAGAAAAACCCACGCATGCCATAGGGTAACATTAGACGCTCGGCTCTATGTAGGTGCAGCATATTTGTAGAAGATATGGCGATATGTTAAAATGCGCTACACTGAAAAGAATTTAGCTTCACTGAATGCTGTAGCGTGTGCGTCCCGGAATTATTCAAGGCGCATGCGTGCGATAACCATAGCACAGACGCTTTAGTCGCTTGACAACTATTGAAAGCTAGTTCGCTTGACTGTACAATTTTCGATTCATTCAGCCAAGGACGTTTGAACAATTATGCGCCAGTGGACAACTGTGAAAGCATACTCAGTAAGCTGCCGATCGAGTTATATATGTTCACCTCCAGATATTTATGCCGTATGACTGTAAGAAATCTTTGTGTTGAAGTGAATGCTAAGGCATGTGTATGTAATAAATAGAAGTTTTGTTCAGACTCAATATAGTAATTTGAATGCATGGCGATCCTGATCAGTGTACTGGCGATGTTTAGAGCCAGCGGGCTCAAAGAGGATAGGTAACTAAGGTAACGATATCATGCATCTTGGACACATCGAATGCCAATCTCGATAAAAAAAAGCTCTCACTTGAGAGCAGCAAAATTAGATTCAACAATCTGTATGTAAGTGTGGGCTAAAGAGGAAACGTAAATCAGTGCAATGGAGCTGGATCGTATACTTGGCACCAGATTGATCGGAAGCCAGCGACGCCCATCCATGACAGCAACATTCGAGCCTTGCATGAGCGTGCAATTGTACAATTCATTGGTCGTGACGGAGACAAAGCGATGGTATATGTTCATACAATCATGGTAATGGATATAGGGCTGCATATAGCAACTAGTGAGACATGTTTCCAAGGATACATCATTTCAAAATTAAACGAATGCAGTAAACTAAACTAGTGTAGCAATTAGGAGTAGGTGTAACCATCCCATGCAGATATACAGTTATGTGCAAATCTATTATAGTGTATGACGAGCGAGAACATAACACAGCAACGCCCCCTTAACTTGAACACCATCATTTCTCTGGGATGCATATTAATTTGTATTCTATTTTCAGAGGAAAGCACTTCATGGTTTCAGAACAGCATGCAATGCGTTACTGTGTCGAAGTCAGGTAAGAACGGTTTTACGTTTAATTCTAAAATAAGATTCATGACGTTCATTTCGCTTCACAAAACTGCAGAAAGTAACGTGCACAGTCAACAGCTGCGTTCCTATTGGTCCCCGTTCGAATACTGTTGCTGGGATCGTCGCCGTGGAAGTAAGAATATAAATGGGATCACTTGTCCTATATAACTAATACATAGATACCCATCGGCTTTTCTCCTTTTGCAGCCTGCATCAGTGATCCGCGAACTCGTTTACGAAGATGTGCTACCTACCGCTCTTCATGCGATGTTACTCAGAACTCAGGTTTGTCTGCTGAAGCTGTCATAAAGTGCGGGAACAACAGCCATTGATAGATACGATATTAATTATGGCTTAGCTTAACTTTAAATTATATCAGATATTATATGCCGTTAACCACAAGTTAAATGTTTATGCCAAGTATGCAACTATTTGCACTACGTAATAAAAATTATGGGCGTTTTGTCCGGCTAAATGATTGCGGTTTCCATGTACCAGCAGGACAATGTGGAGGAATGCACGTCATTAAAGTCCTGTGGCTTTGCAAATATTGTACGTTGCTGATACAGATTACTACCGTAGTTTACACTGAACATTTTGATATCCTTGCATGGTGGGATTTCTTCCAACTACAAGGAGACAGAAAGTGAAGTAAGTTTGATACAATATCTCAGCGATTGATTCTATTGAGCATATCCTTCTTTTAGTATGCTGCAGATGACGAAGGCCAGGAGACATTAGATGAGGTTTGCATATCAGCATTACATCATACATGCTGCACGTGAGCATTTCATTGTAATGCAGGCATCTGATGTACAAGAGGAGCCTGGCAATATCACTCACGATGTATGCTCATTCTAGTGTGTGTATACCTGTGACTAATATAGTGTATGCACGTCTTTTAGAAGCAGCTGAGTCTCGATGATCCGGTAATTGGAATAGATGTGGCCACATCCAATGAGGTTGGTACTGCAATGTGGTGCTGGCTGCATATTGACTTCTATACTCATTTTCCATTCATCAAAGCCAATGAATACATGCTCTGCTGCATCTGCAAATGTATGTTATTTAACTGCCATCTAACATAATGTAAACAATATCTTCCCTTATTCCTCTCACCTGTGCTAAAGGACAATCACCTAGACCGGTTTCATTCCTTCCTGGTATGTATATATTTGCTCAAATCATGTGGAACACTTTCAATTTATTGGGAACATTTTAATAACTTGAAGTCAGCAAATGACATCAAGGTTAGTAATGACACTTGAGCTAAAGTATGACCTAATCATCATACCTTACAAATTATGTAGAGTACACTACAAGTGGATTGCACAAGTCCAGTGTACATTCCAGTAGGTTTACAAGTCACTGTTTTCCGATACTTGTTCCATTAATTAGTAATACCAATTTAGCAAAGATGCCCACTGCCTCGCTCAGTGATGGAAGGTGTTGAGCAACTTGACGAGAATGCAGTAAGCCAATACTTCTACTTATGGAGAGGTGGCTCATTAAACACATCTTTCTTGCATTAAGCAGAGATGGGATCCAGTACCACCTTTCCATCCCGTGTATAAACCCACGGCATTCAACTACTTATATCATCCTGGGTTGAAACTCATGTGAGTACACTGCTCTTATTATCAAGGAGGCTGTACATTCACTTTGATCTCCCACTGTGCCTGGAGTGCCTTCCATAGACAGATGGGAACACCAGCTCCCCGTCAACTGCAACGCTTGGCTGCATACTATGCATTTCATTGTGCCAACTAGACTAACAGAGCTAAATGGACAAAGAACAAGTGCATTTAATCTTACAAACTTGATGTACAATGTAGTATGTACTAATTACTTCATTATCCTATGTTTGAGTTCAGCAGAATCAGCACGGATGAAAGCTACATGTTGAATTGTATAGCTGAATCTTGATACAAGTGCTTAGTTATCTGCTGTACTTGTACAATGATGCAACCATATTGAACTGAATTAATGGTTGCACGATTCTTATGGAAATCAACAATACAGTAACTGGATGCAATAGAAACTTTGCTTTTGAATCATGGTTGGCTCTCGTTCGTGCATGTTTGTTCATTTGAAGTATTATGAATAGTGCTGTTGAATATTTTTCCACATCTGAAAGGGTGGATCTATTCTGTGTTAGAACGGCCATACTTAAATCCAACCAACTAGGACAACTCCACAGCCATTTGGGAAAAATGACCGTCATGTCAGCGAAACACCATAATATTCATGCCAAAGAGAGTACCTGAAGTAAGTATCACTATTTTAATTCCATGTGTTTGCCCTAATTATAGCAATTAAACAAGCAAAGTTCCTTGCATGTACATGTGTCAGCTGAACATATCTCCTTCCTGAGGTTAAATAATCCATAGTACTTAAGATAACAATCAAAATGGATTGCAAGTATATTCCTACCAAGAAACAATTTTTTAAATAAATGAAATAGGAACATGACACACTACATAGAGCTCATTACCATCTTACAATGCCAAAGGTCTGTTGCAATACAAAATGTTTTTAAAAGTCAATTTTGGCGGCTGCTTGCTGATGTTTGGCACCCTTCCAATGCAAAAAGCTATAGAAATAGTTTATGTTTAGATCCTAGAATTTGGAATAGAGGGATTGGGACTGGTACATGTGAGCCATAGACTCCTATACTGGACATGGTTAGTGAATGCCAAGATTTGACTTGTCACTCTGCACATAAAAAGTTGTATAACTGCCTATAGCAATGTATGGGAATAGCATAGGTTTTTCACATCTCATGGTTTCCTGATGACAGGTGAATCCGTTTCACCGGGACTGAATCTTACAATGCTGTACAAATGATTTGTGAGTTCCAAGATACTCAGCGAATAAAACAAGTATTCAAGATAGAAACTGAAGGTCTAGGATGGGAGGCATCCACCCCATACTAAGATGCGATGGTTGCCTCCCTTTCTAGACCTCAGAGACATCACCAATGGTGTGAAAGAGGAATGCTTAATCTCAGCTTGTACTAGTTTTTATTAATCTGTAGTGGAATGATTGAAAACCACTGTACATTGCTATCTACCCACTGTGTATGGACCAGCACTATGGCTTGGATCAGAAGACGTCTGTCATTCCATTTTCTCTTGCAATCCTTGATATGAGGAGCAGGATCATCTCATCACTTATTAGCCACCTATGGACCTGGTCACTACTGTGGCTAAGGTCTCATCACTGCAGTGAAAAGATCAGTAAAATTAATAAAGATGTGTATAATATTGTCTCAATTGTGTAAAGTGTGTGATTAAAGTCTTGTTTCAAAAATAAAAATTACGTACTTTCAATTGCCCATGTGGAGGCTTCACTTACATCAGATGTAATGAAACCAGGCCGGATATTTCAGCTGAATTTATTCTGAAGTGTGCCATAATTGAGTAATTTGCCTTATCTTCAGCCTCTGAGCAACAAACAATTCAGATACAAAACTACCAACACAGAGGTTGTGCTAGTAGGCTTGATAAAGTAGTTAAAATGTTTGGGGACATGATTAGCAGAATACATTTTGATGTCAGAGACAGGTGTCCATCCTCTTGATGGAGACTTGTTTTATATTTGGTCCTCCGCAACATCCTTGTGTCAGCAATTTCCACCAGGGAAAACTATGCTGGTCTCATTTTTCATGCTTGGTACCTTCATGATGGTATCCTAGCAGGTCCAAGGTCTTCTTTGAGGAATGCCTTGGCTTTGCTTCAAGGGTTGGGTATACATGTATCGAACTTTGGCTATAAATTCGATTTTGAACAAAAAGGGTGGCTATTCGCTTAGTCTTCAGAAGCATATAAATTCAAGAACGGTGCATGAATGAAGCTGGACTATTTCGAGTTCGGATGAAGAGCGCGACATATCAACAACCCGTAGCAGAGGGACGTCTGTATGGAAGCTTGGTATTCTGAAACCATACACTGAAATTCCAGCACAATTAAAGCGCACGTGCACAATTGATTCATCAATAAACTAACTATAAGAATAACCAAGCATGCCATAGGGTACCATTAGACGCTCTGCTCTATGTATGCAGCATATTTGTAGAAGATATGGCGATATGTTAAAATGCGCTTACTGAAAAGAATTTAGCTTCACTGAACGCTGTGCGTCCCGGAATTATTCAAGGCGCATGCGTGCGATAACCATAGCACAGACGCTTTAGTCGCTTGACAACTATTGAAAGCTAGTTCGCTTGACTGTACAATTTTTCAATTCATTCAGCCAAGGACGTTTGAACAATTATGCTTCAGTGGACAACTGTGAAAGCATACTCAGTAAGCTGCCGATCGAGTTATATATGTTCACCTCCAGATATTTATGCCGTATGACTGTAAGGAATCTTTGTGTTGAAGTGAATGTTAAGGCATGTGTATGTAATAAATAGAAGTTTTGTTCCGACTCAATATAGTAATTTGAATGCATGGCGATCCTGATCAGTGTACTGGCGATGTTTAGAGCCAGCGGGCTCAAAGAGGATAGGTAACTAAGGTAACGATATCATGCATCGTGGGCAATGATGTCGATTGCCATCTCGATATGAAAGCCCTCACTTGAGAGCCGCAAAATTAGATTTCGACAATCTGTATGTAAGTGTGGGCTAAATGGGAAGCTTCAATGAATGTAAATCAGTGTAATGGAGCTGGATCGTATACTAATTGGCACCAGATTGATCGGAAGCCAGCGACGCCCATCCATGACAGCAATATTCTAGCCTTCATAAGCGTGCAATTTTACGATTCATTGGTCGTGACGGTGACAATATGGTTGTGTATGTACATATAATCATGGTAATATATAGGCCTGCATAGCAACTAGTGAGAAATGTTTCCAAGGATACGAGTACTCGTGTAGCAATTAGGAGTAGGTGTAACCATTCCATGCAGATATACAGTTATGTGCAACTGAATCTATTATACTGTATGACGAGCGAGAACATAACACAGGAATGCCCCCCTAACTTGAATACCATCATTTCTCTGGGATGCATATTAATTTGTATTCTATTTTCAGAGGAAAGCACTTCATGGTTTCAGGACAGCATGCAATGCGTTACTGTGTCGTAGTCAGGTAAGAACGGTTTTACGTTTAATCTTAATTAAAATAAGATTTCATGACGTTAATTTCGCTTCACAAAACTGCAGAAAGTAACGTGCACAGTCAACAGCTGCGTTCCTATTGGTCCCCAGTCGGATACTGTTGCTGGGATCGTCGCCGTGGAAGTAAGAATATAAGTGTGCTTGGATAAATGGGACCACTCGTCCTATATAACTAATACATAGATGACCATCGGCTTTTCTCTTTTTGCAGCCTGCATCAGTGATCCGCGAACTCGTTTACGAAGATGTGCTACCTACCGCTCTTCATGCGATATTACTCAGAACTCAGGTTTGTCTGCTGAGATTGTCATAAAGTGCGGCAACTACGAACCATTGATAGATACGATATTAATTATGACTTAACTTTCATAGTTTTAAAATATATGTCCCATAAGTTAACACTGCGTAATTAAATTATGGGCGTTTTGTCCGGTTTGCACCAGCAGGACAATGTGGAGGAATGCACGTCATTCAAGTCCTGTGGCTCTTCAAATATTGTACGTTGCTAATACAGACCACCACCGTAGTTCACACCGAATATTTTGATATCCTTGCATTTGGTGGGATATCTTCCAACTACAAGGAGACAGAAAGTGAAGTAAGTTTGATACAATATCTCAGCTATTGATTCTATTGAGCATATCCTTCTTTTAGTATGCAGCAGATGACGAAGGCCAGGAGACATTAGATGAGGTTTGCATGTTAGCATTACATCATACATGCTGCACGTGAGCATTTCATTGTAATGCAGGCATCTGATGTACAAGAGGAGCCTGGCAATATCACTCACGATGTATGCTCATTCTAGTGTGTGTATACCTGTGACTAATACAGTGTATGCACGTCTTTTAGAAGCAGCTGAGTCTTGATGATCCGGTAATCAGAATAGATGTGGCCACATCCAATGAGGTTGGTACTGCAATGTGGTGCTGGCTGCATATTGACTTCTATGCTCATTTTCCATTCATCAAAGCCAATGAATACATGCTCTGCTGCATCGGCAAATGTATGTTATTTAACTGCCATCTAACATAATGTAAACAATATCTTCCCTAGTTCCTCTCACCTGTGCTAAAGGACAATCACCTAGACCGGTTTCATTCCTTCCTGGTATGTATATATTTGCTCAAATCATGTGGAACACTTTCAATTTATTGGGAACATTTTGAAGTCAGCAAATGAGATCAAGGTTAGTAATGACACTTGAGCTAAAGTATGACCTAATCATCATGCCTTACAAATTATGTAGAGTACACTACAAGTGGATTGCACAAGTCCAGTGTACATTCCAGTAGGTTTACAAGTCACTGTTTTCCGATGCTGTTCCATTAATTAGTAATATCAATTTAGCAAAGATGCCCGCTGCCTCGCTCAGTGATGGAAGGTGTTGAGCAACTTGATGAGAATGCAGTAAGCCAATACTTCTACTTATGGAGAGGTGGCTCATTAAACACATCTTTCTTGCATTTAGCCGAGATGGGAGGATCCAGTACCACCTTTCCATCCCATGTATAAACCCACGGCATTCAACTACATATATCATCCTGGGTTGAAACTCATGTGAGTACACTGCTCTTATTATCAAGGAGGCTGTACATTCACTTTGATCTCCCACTGTGCCTGCAGTGCCTTCCATAGACAGATGGGAACACCAGCTCCCCGTCAACTGCAACGCTTGGCTGCATACTATGCATTTCATTGTGCCAACTAGACTAACAGAGCTAAATGGACAAAGAACAAGTGCATTTAATCTTACAAACTTGATGTACAATGTAGTATGTACTAATTACTTCATTATCCTATGTTTGAGTTCAGCACGGATGAAAGCTGCATGTTGCATTGTATAGCTGAATCCTGATACAAGTGCTTAGTTATCTGCTGTACTTGTACAACGATGCAACTGTATTGAATTGAATGGTTGCACGATTCTTATGGAAATCAACAATACAGTAACTGGATGCAATAGAAACTTTGCTTTTGAATCATGGTTGGCTCTCATTCGTGCATGTTTGTTCATTTGAAGTATTATGAATAGTGCTGTTGAATATTTTTCCACATCTGAAAGGGTGGATCTATTCTGTGTTAGAACGGCCATACTTAAATCCAACCAACTAGGACAACTCCACAGCCATTTGGGAAAAATGACCGTCATGTCAGCAAAACATCATATTTTTCATGCCAAAGAGAGCACCTGAAGTAATTATCACTAATTTTAAATCCATGTGTTTGCCCTAATTATAGCAATTAAACAAGCAAAGTTTCTTGCATGTACATGTGTCAGCTGAACATATCTCCTTCCTGAGGTAGTGTAGTGTCGCCGCTGTACACGTTACACGCGTATTGTCAGTAGGTTGGATGGTGCAGCTCAATCACGGGCAGCGGTCAATATTCAAGAGCCGTCACTCACAAAAGCAATACACTTATATAGGAATTCACAGATGGACAGACTGACTGGCAACTATGACGTCACCTATAGAGCATGCACAATGACAGGCGAGAAGGACAGACAGACTAGACATAGCCAAAAGTACTAGGTAGAATAAGTCATACTACTTAAGATAACAATCAAAATGGATTGCAAGTATATTCCTACCAAGAAACAATTTAAAAAATGCAAAGATGAAATATGGATGTATCTCAGTACCAGCTCCGCCAGATAGACACCAAACAGAAAGCTAAATTTCTTCATCTGAGCCTGAACTCTACACAGCAAAAACAGATTCATGCATGTCACTAGAAATCGATAATAGGGCACTCATTTTTGAAAAGAGAGTGCCCTTTTATTGATTTCTAGTGACATGCATCAATCTGTTTTTGCTGTGTATATATTCGTGCTTTACTTTCCGTGTCCCTTGCTACACTAATGGCTTCATCCCATGTGTGTATAAGTGCAGAGTAATTTTCCAGAATGCTGAACAAAGAATCTGCACTAACAGTCCATCTGGTAGAACACAAGACTCTAATTCCTATACTGCTGCTAGACGCTAAGTCATTCTCTTGCTTGAAAGCTCTGAAAATAGCTTCTCGCTTCGGTGAAAATTTAATGAGCTTTGTTATCTCACGCATAGTTTCTAGAGCATCATTCATTACTTTTGAGCTCTTTACAGCATCAGTATAGCAGCAGGATTTAGCGAATGTCCATAGCAATGCGTATGCACTGCCCTACTTTCCTCCTCCATGATCCTTTTTGCAATACCCGATCTAGAACCACTCATTGTACTGCACCCGTCGTCGTAGCATTGTCCGTGAAGCTTGCTGATAGACAGATTTAGTCTTAACATAATGTCTTTAATAACAGCAGTTAAAACATCAGCTGTGATTGAATCCACCGAGTATAGCCCTAGAAACCTTTCATTGACGCTGAGGTTTTCGCCTACACGACAGTAACCTGTTCTTGGTTGCATACATCCGTGGTTTCATCTATCATAACTGGGACAAAGCTAGAATCCTGAATTTGACCAGCAATGCTTCTCAACACATGTTGTGCCATTATTTTGAGAAGCTCATTCTGGAACCCCTCTGGAACATCACCATCCCCTCTGATTGGTAAGCCTTGACGAGCTAGCAACTGAAGACAGGACAAGATCTTAATTAGCATGACACGGTTGCTCTCCTCCTTACACTGCAAATAAGTTGGTTGCAATGGTAAACCAAGAAAAATTAAACCAGTGGTTTAAATTTTAACTGGTTTCACGGTTAAACCAAAATGTCAAACCAATTTTGTGGTTTAATCCTTAAACGCAGCAATTTGGTTTAAATTTGACTTGGTTTACGCTTTAAACCAATCGTTTAAAAATAGTATTTATCATTGAGAATACCAATTTTGAATTCATAGTCGCTGATTTCAAATGTAAAATATATCATGTTCTTATGCATAAGTAGTAACGATGTACACGGTGAGTGAGGGGGGGGGGGGGGGGGGGGGGGGGGGGGGGGGTGGAAGGTCACTCCGCAGTTTAAGTTCTGGGTGAGGAATTCCTGATAGCTACGTATGAGGCGTGTCTGGTCGTACCGCTATCAGGGGAGAGCGAGCGCAGCTTGAAGTGCAGAGGCGGTTGGAAGACTTCGCGATCGGTTATAATCTTAACAACCATCAGCGTCACAAGGGGTATTATTTTATACAAGTAAAGAAAAACATTCTCTAACGAGAAAGTTGGTGAGATATTTTGGCACCAAAGCTTGTATATTGTGTAACTCAATCACCACACATCTGTACCGCTTTACCTTCCATAAAGAGTGTAAATGCCGGGTCTTGTTATAATGAGCATTCGAGAAAGCCATTTAACAGAGTTGTAAGATAGTTCAAATCACGTTCGTGGCCACATTTATTTTTTCTTTTTAAAATCTTTGGTTTAATCTTTAAACCAAAAATTATGGTTTATTTATAAAACCACTAATACGGTTTAAACATTTAACCAAATTCATTTGGTTTAACGTATAAACCTAGTTTGGTTTACACTGTGTAGTCCAAAGGCTAAACCGTTGCAACCAACTTATTTGCAGTGTAGAATACTGCTCTGATAGTTGTTCACCAATATCTGAACAGGTTTTAGGAAGACTTACAACTACTTCTACAGCTTCACGGTGGCAATCACTTAATTGAAGACTCGAGGGGAACTTCAAAACCTTTAATAACCTGTAATAAATATGGGATCGCGAGTAACAGCTAATGGAGACGCATAAAGAGAAACTTACAAATGCAGGATCAGCTCTTGTACTGGACTTCATCTGCCGTTCTTTAAATCCCTTCACACAGATGTGGCAGTATGATAAGTCCTTACCTCATCATAGTGAAGAAATGGCATGTCTTAAACCATGCAGCCTGAAACGATCGCAATTTCTCCAAATGAACGCTTAGAGAACGTCAAGCCCATAGGGTGGTGCGGGATGTCGGGGATCTGTGGCAGATCATTTATTGAGAACAAAGAGTTGGCCATAGTTGCACAGCAGGAAATTCATACAATGGTTAAAGTACGACTATGAATTAATGTAATTATTGTAATGTCAAATAGTTATAGACGATCGATAATTGTGCAGAGGGAATTCATACAATGGTTAAATATGACTATGAATAAAAATACTATGACATCAGACACGCCCACATATTAGACACGCCCATATTGGGACCAAAAGTTGCGCCGGGCGCCTGCTGATTGCTCCGACACGGCCGAATAAATGCATCCGTTACTTTCCACTCTGAAAAGCACAACCGCGTGCGTTGGGTTGGGTTGAAATGGGGCATCGCACCTCAACATCAAATAGCAATGAGTAAGTTTCTTGCAAACGCTATCAATGTATCGATTCCATTTAAGTTCGTGGACATCAATATTTGTATAGGTTAGATTGCCAATCATCACGCGCAAGATAAAATTGTTTTTCACGATTCGCTTCTCGGCTTCTACCAAAAATACCCAAAAGCCTTGCCTTAAAATCCCTTCAATCGTCGCGGGTCCCAGAACACTGAGCGCAAAACAACGTGTTTCATGGGCGACCAGAACTGAGGGGTTGTGCTGGGAGCTTCCGTGTAACCACACTCCATACTGGTTCGCAGTTTCTGCATCTAATTGAATTAATCTTCCGCCAAACAAGAAGTTGCCTGAAGACAAAAGTACCCCCAGCTATTATGAATAAAACCAGCACGAAAGATTTCGTGCACAGTTTCATTACAGAACCTTCGTTATTGAAGTCCTCCTACGAAATTGCTGCTCTTTGCTATGTACCACCAGTGACCGGGTAGGTCGCGGGTTCAATTTCTAACATTTTAACTGACCGCAACAACAAGTGCAGTGGTATAATTAGAGCAATGTCCAAAATGTACCGGAATTAACGCTTCAGCAGATACCAGTACATTTTATTTTTATTTTTATTGAATTGAAGTGCCATATTACGCATGCGCGCTGAATTTATGCACAGCCAGGATATTAAACAATCATATTAAGGGTACACAAACTCTTTCTGCACTGATATAGATACAAATAGCTTTGTTCACAGTCTGGGGAAATATTTATGCTATACTCAATGTTAGGTAGTTGACAATTTATTTTTTTCAAATTATGATAAAATGGTTGTATACCATTGGAAAGAGCAAAATCTCTTCATTCCAACGATGCCTTACTTGCACGATGACGTATCTTAGTGTGAGCACCACGACATTTTAAAGACCGAAATAAAAATGATTGGTAATGAATCAGTGGCGTAGCGTGAGTATTTGGCGCCCGAGGGAAAGCTTCAAAAAGTCCCCCCCCCCCCCCCCCCCCCCCTCCTCCCCGCTCTAACCCCATACACTTAGAGGTACAAAGTTTAGCCGGGCCATTAAATGCTTCTCTTTCAATAGTTATACCAAATACTATAATCAATAAACGTAAGAGCATTGATATAAGCCATTCCTCGGCATATTGTCCAGTACGCATCGCAATGCTATTTTATACCGGGTGTTCGCAAAGGTTTTAAAGGGGAATAACTGTTGACCGGATCGAGATAAAAATCCGAGATTTTGAAACTAACATGGAATCGCTAGGCAAATGTTTGTCAACAAGTTTAAATTAATTTGGTGAATTTCTATTAATTAAAATTAATTAACCTTTGATTACGCTACCAATTGACCAGCTCGATCTAGATCCGAGCTATGATTCCAATTCTGACCTAGAAAACATTTAATGGCTTTTTTTCACCACGGAAAGCTCGCAATACGCATGCATACGCATAGGGTGATTCAAATTGTAGTCTAATAAAGATTGTAACGTGAACTACTATTGCATTGTTTATTTCAGGGACATAAATAAATTCACACTGCATATCAGAAAGGCTCGTGAAAGTCCACTTCAATAACGGTCACCAATGCCCACCATGCATGCATGCAGTCCTAGTAAGTCGACTTGAATGAGTTAAAGGTTTCATAGAAATGACATGGCCATATACATTAATCTTCAACTACATAATGAAGATGATAAGGCCATTAAAGAGATGACAAAACAGTTCATATTGTACTTCTCTGAACCTCAGACATTCTTCCATTTCATAATCATGGCATTACTGACTTGTAATCACTTCATCACAATTTAGAACTAAGTGTCTGTACAATTCGTGACCTCCCGCTACTTGATGCTTTTTTGACTTTTTCCCCGAGTCCAAGTAACTTCTCTTCGACAATAGTTCCGTTACAACTCAAGGTACAACTCCATCGTGATCACAACCTTAGTTCAAGGTTTAAACACAATAAATGGCTTCACACATTCTCCTCTGCAGAACATTGTGCTTATTTAAATTATTTGTTTTACCAAGTAACAAAACAAGTACAATTCCACGGTTGTCAGGTTTAGGTTACGTAAACGTTGGGCTAAGTGTTCAATTAGAGCAGACCGCCGTGTGCTCTAATTATACTTTCTTTGAACAGCAGTGCATTGTTGTGGTCAGTTAAAATGTTAGAATGTTACACAAATTGAACCCCCAGTACGCACATGCAGCAATTTCGTTACATCGTACGAGGACTTGAATAAGGTTCTATAATGAAACTGGGCATGAAATATTTCGTGCTGGTTTTATTCATAGCAGCTGTGAGTATTCTTGTCTTCAGGCAACTTCTTGTTTGGCGGGAAGAAATCGAGGAGCCGCGCTTGTGTGCGCACTTTTCCAAAAACGGGTCCGAAGTTGGACCCCCGCAATTAGATGCAGAAACTGCGAACCAGTATGGAGCGTGTGGTTACACGGAAGCTCCCAGCACAACGCCTCAGTTCTGGTCGCCCACGAAACACGTTGTTTTGCGCTCAGTGTTCTGGGACCCGCGACGATTGAAGGGATTCGAGCAAGGCTTTTGGGTATTTTTGGTAGAAGCCGAGAAGCAAATCGTGAAAAACAATTTTATCTTGGGCGTCATGATTGGCAATCTAACCTATACAAACATTCAAATTCACGAACTTAAATGGAATCGATACATTGATAGCGTTTGCAAGAAACTTACTCATTGCTATTTGATGTTGAGGTGCAACGCTCCAATTCAACCCAACCCAACGCACGCTGCTGTGCTTTTCAGAGTGGAAAGTAACGGATGCATTTATTCGGCCGTGTCGGAGCACCCGGTGTTAATCAGAAACCTATCTCAACCCAAACCGAAAAACAGTGTGGTCAGCTGTTTGGCCCCCGGGTACGGCAACCCCCGCTTTCTCCCTCATTTTCTGAGATACGAGAAGGTCACGGGGGTGTCGCACGTCCACATGATTGGGGAGCAGTCTATTGTAGCAGCACTGGATCACCCTGATGTGAAAGGCGCTATCGAGGAGGGATTTTTAACGGTTGACATCTGGCCCAGGTGGTTCAGCATGTGGCAGATCTACTATCACTCACAGCTGCTGGCTTACCAGGACTGTCTTTATCGGTTCCTGGATTCCTATGAGTATGTTTTTACACACGACGCCGACGATTTCTTTGTCCCTCTTCTTCAGGATCAGAAGACGTTGGGCTATTATCTTTCCCGCCATTGTCCCAGGGGAACTTGTAAGTTCTCGTGGGAGGAGTTTGAGCCTAAAGGGTTGACTTTCACGGGACCCATTGGCGAGGACGGAAACGTGACCGACAAAGTGGTCACCCAACACTCCAGAGTCCCACGCTTGGTGTACAAATGTGTTCATCGTATCGACGACTTATTTGAACTGGAAATTCATGGAGGGGAGCGGTGGAAGGAGGAAGGGTTTTTACTGAAAACATGCTGTGCTAGCAAGCATGTTCCACGCACTGAGGCATATGTCGCTCACTTACGTATTTGATCGGACAATCTGTGCACGTGCATGTGTGTTCTTGCCTGTATATTGCGCAGTGTAATATTCTTTGGACATGACTCTGCATTCCAACATTTCTTATACTCTTTGGGCTGGTGGTGCATGTGCTGTTAAATAGAGTTTACGATGTTCATATCTCATCTGACTTTCAACCCAGCTTACATTCAGCCCCGGATCCAGGAATTTGTTATGGGGGGGGGGGGGGGGGGGCGGTTTTACCAGAGGGGCGGCAATGTATACGAAGCTGTTTGAACGGGGAAGGGGGGGGGGGGGGTGCAGTCCGCTAAACCAAAACTGGGGGGGGGGGGGGGGGGGGGGGGGGTGCAGTCGACAAGTTAAATGAACCAATTCGTCACTCATATGCACGCATTCTCTACTAAAACACAAGGAACATCACGACAAACGGGTCCACTCCACACCTGCCCTGTCGTGCTACACCGCTTCGTTGACATTTGTCCGTACAACTGAGTAATCGGGACTTTTAAGAATGATTGCAACACGTAATCTGTAGATCTTTTGTCGTCGGGAAGGGAGGGGGGGGGGAGGGGGGGGGGGCGGCCGCCCCCCCCCCCAAGGCTATGCTGGATCCGGGGCTGCTTACATTGTGCGTTTCTTCAGTGCTGCAAAGGCTTTCCAAAGGTGTTCTCATTTGCTTAAAGGTTATCACTCTTTGCCCGGTCTTCATATCCTATATGTCAGACCAATTCTTGTACAATACTCCTGTATGGAATCCACATGGCATTAAATGTATTGGAAGAGTTCAGCGTTGTTTCACCAGAGCTATATTTAAACGTGTAAAACTGCCTAAAATTAGTTATGGATCGTCTTATGAATTGGGTTTTCATCATTGGAATATCGTAGAGTGTATTTTGATCTCCTGATGTGTTTTAAGATTGTGAGAAACCTTGTGGATCTTAGATGCATCAACCTTCTTCACATCAACTTGTCATTATATTGTACACGAGGTAATTTCATCAATCTTAGTCCTGCATGTGCTATTCTCTTTTAAAACCTTTGCCTTCATTTGCGAACACACGTTATATCCATGGTATCATTTCGCGGAAACATTGCGCTGTGCATGCATGGTGAATGCCGCGAGAGCCGTGTTTAGATCCTTTTCTAATTTAATTGTCACACGCTCGTTCACATGACTTTATCGATTCTAAAGTAGGTTTTTTTTTTCAAACGCGAACCAAGTTTGATATTGCAAATTAAAATGATATGTGGCAACATGGTATTTGTGTAACTGTAGTGATGAAGTTATAGCGGCTTCGAATTTTGTGGGAACAGCAAGCTATATTATAAAAGCACTGTGTGTCAATGTAAGAATGCTCAGACTAGACTGTCTGACTTTCATGTATTGTCTTGTACCTTTTGTCAGTATTCCTATATATAAGTGCCTTGTATGTATTGACATACTTGCTACAATAAGAGTTTTGCGCTGCACCTGACCTCTGTTACAATGCTTGTCTTCACCACAGGTATACTTTTTTTTTTTTTTTTATAATAATAATAATATTATATATATATGAGATACAAGAATGCAAACCTATAATAATATACCTACAGATAAAATAAATTAAGATACGAGAGTCCCGACCATTATTGCTCTCACAATAGATCTGGTCAAGGTTAGATTAAGCTTGCTGTATACTTCGTACACACAGCTACTCTTTGATCTGGGAGACCCAATGGCAAGCCGGTTTGCTAGATGGAAAAATGTGTCCCTAGCCTCCTTCCCCCAATTCCTGTATGTCTCGACTGCCAGAGGAACGCACACCCACCCTAGCTCACTGCACTTGGGATCATTAGCCTTGTGCTTGCGGGTTTCGGCTGATAGAGCTGCAAAGCCTGATGTGATGCATGCTTGATTAAGTGAGGCAACAGAGAGGGGGGAAGACACTGTGAAATCAAAGGCAGCAAATCTGCATGCCAGTAATCCAATCACGAACCAAAACATCAGCTGGGCGGGATCGAGAACCATCGGGTGTCAAGTTGCTACCAACTTCAACGTGAACTCCAAGATGGGCCTGGTGACAGAAATCAACAAAGACATCTCGAAGTCGATTATGTCGTGTGACCACATCTCCACCCTTCTTACATGTAACAGCATGGTGACCCAGGAGATCTAATGCTGTGTTAGGACAAAGAGAACAGGAAAGCCCTCTGGAAAAATCCAATCCCAGCCACCACCTAATGCCTACACAGAACTCATGGGGGTCAAGATGTAAACCAAGCTCTACACTAGGCACCACCGAAAGCCAAGAGGATGCGTGGGAGGCTGATGCTGAGAGGAGACGGGCCTTGTTAGCAGGAGATGAGGAATCTAAGAGAGCTCTAAACTGCTCAGTGTCAATTTTGAAAGACAGTGCCTTTTGAGGTATGGGTGAGTCTACAGTAGATCCAATGAGAATAGTGTCTTGAGTAGACACCAGACCATTGAAAGTGCTCACTGCATGCTTTAGATGTTGGTAATCTACATCCGCAAAACCCGAGGAGCTAATAGAAGCAATGTACGCAGCACAGGCATGCAGAGCCAAAGAACACAACCCCAAACCTCCATACCTCAAACCCAGCTGTGCCTGCTGCCAGGCATGCTCAGTGAGATCCAAAGCAGAACATGTGGCAAAACATTCCTTCACTGCCATGTCAAATATCTGCAAAGGGTCAGAGGATAAGCTGGGGGGAGTGGACCGAGCGATGTGAGCCAGCCTACAAAAACTACCACACACACGAAGTAGGGTGAAAGCCACCTGGGGGTCAATGACGGCAACATCCTGAAGCCTGGACAGCAACTTCAAGGCCTCAACCCGTTTAGAGGCAATGAATTTGGCACAGTGGATATAGTCACCAATAGGAGCACCAAGGATATCGAGGTTAGGAGTGTGGAAGGCTTTCATTGAATCCGGAAACATTGTAGTGTCAGATCCACAGAACACCTCACATTTGGACAGATTGATGAAGATCCCCAAAGAAGGACTGATGTTCTCAATAATGGTGAGGGCCCGGTGCAGTGATTACTTAGACCCAGCTAAAACCCCATCATCAAGGTACCATGCCTGATATAATAGGTTAAGACAGTCACCGTCAGCATCAATCGAAGACACTATCCTGTGCAGCACTAAGGCAAAAAATAAGGGACCCAATGGATCGCCTTGCTGCACCCCTGATTCAGAGGTTAAAATGCCTAAAAAGTGGAACAAAAACGGCTGGGAGCCGTAACACCACGTTGCCCAGGAAGAAGTTCTGGAAAGAAGTTTGAACATTCTAAAAGGAGAGCCTCCCTGGAAACGAGGTTAAAGGCATTCTTCATGTCAATCTTAATGACTGCAAAGTCATTGTCCAACCAGTGATCCTCAACACAGCGTCGTAATCCATGTACAATCTTTTCAGTCCCAGAGGCACAAGCCACTCCCAGTTGAAGAGGTTGAAAGAAATCTGATGCCTTTTCCTTTACTAAGGCACATAAACACTTCCCAATGAGCCTTCTCAGGGTTTCTCCCACTGCGATCGGCCTGATATCTGGGGGGCTGTTGGGTTTAATTTTTTTCTGTGCTGTCAAGTTGCCTCCAGCAAGGTATCTAGACACTTCAGATGGGACCTTGCCTGATGCCAGGAGGTTTAAAACACTCTTCAGGGAGACACAAAGTGGAGAAGGTAAGGGGATACCTACTACGTCAAGGAGGTGCTGAACCCTGAGGCCTGAGGGACCTGCTGATGTTCCTCTTGGAAAAGATTGCAGGATGGCTGCAATGTTGAACTCAGGGCCCATAGATGGGGGAGGGGGAGATGGCTCTGAGGCAAGAGCTGAAGGAGGTGTGCAACTTGGGTGTTTAGCTTTGAGCAGCTCCCATGTTGTGTCATTTGTGGGCATCTGAAAGGAGCATTTGCCGTACATACCCAACCTAGCCAGGGTGATTGCTGAATATAGGGACTGCTTGAAGTCTGCATCCTATTGACCTTGAGTTTTCCTTAGCCTGCCTCCATAGTGATTCCAGCTCGTTTCTGGACCAACGTTCACAAAGAGATTCAATGGGAGTAGGTCTAGAATGTCGACCCTTGCGTTTTAGAGAGGGAAGTACACATTTTGGCAGGATAAAAAGCCTGAGCCAGGCTTCAGCAGTGTTTTCCGACAGAATTGATCTTAAGACTGATGACAGAACTTTAGCAAATGCAGGGACAAAGCGCAGAGTAGGGCATTTAAGTTCACATACCTCTTCGAGGGAGGGCAAGCTAGATGTGGTTGGCTCAGAAAGTGCAGCAGGCACAGGCCCAGCTGTTGTAGAAGGAGAAACGTGTGTGAGCATGAAGTCAGACTAGTGGTGCAATGTTGTGAGTGGGAGGCTGCCCTTGAATTAGCAACCAAATGAGAACAATGTAGACAGATAAACACAGCTTGTGTTGCCAGCCAAGAAAGGGGTACAGCACCACGAAAAACTCCACGGGCATGTAAGGACATATGAGATCGCTCCATTGTTAGGGCGATCCGCTCTGTAATGACAAGTTGATGTTGAAGAAGGCTGATGCATCTAGACCCATGCACAACATCTGGTAGATACTTCAAACCCCCAGAAATGCCATCAAAAATTGAAGACCAAGTAGTTTTTGGCACTCATTTTGAGAAGAGATTGTTATCAAAGGAACCTACTGGTACGCTAAATATGCTATAGCAGGCTCGTGTGCATGGATTTTGTCAAAGATAATACCTTTGGGTACATTTTTAAATAGTATAAAAGCGGGAAAATCGTGTACTTGGCAAGTACATCCAACTCAAAAAATGGCCCAATTCCATCGAATGAATACGCACCTTATTTGTCCCATAACGTGTTTGATAACCCTTTCTTTAAGCACTGTAACGTTTATTATTATAGTTTCTCGTGGTTTAGTGCAGGCGCAAGATGTTTTCCTGATGGTTGGAGCGTTGTTTAAAGTACCAAATAACGAAGATACACAAAATATCAAACAAAGAAATAAATATTGTGATATCAGAGACAGATTTTGACTTTCCATGAAGATATTTGTAGATTGCTATAAGAGAACATTTTTCAAGTACCGTTTATAAGAAAAGAACCCGTGTACGTTTTCTATACCTTTCCACTCACAGCATGGGCACCAAAACATCAAAATTAAGTCAAAGTATTACCAGGGCAAAGCAATACTGAAGCAAATACTGATGCATTAACGGGAATCTGTTAAGGGATGTGTAAGTGTCTTAAGAAAAATATTGGAAGGAATTGGGACAAACTAGTAGGATCTTAGGATCAAGAATTTTCTATACAATTACGTCATATGCCTTGTCTTAGCCAAACTGTACCATCAACTTCAATTCAGCCAGGCTGCTCTATTGTGCCAACTATCAGTGTACAAACCAAGATACCTCAACCACAAAAACACTGCATTCAGATTATAGCAAGTGTGCAAATATAGGAGAACAGTTTTGACAAAACTCATGACCACCAATAAAACTAAAAATCCAGCAATGGGTTTCAGTTGATATCGTTATCATATTGCATTTGTAAGATTCCAATAGCATCTATAGGGTTATGAACGTTTAGTGATTATATATAAACTTTACAGCACTACATTGTTTGAAACCATAACCGTGCCAATTTTTTTGCTTATCTAGTATTGTCTCAGTCTCTTTATTATTCTGTTACAAAACGTTCATAATTGTTCATAATATGAATGGTATCTACACATACGAAATACCGTTATCATGCATTTCTCATCCATGCTCTTTTCCAGCTATACTAATTTTGTAACTTAACTACCAATTTGAAAAATTCGCGTAAAGTACCTACATCAGGAGATCAAATTGAAAATCACTCTATGATATTGCAATTAATGAACGCCCAAATTGATAAAACGATCCGTAACTAATGTTAAGCAGTTTTACTCGTTTAAATATCGCTCTAGTGAAAAAAAAAACGCTGAACTCTTTCAATACATTCAATGTCATGCATGGATTCCATACAGGAGTATTGCATTCAAGAATTGGTCTGAACTTGAATAGGATATGCATGAAGACTGGGCAAGAGTAGAGAGTGAAGACCATTAGAAAATGCACCTTTGGAAAGCCTTTGCAGCACTGAACATGCATGCAGTTAGCTCAGTGATTATTAGGACTCATACGGTATTTAGGGTCGGCCCGAAGGCCCGAAGGCCCGAAGGGCTTTAGGGTTTAGGGTACGCGCGCGCGAACTAGGTCAACTTTTCACCCATAATCCGAATCCAGTGTCAAAAAACACCCGTCTCTTATCCCGAGCTTTTTACCAATTTCCACCATACTGTTTTTTCCTAATGTAAGCTGGGTTTCGGCAGATGAGATATGAACACCCAGGTCACAAACATCGTAAATTCTGTTCAGTTAACAGCACACCACCCAAAGAGTAAAATGTTGGCAGAGACATGTCGAAAGGATATTACAACTGCGCAATACAGTACAGGCAAGAACACACATGCACGTGCACAGATTGTCCGATCAAATACGATCAAATACGTAAGTGGGCGACGTATGCCTCAGTGCGTGGGACGTGCTTGCTAGCACAGCACGTTTTCAGTATAAAACCATCCTCCTTCCACCGCTCCCCTCCATGAATTTCCAGTTCAAATAAGTCGTCGATACGATGAACACATTTGTACACCAAGCGTGGGACTCTGGAGTGTTTAGCGACAACTTTGTCGGTCACGTTTCCGTCCTCGCCAATGGGTCCCGTGAAAGTCAACCCTTTAGGCTCAAACTCCTCCCACGAGAACTTACAAGTTCCCCTGGGACAGTGGCGGGAAAGATAATAGCCCAACGTCTTCTGATCCTGAAGAAGAGGGACAAAGAAATCGTCGGCGTCGTGTGTAAAAACATACTCATAGGAACCCAGGAACCGATAAAGGCAGTCCTGGTAAGCCAACAGCTGTGAGTGATAGTAGATCTGCCACATGCTGAACCACCTGGGCCAGATGTCAACCGTTAAAAATCCCTCCTCGATAGCGCCTTTCACATCAGGGTGATCCAGTGCTGCTACAATAGACTGCTCCCCAATCATGTGGACGTGTGACACGCCCGTGACCTTCTCGTATCTCAGAAAATGAGGGAGAAAGCGGGGGTTGCCGTACCCGGGGGCTAAACAGCTGACCACACTGTTTTTCGGTTTGGGTTGAGATAGGTTTCTGATTAACACCGGGTGCTCCGACACGGCCGAATAAATGCATCCGTTACTTTCCACTCTGAAAAGCACAGCAGCGTGCGTTGGGTTGGGTTGAATTGGAGCGTTGCACCTCAACATCAAATAGCAATGAGTAAGTTTCTTGCAAACGCTATCAATGTATCGATTCCATTTAAGTTCGTGGACATCAATGTTTGTATAGGTTAGATTGCCAATCATCACGCGCAAGATAAAATTGTTTTTCACGATTCGCTTCTCGGCTTCTACCAAAAATACCCAAAAGCCTTGCTCGAATCCCTTCAATCGTCGCGGGTCCCAGAACACTGAGCGCAAAACAACGTGTTTCATGGGCGACCAGAACTGAGGCGTTGTGCTGGGAGCTTCCGTGTAACCACACGCTCCATACTGGTTCGCAGTTTCTGCATCTAATTGCGGGGGTCCAACTTCGGACCCGTTTTTAGAAAAGTGCGCACACAAGCGCGGCTCCTCGATTTCTTCCCGCCAAACTAGAAGTTGCCTGAAGACAAGAATACCACCAGCTGCTATGAATAAAACCAGCACGAAATATTTCATGCCCAATTTCATTATAGAACCTTATTCAAGTCCTCGTACGATGTAACGAAATTGCTGCGTGTGCGTACTGGGGGTTCAATTTGTGTAATTTCTTTTAATAATCACACAGGACAAATGTCCTTTATGGGAGAAGCCATTTGTTGTATTTAAACCTTGAACTAAGGTTGTGATCGTACCTTTGAGCCACGTAACGGAACTATTGTCGAAGGGAAGTTACTTAGATTCGGGAAAAAGCGTAAATACCGTGTTGAGTGGACCTCAGTTCAACCTCCTTTAGTGACAGAGTATCCACATACATTGTATGCAGGATAACTGGCGGGAATTTCTCCGAAGAGTAACCTAGATAAACTGACGACAGAAATGAATAGCATCGCTGCGATTGGCTGATGCCAAAATTATCATATTCCAGCACCTCCACTGACAGGATGGGAATCTGTAACCGAAGTGCACATAGTTCGGCTTCAGTCATATCCATTTCTGTCGTTTATCACTCTTCGGAGAAATTTGACACCTTTCCCGCCATTCTACAAATACGCACGGCCCACGCATGGGTTGAGAGCATAACATTCCTCTTCTACTCATTCTCACCTGGGGCAAATGAAAGGCCTCACTTATCATGCACGTCGCGAAACAAATAGCTCGGAGTTAAAAACGGATGTACTCCGGATGCTTAATTATGACGTCACGCCTGACGCACACTCCTTTAAATTGTCAAGGATATGAAGAAGAGCATTTCTGGAGCTAGGGATAATAAGAACCTAAATTTACCATTTGGACTTCCATTTGATAATCCAAAAAAAAAACACACATACATACCCTTTTCATTTCTGTAGAGAGTAGGTAACCTAGCACCTCGAGCTCTATGTCAACAGGCAAAGCGTAACTGCTTTATAGCAATGGGTCACTGAATGATATGCTTCGAGTATTTGCAGATATTAAAAGATGCTAAATTGCTATCTTCAAAAAAGCATCATGCAATTAGCGGGAAGTCACGACCGCTTAGTTAATCTAAATTGTGAATGAAGTGATTACAAGTAGTGCCATGATTATGAAATGGAAAGAATGTCTGAGGTTCAGAGAAGTAGAATATTAACTGTTTTGTCACATATTCACCTCTTTAATGGCTTTAACATCTTCATTATGTAGTTCAAGACTAATGTACTCCACCTATAATGGCTATGTCATTTCTATGAAACCATAAGTCGACTTACTAGGAGATTATATTGCTAGCTGCATGCATGCATGGTGGGCATTGGTGACCGTTATTGAAGTGGACTTTCACGAGCCTTTCTGATATGCAGTGTGAATTTATTTATGTCACTGCAATAAACAATGCAATAGTAGTTCGATCTGTACAGATTTTTATTAATTTCTAACACGTTACAATCTTTATTAAACTATATGATTTGAATCACCCTATGCGTATCACTATTTAATATAGCGACCTTCCTTGTCATTTTGACTGATAATGTGCATGTGTAAATAACATAATGGAGCAAGTTTCAGTACATTTCTATGCATCATATTAGTTAGACTAATAATCATTTTGGTTAATGTTACACACTTCTGACATCTCTGTGTTGAATAGAAACTCAACCGGGACAGTTTTTGTTTTGCGCATCCATTGATTCGCGTACATTCATTACAGTGTCACAGTGGCGTGGGGGGGGGGGGGGGGGGGGGGGGGGGGGGGGGGGGGGGGGGGGGGGGGGGTTTGGGGGGGTGGTTTGGGTGTGGGGGGGGTTGGTTTGGGGGGGTTTTTTTTTTTGCTTTTTTTTTTTTTTTTTTTTTTTTTTTTTTTTTTTTTTTTTTTTTTTTTTTTTTTTTTTTTTTTTTTTTTTCTTTTTTTTTTTTTTTTTTTTTTTTTTTTTTTTTTTTCCCCGGGCGCCGACTTTAAGGGGCGGCGCCAAAAATGCCTGTATATAAATAGCATTGCGCTGCGTATGTGGACAATAAGCCATGGTATAACCATGAAGAGAAGCATTAATGGCCCGGCTCTCAACTTTGTACCTCTCAGTGTGGGTTGGAGCTGGAGAGGGGGGGGGGGACCTTTTTGAAGTTTGCCCCCGGGCGCCAAATATCACGCTACGCCATTGCACTGATTCATACGATCATTCGGTCTTTAAAAGTCGTGTGGCTCACACGACGATACGTCAGCGTGCAAGTAAGGAATCGTTGGAATGAAGAATTTTTGCTCTCTCAATGGTATACAATCATTTTATCATAATTTGAAAAAAAAAGTCAACTACTAACATTGCGTATAGCATAAATATTTCCCAGACTGTGAACAAAGTTATTTCTATCTATATCAGTGCAGAAAGAGTTTGTATACTTGTCTGGATCCTTCATATGATTGTTTAATATCCTGGCTGTGCATAAATTTCTGCTGAGATAATGACGCCGTTATTTTGGTACATTTTGAACATTGCTCTAATTATACCGGTTGTTGCGGTCAGTTAAAATATTAGAAATTGAACCCGCGACCTACCCGGTCACTGGTGGTACAGCAGCAATTTCGTAGGAGGACTTCAATAACGAAAGTTCTGTAATGAAACTGTGCACGAAATCTTTCGTGCTGGTTTTATTCATAATAGCTGGGGGTACTCTTGTCTCCAGGCAACTTCTTGTTTGGCGGGAAGAAATCGAGAAGCCGCGATTGTGTGCGCACTTTTCTAAAAACGGGTCCGAAGTTGGACCCCCGCAATTAGATGCTGCGAACCAGTATGGAGGGTGTGGTTACACGGAAGCTCCCAGCACAACGCCGCAGTTCTGGTCGCCCACGAAACACGTTGTTTTGCGCTCAGTGTTCTGGGACCCGCGACGATTGAAGGGATTCGAGCAAGGCTTTTGGGTATTTTTGGTAGAAGCCGAGAAGCGAATCGTGAAAAACAATTTCATCTTGGGCGTGATGATTGGCAATCTAACCTATACGAACATTGATGTCCACGAACTTAATTGGAATCGATACATTGATAGCGTTTGCAAGAAACTTACTCATTGCTATTTGATGTTGAGGTGCGATGCTCCATTTCAACCCAACCCAACGCACGCTGCTGTGCTTTTCAGAGTGGAAAGTAACGGATGCATTTATTCGGCCGTGTCGGAGCACCCGGTGTTAATCACAAACCTATCTCAACCCAAACCGAAAAACAGTGTGGTCAGCTGTTTGGCCCCCGGGTACGGCAACCCCCGCTTTCTCCCTCATTTTCTGAGATACGAGAAGGTCACGGGGGTGTCACACGTCCACATGATTGGGGAGCAGTCTATTGTAGCAGCACTGGAACACCCTGATGTGAAAGGCGCTATCGAGGAGGGATTTTTAACAGTTGACATCTGGCCCAGGTGGTTCAGCATGTGGCAGATCTACTATCACTCACAGCTGCTGGCTTACCAGGACTGTCTTTATCGGTTCCTGGGTTCCTATGAGTATGTTTTTACACACGATGCCGACGATTTCTTTGTCCCTCTTCTTCAGGATCAGAAGACGTTGGGCAATTATCTTTCCCGCCACTGTCCCAGGGGAACTTGTAACTTCTCGTGGGAGGAGTTTGAGCCTAAAGGGTTGACTTTCACTGGACCCATTGGCGAGGACGGAAACGTGACCGACAAAATGGTCACCAAACACTCCAGAGTCCCACGCTTGGTGTACAAGTGCATTCATCGTATCGACGACTTATTTGAATTGCAAATTCATGGAGGGGAGCGGTGGGTAGAAGAAGGGTTTTTACTGAAAACTTGCTGTGCTAGCAAGCACGTCCCACGCACTGAGGCATATGTCGCCCACTTACGCAGTTGAGTGGACAATTTGTGCATGCAGTGTGTTCTATCTGTATTGTCTCAAAAATTCCTGGATCACGTTTACCTTGATTAAAGTGCATCTTGATCATAGCATGCATAACATTAATTGCACAACAACCATTTCCAAACATGTCACCTGTAATATCGTACTCCTTATCATATACGTTTAATATCTCAGTACACTGGGCACATTGCATTTCAGCTCTAGCAGTTCAATACCAAGTGATGATGATAGGAGACTTTGAACAATTCAGTGGTTCACTGGCTACTCTGTCACTAAGGGTGTTCTTCAGGTGGTGAAGTTTGTATGAGGTCAATTTTCATATGAACTTACAATCCCATTGATAAACAGGTATCTGTTGTACCTCCAGCTAGTGTATCTAATTGAGCAAATAGGTGTAGAGTCCTGGGATACTCGATCGCAGAGGATTACAAAGTTACACACGCCACATCCAATGTCAATCCTTCTAATTAACATGCACACACCACACCCATTACCCTATTATTAATCAACAGTAATTCATAATGTCTGTCTGTACTTCACATTCCTCCCTTCCATTCACTTGCAGGAATCAGCATAACGAGCGGGTGCCTTGACCAATCTTCCACTTCAAGTCTCGATCACAGGAGTAGATACACATTCATTTGGATCAGCAGACAGGTCTGGACATATAGAAGGTTCTCTTGATACTCTGCTGGAATTGCCTCAATTGCTGATGGGTTGGGTTGGGGCAATATTCCTCCATCACTGGCTGCACTTGAATGAGCTCCTCAGCTCTTCAGTCAACTTTTTTTGAGCTGGGTCCACTCCCATTGGATTTGGCCGGATCTGATGTGAGTAACGCTTCCAAAATCCCCCGTTATCACACTGAACCTCATACATCTTGTCACCCACAGCTGCTGTGACCACCTCCAATTGCTATCTGGGATGTCGATAGTCCCTTACTAATACCTTCTTGCCGGGCTGAAATTGCGTTTGATGGCTGCTGAACATGACATAACCTGTGAGGTCTTCAGCATTGTGCCTCATGTAAATCAGGTTTAAGTAGGTATAAATGTCTACGTAAGTCTCATCCCATCATGAGCAAGGCAGGTGACGTTTCTGTGCTCGCATGATGTGCATTCGATACTGCGACAGGGTGCTAGCTAGTCGATTTTCCCTCAGGTTCAGATGCGTACAGTAGCACTTTATATCTTGGGTCCCTGGATGTAGGTAGCTTGAGATAAGCAGCAGCAACCGGTATTTATTTCACCATAAAGTTATCGACATCCCTGGACCCACCATCTCATGACTGCCTTCCATTGTCGGTATCGACATCCCCTACCATCTCATGACTGCCTTCCATTGTCGGTATTGGCAGCCGAGAGAGAGCATCAGGTATTTAATGCGGTAACTGTATGTCAACAGGAAGAGGGTCGGTTGGTGATCTGTGATGAATGTAAAATGAATGACGCCTAGTATAAGGGTCTGGGAACCCTCACGCGTAACTACGTCATTAATTATTGTATACACAACTTTTAAAAGCTGCTCTTGGCGGGACGATACAGCAGAACCGAAAGAGTGATCCGTGTTCACGGACTTCCACGGAAAACTACCTAGAAAACCATTGGTCGATTTTCTATAGTAAATAGTATTTAAACGTGCATTGGTTATAACTTCAGTCAAGGATACTGCGCAACACAGGAAAAAGTTATAAACGTCCAGCCTGGATTTTTAGGCTGGTTTTTAACAAAAACCCATCTGGAATGGAGCAAATAGCGTAAAAACCATCCTGGGATTGAGCGTCCAGGGTGAGAATAGTGGAAAAACCATCCTGGGATTGAGCGTCCAGGGTGGGAATAGATATGGTTCTACCCTGGTTCTGTCGAACAAAAACCATGTTGAGGTAATAATTATATTCATACTTCAACATGGGTTTTGTTCGACGAAACCAGGGTAGAACAACATGGATTTTACACTATTCCCACCCTGGACGTTCAATCCCAGGATGGTTTTTACGCAATTAGGGTGGGTTTTTGTTAAAAACCAGCCTAAAAATCCAGGCTGGACGTTTATAACTTTTTCCTGTGGCAAGCCGCATCTCGTGCGAGTCCTCGGATCCTTTACACCCATACAGACACTGATGAAACCGTTTCACCTCCCATACGACGGCATTATTGATCTGCAAGTAGTTTGTTGTTGTTTTTTTCAGTTTAAGACAATGTTCAAGTTGCATAAGCGATCGATTGTTCAGTTCCATCTGGGAGAACATGAGATAAGAAGCCTCTGTCCATTCCCACAGGCTAATCTATGTGAGAGGGACTGGTGCTATTAATTGACCACACCCAAGAATGCTCTTAATTGTGTGATATTGTCTGGTTGAGGGGCTTCCACCACACCCTGTACCTTCTCTGGTGTTTTATGGCAACCCCGCCACATCAACCCACCTTTAGGGTGTGTAACCTCCCCTGCATAATGAAAATCGATTTTTCCGAATACTTTTAAAACACTAATCGATTTTTCAGGTTTTTGTGGATCTGAAAATCGATTTTTCCGAATAGTTTAACAAACAAAATCGATTTTTCCGAATAGGTTTTGCCAAATTTCCTGCCGAATACCTAGGTTATTCAGGTTATTTTGCTTGTGGAGTGCACACTCAGAAGATAATTTATGTCTGCACAGAAATCCACCTGGTCTTGCACCCAAAATAGAGCTATGCATGTCAGTTTAAAAAACAGAGACACAAAGGTCTACAGTAGCATGCATGTGTTTGCCAAATAGAGTTTAATAAATTGTATGTCTTTACCATGCACTTGTACATATCCATAGTAATGTATCCAACACTAACCATGGAGACCAGACATCACCATTATAAACTCACCCCACATCACCTACAATCACGTACTCCACTTACAATCATCCCACAATACTCCATTCCCGTTCTCGCTAAATGCACATGAAATTTTCCATTAATAATGCTCTCTAATTCCTCCACATACTCAAACAGAGCGTGCATACTTACTTGAAGTGGGTGAGAAGTCTGTCATTCTGTTTCACTCGCTAGCGCAATACTCAGATATGTTCACTTCGGTACCACTGTACAATAAAACAATGCAATACTAGTACTGGTACATAAATTTATTGCTACTACATATAACAACTCGTGGCATATACTAATGAACTTACGTGAAGACGACGATAACAGCACTGAGCTAGTACACGCTGTATATTTTGTATCCCCAATTGATGCACATTAAATATTTTGTATTATATTACTATCTATTTACTCAATTATTGATTGCTTCCGATGTCGTTATGTATGTATAAATAGTAAAAACAACAGTGACGTAGTATAACTCTAATTATCAATTGAAAATCATATCCGGATATCGTTATAAAAAGATATTCGAATAATGGACGAATTGTCGATGCTGACGACGAATACCTAAGTACCTCCGAATGGAGAAACATAAACCGGTTATTTCAAATAGATAAAATTCACTAATCGATTTTTCCGAGTAATGCTAAGTTGCTATTCGAACGGATAGGTTTTTGCGAATATCCGAATAACCCGAATAACCTGATAACCGGTTACACACCCTACCCACCTTTACGTGATCTCTTGTTGAAGGAAACTGCATTTCTTCTTGTTTAATGTGAGGTCATAATGGGCGAGCCAATCTAGGACTTGCTCCAACAACATCAAATGTTCTTCCATCCTGCCATGATAATATCATTGAGCAAACACTGAGTTTTTTGGATTCCCACTAGGTGTTCCATGCCACGTTGCCAGATGGCTGGGGCTGATGCAATGCCAAAAGCTTAGTGATTAATACAATAGAGGCCCTTATGAGTGTTGATAGATGTGAACTCCATAGATTCTTCTTCCAATTCCATTTGCAGACTGCAGGTCAATCTTGCTGAAGACTGTGGCGTCCTTCAATGTGGCTAATATATCTTCGACAAGAGGAAGGGGATACTGGTCTACCTTAAGGGAAGGGTTTACAGACACCCTGAATTCCCCACATATCGTACAGATCCATCAAACCTAGACACAACCACAATAGGTGAGGCCCACTCACTTCAAGAGATAGGTGGTTAAACACCCATGCTAACCATTCTTTCGAACTCCAATTCTACGTTTTGTTTCAAACTATAAGGTACTGGTCAGTCCTTCATAAAGAAGGGTGATGTACCTTCCTTCACCATGAGATGGGCTTTAATCTTGGATATTTTCCCCCAAGTTCCTCTCAGAAGAGCCCTGGATATTTCCTTAACATGACCTCGATCCGCTGTCTTATCTGGGCTAGTCGATCGCAGTGATTACAAAGTTACACAACAACACTTCCTCTAGTCAACGCACACACCACACCCATTATTGTATTGTTAATCAACTACTATTCAATGTCTGTGCTCCACAATAGAAGAAAATTCATGCAACAATGCCGCTGTGGACTTCGGTAATATTATGTCCCTCCACGGATCATGAAAGGGTTTATGCATTATTTCACCAACTGATTGTGCCTATGTCATAGTTACAGGCACTTGATATTTAAGACATGAATATATTGCTTTACGTCAGAGTACTGTATGTTTTCTTATCATTTCAAGTACTGATCCATTGTGATACATTGTAACTCTCATCTGTTTCAGCCTTAACACTTTGTTTTCTAACTCTATATTATGGATTTTCTTCTAAAAAAAGGCATTTCAATTCTTCAGAGCATGTTCTCAATTGTATATCTCATGCATTGTATGAGCAGACCTCATTTTAGCCTTTGAATGTTTTGATGATGCTATTTCATGTAAATTACATGTGTTCTTCAATAATAAGTTTTATTTCTATTTATTTAGAATTATCTCCTCTTTAAGATTACGTAACTGTGCACCCAAAGTTCTTTCAGTAAAAGCCTGTCTAAGTTTACAACTATCTTGTTGATTACTTACCACAGTTTGAATTTGTGGCTGAGCACCCACTAAGAGTCTTAGTTTCAGTCTCTTGACTCCCCATTCCTTGCAAGGGTCCTTAATTTTGTTAATTGCAAAGAGGTTTGATAAGTAGAACAACTTGGTAAATCTTCGGGAGGGCTCCATGATAGTATGGCAGAGGTTTAATCAACAAAGATGGTGTAGAAAGTAAAAACCAGTATTATAAACCAGTTTGGAGCTGAGAACTGGGAAGAAGCAAAGAAGAAATACACTCCTTTGTGTCACAACAGTTGTTCTGTTTGCTCCAAATTTTAATCCAGATTCGATGTCTTTCATTTATTACTGCAGAAGAGCTGTGAAGTAAGGAAACATAGCATGGAATTGAATTTTTTTTTTCTGCATAGACAACCAGGTCTATCAGTTGTGGTGTATCCAGATATATCACCAGCCTGTGGGCCTGTAGAACAATGACAGTAACTTGAAACTCACTTGTAAGCCATTTACCTTCAGAAGAGATACAGTAAGAAACCTGGACGAGCTGTATGCTGTATTTATTGAATTGAATCACTAGGTTATTTCAGAATCAACTACCGCTGATGCAATTTGTTTCATTTCATCAGTATGCTTGCAATGTGTTCAGTGGAAAACTTTCTGAGCTGTACAGCAACTTAGTATCACACCTAAGCTTTGGAAATGACTTCATTCTAAGCACACAGGACACTGTTGGTATGTTGAGCTGTGTGGACAGTAATAACAATACAATAAAGGAGTACACAGGCAAAGCAATTCATTTTACCCATCTTTAAATTAAAATATCAAGTGATGTTAGTGATAATTACTTTTGTGACTAACATTTAGTTGTTGGGATTTGAACCTGCTTAATGGTGAACTTCAACGATTCTGAAATTTCAAAAAAGAGTACACACAATAGCTGGCACCTTCTGCCTTCTTGGTTTCAGCTGCTGCCTCCTCCGGACTTGCTCACCTAATTCTGCCAGCAAATCTGCCAGCAAATATGCAACCACCAGCTCAGCTATGTGGATGAGGCTCTTGCTGCATGGTCCCAAGGGTGTCAAGAGCAACCCCCTACTGATGCTGCTGCCCATCATCAGAAGACATGGGATACAATCAGAGTATCTTCTTTTGCAGATACACTATTTACAGACTCATCTAATCCAATGCACAGGGCTTGTTTCCTTGCAGCATCCTGTAAGGAGTCCGGTGCATGGTTAAATGCCCTGCTGGTTACATCACTGGGACTGCACATGGATAATGCTACTATGAGAATATCTATGGGTCTCCGTCTGGGACTACCTTTATGTCAAAGCCATACCTGCCAGCACTGTGGGGCAGAGGTGTCTCGGTTTGCCACACATGTATGGCTTAAGCTGCAGAAAGAGTGCAGGACACCATCACCGCCATTCAGCTGTGAACGAGATCATACACAGAGCTTTGGTTTCAGCACATGTTCCATCACGTTTGGAGCCTTTAGGTCTGTATCATTCAGATGGGAAGCGATCTGATGGTGTTTCAATTGTCCCTTGGAAGTGTGGGCAACTTCTGGTGTGGGATGCAACGTGTCCGGATACTTTTGCACCTTCTTAATTGCTGCACACCAAGTTGGAGCAGTTGCTCAACAGGCAGAAGATAGGAAGATGCAGAAGTATAAACACCTTGACTCATGCTACTTTTTCACCCCAGTGGCAATAGAGACAAGTGGAGTTTTGGACCAAAGACAACAGAGTTCCTGAAAGAGTTGGGGCATCGTTTGAGGCAGGTGTCTGGAGAAGCCAACTCCTTTGCATACCTCACTCAGAGACTCTCAGTTGCCATCCAACGTGGCAATGCAGCTTCTGTGTTGGGAACAATTAAAATGGACAGTGAAGAGGAAGAGTTTTTAGTATAAAAATTTATTGTATGAGTGAGTGAGTGAGTGCGTTACGATAAGTATATGGTTTTTGTATAATATGAATAATTATAATTTTAATAAAAAATAAAATATAATAATAATAATAATAGTCCCTTTCCCCGGTTTGGGCTTACACCTGGAGTCGAATGAGTACCAGATGGCCATTAGGTGGTGGCTGGGGTTGGATACTTCTGGTCAGTCGATGTGCCCATTCTGCCCTGATACTGCTCTTGATCCATGTGGTCATACAGCATAATCTTCTATGGGATGAGGTCTTCAACCTCTGTCATTGTGCCCACCTAAGTGTGAGTGTGGAGAGAGGTCACGGTCTCTCCAGAGACCTTGCCCACACCAGGCCTGTTGACATCCTTATCGCTGGCTGGGACAGAGGCAAACCTGTGGCGACCATCACTTCACCACTCTGCTCTGCCATCTTGAGTGAATTGTGCCACCAGGCTGGTGTGGCAGCCCTTGCAGCTGAGGTCCGTAAGCTCCACTCAAATGGTCCCAAATGCCAAGAGTTGGGCTGGTCCTGTATTCCGTTAGCTGTGGAGACTTATGGCAATTGGGGCAAGGAGGCCCACGATGCCTTCTCCAGGCTGACATCCTACCTGGCCATTCACCAGTCCTCCCCGAAATCAGCAGTTGTGGCAGAAATTTACGGCCAGTTGAATATAGCCCTGGTTCATTCCATTGCCAGAGCCATCCTGGCCAGGGAGCTCCCGCCCTCCTAACTGCTATTAGGTTGCACCTTAGGGAATAATGTGTTGTATATTATTATTGATGATAGATAACTAGATTACATTACACATATACATTACAAACAAAAGGACTAACATTACAATATAAGTTCTATGGATCTTCCACAGATGATCCTGCTCGAGACAGGAGTGCCCGTGCGTTGGCTCGCATCAAAGTCAGGCTAAGCCTGCCATACAATAGACAGGTAGCATGGGACTTGGAGCAATTTCCCCTGGTGGCTAGGCGAGAGGCAAGGCGTGATAAAGTTTGCATGGCTTCTGCACCCTAGCACCCATAAGTCTCCACTGCTATGGGGATACATGTCCAGCCTAGCTCTGAGCACTTGGCATCATTAGCATTGTGCTTGTGCACCTCTGCTGCCAGAGCTGCAGATCCACTTGTCACACCCGCTTCCATTAACGTACTTGAATTTAGCGTAGATGTGACAGTCAGATCTAGGGCTGCTGGTTTGCCCAAATCCCAATGAGGGATAAGGATGTCAGCTGGCCGTGTTCTATGTCCTTCATGCTCCAAACCACTTCCTACTTCAACCTGAGGACCCAAACAGGCCAGTCAGCAAGATTCTAAGAGGACATCCCTGAGCCTGTTGTGCCGCGACACCACATCTCCTCTGTGCTTGCATGTTAAGGCATGGTGGCCTAAAGGGTCCAAAGCATGGGATGGGCAAAAGGAGCAAACTAGGAATATCAGTAACAGCAATGCCCAACCACCACTTTACAGCAATCTGAAACTCAGCAGGTTCAAGATGGAGATTGAGCCTGAGGGAAGGAATCACAGAGAGCCAAGCGGCTGCATGTGGCGAAGAAATGGAAAGCAGTTGTGCTTTGTCAGGCAAGGAGACCTTATCAAGTAACACACTTAAATCATGATTTGCCAGACAGAGATCTTTGGTGCATCACAACATCAAGATGATCCAACACTAAGGCATCATCAGAGGAGACAAGTTCATTAAAATCCTTGATGGATTCAGCTAGGTGCTTGCAAGAAGATGAGCAGACACCAGAAGCACTTAAAGAGGATATGTAGGCAGCTGAACTGTGTTCTGAAAGACTATGGAGCCCAAGGCCCCCTCTGCTTAGGCTGAGTTGGGCTTGTTGCCATGCGACATTGGGTGTGTCTATCGCGGTGCATTCGGAAAAACAGCGACAGGACATCATCAAAGAATTGCAAAGCCTCACCAATTAAGGCTGGGGGAGTAGACTAGCAAGGTGTACCAACTTGCAGAAGCCACCACATTGCCTAAGCAGGAGCAGAGCCACCTGTGGATCAACAGCACCCACATCCTCCAACTGTTCAAGCAACATGGAAGCATCTGCATGTTTGTGTGCAAAAAAACTTGGCACAAAAGATTATATCTCCAATTGGAGCTCCAAGAATCTCAAAATTAGGAACACTAGACTTTTTCATCAGAGGTGAAAATGAGCTGAGATCACCCAAGCCAAACAACTCACATTTTCCAGCATTGATAAAAAGACCAAGTGGAGGACCAGCTCCTGGATGATAGAGAATACCTTTGCTAAAGCAGGCTTATATGTATTATTATTGTTGCTATTAAATAATTAATAATAATAACAAACAAATTCCATCCTCCGAGGCCATCAATATAGAGTTGGTGTCCAACACACCATGCCGTCAAAAAGACCTCTCAGGAAAATTGGAAGACAATCATTTTAAAAAGTTGTTTGACAGTTCATCATTGTCAGATAGGGCACGCCTTTTGTCAGCCTCATCCCCCCATGCTGCAGCTTGGCTTTCGGTTATCCCTTCCCCACGTCTTAATTTACATCAGAGCCTTTGGAGTTCCAAACGGCCATACAGTGGTGGCTTGGCATGATGTCTACCAGATCAACAGCTGTCCATATTGCCCAGCTCATTCTTTGGATCCCATGGGTCACCCACCATGCTTTTAACCTGTAAGCATGGAGGTGACGTTGTCACCCGCCATAACAATAATAAAATGCAACACACTAATAATTATAATCATGAAGGGGTGTACAGGCACATCTGAGTAGAATGGCTCTTGCATTCTGCCTCATCAGTGTGACAGCCAGCAGGCAGAACATTTGGCTCAGTGCCTCAGTTTCACCTACTCCCACTTGCATGGCTAGCCTCTTACTCAATCTAGAGAAGCATAAGAATAATAATAATAATAATAAATAGGTTGTATCTTTGGGCAGATCGGGAATGATGGCGAAAGCTTGTCGTGTCCTGCAGTCTAATGGCATTCCCCCAGATAATGAAACAACTTGGGATCTTTTGAAAGCAAAACACCCCAGTGGTCCAGTTCCTTTGGTCCCAGCTACTTACTCTACTTCAGTAACACTAGAACAAGACTTTAACATCTAGCTATTCTGCACTCCTTCCCTAAGGACACGGACGCAGGGCCCTCAGGTTTGCGAGTGCAACACCTGATTGATGCTGCAACCATCCCACTTCCCACACCTATTTGCTCTTTACTGCTGCAGGGGATGAACATCCTCATTTCAGGAAAAGCCCCCCTCTCTATCGCCAGATTTATTGCTGGAGCTAGGCTCATTGCTCAGAAAAAAATCAAAGAGGGGTGCCCTTATGATGTAAGGCCAATTGCTGTGGGAGAGATACTGAGAAGGCTGGCTGGAAAATGTGTTTGTGCCGTCCTGAAGGAAAAGGCGGCAGATTTCTTTCATCCTTTGCAATATGGAGTAGCCTGTCAGGCAGGTGCTGAGAAGATCATGCATCGGGTTAGAAATTGTATTGAGGAGCACTGGATGGATGAAGGCTTCATGTGTTTCAAGGTGGACATGAAGAATACTTTTAACTTAATCTCAAGACAATCTATCCTTGAAGAATGTGCCACTTTCTACCCAGAGTTGCTCCCATGGGTCTCTTAGTGCTATGGGTCTCACCCTCTGCTTTGGCATCCACTTGGCAAAATTACTTCAGAATGTGGAGTGCAGCAGGATGATCCCCTGGGCCCTTTGCTGTTTTCTTTAGCCCTCCACAAGTTGGTGTCTAGCATTGATGCGGATGATGGCTGCAGTGACTTACTGTTGCAGACCTGGTACCTTGACGATGGGTCCTTGCAGGTAGTCGTCCTGCAGTGCTCTGAGCTGTGCATCTGATAGAGGAGTTGGGCCCTGCTCTGGGCATCCATATCAATCTAATCAAGTGTGAACTTTTTGGCAGAATGGGCAACACTTCCTTCCCCCTTTCGGTGAGATGCTCACTCTTGCCTAACATCGACATCCTTGGGGTACCAATAGGTGACTATTTGCATTGCACTCGTCTAATTGAGGAGAAAATCTCTCAAGCTAAGGTGTTGCTATCAACTTTGGTAGAAGTTGTTGCAGCTGATCTTCATGTGGCAATTTCTCTCCTTCAGATCTGTGGCAGTTTTTGCAAACTAGTTCACCTAGCTAGAACCACTCCTCCTAGCCATTCCTTTAATAATAATAATAATAATAATACAATTACACAGCAATACACATCTGCAATAAATTACACTTAAGTCTAAAGAACCCTCAGACAATCGGACTCTTGCCTGATGGCTCTAGAGTTCGACCGAACCAGGGACAAGTTCAACTTTCCATAAATTTTAAAAATTGCTCTTGACTTATGGAGCGAAGAGACAATGGATAGACAAGAAGCCAGCTGGTTGATGGTGCTTCTAGCTTCCTCGCCCCAGTTACCATATGTCACAACAGCCAGTGGCATACAAACCCAGCCCAACTCCTCACCCTTTGGATCATTAGCGGTGTGCTTCCTTGCCTCGGCTGCCAAAGCTGCTGCACACTCTGTTGTACCTGCTTCAGACATGGAAGGGGAGATGTTACTGTGAAGTCAAGTGCAGCTGGCTTCCCAATTCCCTGTCATTGATCAGGACATCAGCAGGGCGGGAATGGCCCAAATCTGCAGAAAGACCACTGCCCATCTCGACCCTGACCCGTAGGTGGGCACAACGGCAGAGGTCAACAAATACATCCCATAGGTGGTTATGACGAGTAACTACATCACCTCCTCGTCTGCATGCCACAGAGTGTTGACCAAGGGGATCTAAGGCCATGATTGGGCAGAGAGGACACATTTTAAATTTTAATTCTTCTGAAATCTCAGTGTTAGGCATACCATTTTTGAAATTTCAGAGATGGTGTCTACATTTGCTTCAAATTTCAAACCTTTGTTGTGTTTAATTGTACTCTCTCTAAAACATATTGTAATAGATTCTGCTTTGAGGGCATTTGATAACAAGCGAAATGCCAACATTATATGCCACAAAGCAATGAGATAAAAAGGCTGCCATCAAAAGTAAAATGAAATCAGCTTTGTGATGCAAATGATACAGATAGGGAGAAAGAGGAAGAGGAAGAGAGGGACGAACATAGTGAATAAATAACAGTTTTGAGTATGGTCACACAAACACAACACAGACACAAACAAGCTCTTTCTTGTTGGAGTCATTTCCCCTATTTCAATAGAAAACATATAGCAACATTGTAATTCATCATGCTTATGTGAGATGGGACAAAGATCTTCCGGCTGACAATTCAGCATTTGTGCAGGCTGAAACTTCAGAGTCACCAAAACTGTAAGGCCCAAAAAATAATTATCTTCTGTGTGCATTTCCATCAAGAGACTCAAGCAGCAGGTGTCAATGAGTGAAATCGGAAGTGGTCAATTAAACTGTTTATTTTTGTCTTCTCGTTTGACATTTGAATGATGAAATTGTCGGTTGCCCCAGCCCTGAGCATTTTTTAATACTGGTCAAATCCTATTTGGAAGTTATAACCTATAGTGATTATTACAGCCAATCGCTTACGTCATGGTGGGCTGGGTACGAGTCTATATGGAAGTTACAAGTTACCGGTACCACTTTTTAGGTATAGTGGTGATTTCAGCTCCAAAGATAATGATAGGGGCACGTTGTATATTTAGTGCCAAAATTTATTGTACTACATTTCTATTATTGTCATTACTTGTTTATATATATAATTATGTGTACATACTGAGGGTGGGAAGGAGGAGAGTCAGTGTGAACTTGACAGGATCTTGGGTGTTAACCAGCCGATTTAATAATGCACCACACACAAACACACCACGTACCATCTTCCATAGGAACACATATACATGCACCTCTTCCATAAGAAATGCTATTCCTGCTTCAACATTCCTAATTGGTTGTTCATTTACATTAAATGAGGTGTTTACAAGTATTGTTGATATGAGTGGGTTTGGCTACGGATGTCAAATCTATACCTACATTAATTACAAGCTTGAGTTACATATCCATCTTAATGCATGCAAAAGTCATGCCTTTATAGCTACCCAATCTCTGTGGCTTTATAGTTACAAATTCAGTATTCACCATCCATAGATTGTGACAATTGAAATAGTTTTTTTTTTTTTTTTTTTTTCTTTCTTTTTTTTTTGAGCATAATGACATGACAATGTCCTATTCCAAATTTAGTAGGTGGTATGTAAGCTGAACAACAACAAGAATGACTGGTAACCATACAACAAAATATCTAACAAAGTCCAGCAGCTGTCCAAACAGCATGTGTGGCTTTTCCCATCTGGAAGGCAAATGGTTAAGAAAATGACTCACGCCAATAGATAAAACGCTTTTGGGGATAGGGAAAAGAAAACAAAAACAAAAACAGCACAGCTGTATAAAAAAATGGAAGCCAAGTTCTAAATATCAGCAGATGATATTGATATTATGACTTGTTCCATACACATTACATCATAGTTGCCTCATAATAAAACGTCCTATACTACTTGAGATAACAATCAGAACAGATCGCAAGCATATTCTTGTCATGTACACTCCAAGAAACAATCAAACTTCGAAAAAAAAGAAATAGAACATGGTAGCTTGCATCTAATCTATTACCATCTTACATTGCCTATGGTCTGTTGCAATAAAAATATCCTTGAGAGACATGTGTTTAATGAATTTTGCGAACACATGGTTGGTTTAGGGCACTCTCCACAAGTTATTTAGTTAAAGTAAATAGTTTATGGTTAGATACACATGCAGATGACACACGTGCAAAGGATACGGATTCTGCAGTAGCCTCTTGAGATCCACCTTCTCCTGACAGTATGGACACGTTTGCTTCTTACCAACTATGCACCAACCCCTGATGCAGAACTCATGAAACCTGACAGGAATTCAGGAACTCAACAAATATCATCTTCAGACAATATGCAAATGTGCTTTGAAAATGACTAAGTGATGGTGGAGGTGATGGGTATTTGTAGTCAAATGGAGATGATGAGGGAGGGTGAATCAGTGGTCGTAAAAATGCCTAAGTGTGAGGATGTACACAAGGTGGTACAAAGACGCCTAAATGGTGAACAATGGCACTACAACGGAGAGAAGGTCACAAACCAATCCTCACACCAAGCAATCTCCATTTACACTTAAGACACCTTCTTCCTTGCCTATGCGAGCCAGGCAGATGTACACAAAGAGAGAGAGAGAGGATACAAATGGTTGCAGTTGAGGCGGTAGGTCCTCTCATACGTGACACCCTCTTCTGTGGGAGACACTATCCTCTGACCGCACACAGCACACATGTCCGACGTGAGCTCCACCTTGGGCAGGGACTTGCCCGCTGCAGTGTACTGGTGAGAGAGACAGAATGGTGGGTACGCGCTCGTAAGTGTTGGCCCAAGAGGGTCAGATGTGAGGAGGATGGGCTCATACAGCACTTAAGCAAATTCTCACAATCCTACTCTTTCCCTGTAGGTTACAGGGGTGTAGGTTACAGGGTGTAGGTTACAGGGGTGTAGGTTACAGGGTGTTAGGTTACAGGGTGTTAGGTTATTGTGAATTCCTCCTGAAGTTAGATTTCAACCTCCGTCCCCATACTCACAGTCATAGAGGCGGCCATGAAGTCCACACACATCTCAGCGCAGTCCCTCCCCATCACTCCGTAGTACACACCATAGAAGACCAGAGTGACCCCCGACTCCATCAGAACGTCTGGGTGGAAGAAGAGGCCAAGCCCAGTGAATACCAGGAGGAGGAGGAGGTAGCCGAGGATCCCAAGCACGTAAGTTGCCTGGTAGATGAAGAGGAACCACCTGTAGACACGTCTACACAAGGAGGGGGGGGGGGGGGGGGGGGGGGGGGGGGGGGGGGGGGGGGCATGGGAGCAATAACGATAAGTGATGTGCTACACAACTTGTGAAGTATGCAATGTGCGCGGATGCATCATGTGTGTGTGTGTGTGTGTGTGTGTGTGTGTGTGTGTGTGTGTGTGTGTGTGTGGTGAAGACACACAGGGTGCTGCCCAAAAGGAGTGTCTGTGTGTGTGAAGATACACAGGATGTGCCCAAAAGGAGTATCTGTGTGTGTGTGTGTGTGTGTGTGTGTATGTGTGTGTGTGTGGTGAAGACACACAGGGTGCTGCCCAAAAGGAGTGTCTGTGTGTGTGAAGATACACAGGATGTGTCCAAAAGGAGTATCTGTGTGTGTGTGTGTGTGTGTGTGTGTGTGTGGTGAAGATACACAGGGTGCTGCCCAAAAGGAGTGTCTGTGTGTGTGAAGATACACAGGGTGTGTCCAAAAGGAGTGTCTGTGTGTGTTTGTTCTGCGTGCCAATAATACAATGAAGGAACTGTGGTTAAGGGAAAGTAGCTATATAATGTCACCAGACAGTGAGCTCACAGAAGATCTAAACACAGTGGGGTATGTCATTGTGCCCCGTGCATGTGGGCTGTGTGCATGCAATTCGAACCTTGGCGTATTCACTCTCAGTTTCTTTCTGGTGGCCTTATACATTGCAAATACAGTGATGGCAGAGAACACACACCAAACGGCGACCATCCTCCAAAAGCCCAGTTTGCAACTTGTCACCATGGGAATAAGCCATAAGCCCACCAGTGTCACCAGCTGCATAGACCGAGTACATTGAAAACTGCCACAATAGAACAAAGCAAAGAAGCTAACCTGGTAGGACTTCCGGTGTTTCTGCCGCCACACGTAGAGAAGGAGCTGGGCGAGAAGGATGGACCCGAAGAGGATTAGAATCATCTCCGTGTGCATCATGTCGTGGCCCCTGTGCTTCTCTTCCAGCATGCGGTGTCTGAGGTTGTGCTGCTCCTCGTGGCTCCACTTACTCCAGTCCACCTTGTCCCAGTCCATGCTCGTCGCGTGCGGCCTATGGCCGATATGCTTTGTGCGTGCGAGGATAAAGAAGCATAAAGAATACCACAAACGTTAATGGGCTATAGATTTCATATGGGGCTGCCTTCCCAGTCGGCAAATTACACCCCTGTCACCATTACCAACCCGTGAAATAATTATGATAGCTTCCCTTCAAGTGAAGTGCGCACTAGATGGAATGATTATCACTTGTGGATTGGTTGCCACGAATGTTTGCTGAAATTTCACTGCAACCCTACCTCTCCAGCAGGTCCTGGCGCATGCTGTTCGCCGTTGGCTGTACCCGCCATTCAGAAACAAAGGGCGTTTTTTTTTTTTCGTTTTCTTTTTTTCTGGTTGCCTCCGCCCATTTAATTATTATAATTATTATGCTTAATATTGTTATATTATTGAGCTCACGCGATTGATCCGGGCTCCAGACCAGCCACGTGCCACAGGAAAAATGGCAGTGGGTCATTAATGCGCGTTTGGCGATCGGGCAACGCAAACGCACGGATCAAGTTTGCAGCTATTGAGCAGAAAATTCAGACAGGGTTCGGAAGCGGAGCAGCAAGATGTCCAGTACCAACAAACTACCTCAGAAGGAGAGCGGGCTTTTTAAAAAGATTGTAGTAAGCCTTTGCATGGGGATCGTGGTCTCGCAGCACCGCTGTAGAAATATGGTTGTAATGGAACTATCAGACATCCCTATCTTTTTGCTTTAGCGTTGCTACGAATATAAGCAGTACAAGAATGGACTTAAGTTTGCCAAGCAGATTCTGTCTAACCCGAAGTTCTCCGAGCACGGAGGTATGTGTGTAGTTTTAGTGCGTTGTGTCATATTTATTCCTCTCCCTTCTTCCCCCCTCCCCTCACTCCTATCAATTTTTGGTTCTCTTTTTCAGAGACACTGTCTATGAAGGGATTAATCCTGAATTGCGTCGGGCGTAAAGAAGAAGCGTTCGAGCACGTGCGCAGAGGACTTCGCAACGACATCACGAGCCACGTGTGTATCCTTTTCCAAAGGCCCCCCCCCGTTACGCTGGCAAATGAGCGGGTGTTAAACTTATAGTGTTGTTGGACTCCTTAGCTGGAGCTTAGGTTGGCACGTGTACGGATTGCTGCAGCGTGCGGATAAGAAATACGACGAAGCCATCAAGTGCTACAGGAATGCCCTCAAATGGGACAAGGTGAGTGGGAGGAAGGGAGAGAGACAACGGGTAGAGTTGGAAGGGGGTGCTAAAAGGGAAGGAGAGTAGTGGGGGTGAACACAGGGCACAAAACCACAGAACGTACAATACTAGATTGTGATAAGTACTCCCACACTTGAATTCTGCAGGAAGCTGTTGATTGTGTTTTCTTCTCCTTCCTCCCTTCTTTCATAACCTGGTATCATAATATATGGGCTTCTATCTTTATGTGCAGGAGAACATCCAAATCTTGCGTGACCTTTCATTGTTACAAATCCAGATGAGAGATTTGGAGGGATTTCGAGTATGTGACATTCATACTTATTGCTCTTGTTGGTTATCATTGCACTTTGTGCAATTTCAAGTTTTGTTCTGCAGTATGTGTGCATTTGTTTCATTTAGTCTTTGCTTAGTCTCAACACTTCTGTTCTGTTGCTAGGATACACGGTACCAACTGCTTAAAGCCCGTCCTGCTCAGAGGGGGTCGTGGATTGGTTATGCACTATCCTACCACTTGCTAAAGGATTATCCAATGGCCTTAAAGGTCATGGCTGAGTACAGGAAGACACAGATTGTCAGTCAGGTGTGTAAAGCTGACAAGATGCACATCATTTCTTAAAAACGGTGATACCAACACACAAAAAAAAATCACTTAAATAGACCAAGCCAGACTATGAGTTCAACGAGATGATTCTCTATGAGGCGCGGCTGATGAGCGAGTCTGGACATTTTGGTGCAGCCCTCGCTCACCTGGAGGAGCGAGATCGCGACATATGTGACAGGCTGGCCCTGACTGAGGCCAAAGGTGGGTGGGTGTAAGTGGATTCATTTACTAGGTGTGAAGACTGTTTGATAAAAAGTTAGGGGGGGGGGGGGGGGCATGCAGTATGGAAGGCACCACTTTATTTTTTCCTGCTACAAATTTAGGCATTTGATTATTCGACCATTTTTTTATACATTCTAGGACTGCATAGATTAAATGATTGGATAGTTGCATTATCATAAATCCCATCATGTAGGATAGATTTTAGGTAGTGTGGTACGTCAATGCTGTACACTATGTTTGTGCATATATGGGCACTGTAGTGAGGAGCTTGGTTGGGCCAGTGATGTGACATATTTGCTACTCTTGACACCGCATCTGGTGGGTGACGAGTATTCCACCAAGATCGCTGAGGCCTGTTCTGCAGTGAGCCCTAATGTGTGTTTTTTTCCTTCTTAATAAAGGAAGCAAATTCCAATCAAAATTCTTGTGGTAATTTTACACAGTACACTACATTTATGTACGAGTGCGTTTAATTGTATGTGTAATTTGCATAACTGAACCTTGAACTTCTGATTAAATGAAGTGGATGGTGGAGGTTATTTTTATGAGTGATGTCATTTTTGTGCTATATTGAAACTCTGAAGGTACCATTTCTTTTTGCAGCCGAGATTTATCTCGAAAAGAACCAACACACCTCAGCTGAGCTTATATACAGAGACCTTATAGACAGGAATCCTGACAACTCGGCATATTACGAGCAGCTGGAGAAGTGTCTGAAGATAAGTAAGTTCTGCTTAGCGATGTGGGAGGGGCACTTAATGCCTCGCCTCCTGCTGCAGCAAGCGCTGAAGACAGACTTGCCTTCTACGAGAAGATGTTGGAGCAGTACCCCCGGTCCCATCTTGTGAAGAGGAAGATGATGATCTGCGCGAGTGGTGAGCTCTTGATTGGTTCTTGACTGAACCCACTATTGGTGTGAAAAATGGGAGGGTGGATGTAGTTAACAGGTGGAGGTGAGAGGGGTGTGGTGTTCCATTATGGCAATGTTTGCCAGATTATGAGACCATTGGTAATTGTTATGCACTTGGCATGTTTTGACATGTCTGGAATTCCTTTAACCCTCCTACTGCGGAAGGCATATATATATGCCAAATAATTGCTCTCGCGTAATGCGATGGGCATATATATATGCCCAGCAGGATGATTGAACTGTAACGCCTGTTTCCACGCAAAGCGAAGCGTTCATTACAGCACTGTTGTTTAGAACAAAGACTCCCGACATCTGCATGCAATTCGCCGTGTAGCAAACTTATACCTGTCAGCCGTTTTTGAAAACCGTATCTAGTAAGCATAACTCCATTTGTAGCCCACAACAGGTGCTTGCGTCTAAGTGTCTTAAAAGTGGTGAGATACGTCAAAACCGGTATAAAAACCCTTAAATGAACATGTAGGTTCTTAGAAAGCTAATTCTCAGAGTAACAGAGACTTCTCCCATGTAAGCGTACGATAACGTACGATACGGCACGAAAACTACGTTCGCACAGTGTATGGAACACACGGGTAGCATTAAAAAGGCATAGCCGGTGAAGCTGGGGCACTTACCAATGTGTGTTGACGAAATAGAAAATACAGAGCACAGAGTTCTAACGAAAACGTTCGAAACGGGAATAGCAAGTTACTATGCTATAATTCCTTTCGCAATACGTCACGTTATGAATAATTAATGAGCAGCAGCAGGAGGGTTAATGTATTGTCTGGTTGTCCCAATTGTGTGTGGTTTTGCAACATGTTGTGCTTGGGCCTGTGATGTGACTATTTGCTACTCTTGACACCACATCTGGTGGGTGACGAGTATTCCACCAAGATCGCTGAGGCCCAAGTATATTGCCAGCCAGAATTGTACTATTAGTACAATGGTTGGCTTTGTTTTTGACCACTCTTTTGTCAACATAATTGTTGTCAGGTGAATGCCATTTGTCTCTTTTTCTTTTCTTTTTTTTTTGCAATGATGCATTAACAGGCAGCAAGTTTGAGGAGTTGGTAGACAAGTACTTGAAGGACGCTCTTCGGAAGGTGGTACCTTCCATCTTCATTAGTATTAAGGTGCTGTACAGCGACCCAGAGAAGGTGAGGAGTGGACACCAAGCTTGAAGCCTGCACCTTAATTTTGCAGTCTTTTCCCTTTGGTAAAATTATTAGGTATGTTCTATTTAAAGACCATTTCTAACATTCTAGAGGGAGAATGATATTTTTTTTACAATGCCACATTGCAGGCGTGGGTCTTAGACTAGCTGCATTATTATTGCTGGTCAGAACTTGTGGATAGGCTGGCTTGGGGGAAGGAGTGTGTCTGTTGCTGGTTCCATGGGCCTGTGATGTGAATATTTGCTACTCTTGACACCACATCTGGTGGGTGACGAGTATTCCACCAAGATCGCTGAGGCCTGTGTTTGGTTCTGTCAGTAAATTTTTGTGTTAAAGTGTGCATAGCAGTGGATGTCCTTATATGGTAGTTAATGCCCTTATATGGTAGTACTACAAGTGATGTCATGGAATATGCCAACATGGATTATGGGTCAGGTCCATGTGGGTGTGGTTTAAGCTTACATGGTCTTTTCTTACTTAGGTGAAGTGTATTGGGAAGTTGTGTGAAGGCTACCTGCAGTCTCTGGAGAGTTGTCAGCGTCTGTCACTCACAGGTATGCCCCTCCCTCCTGTTGTCAAGGTCTAACCTTCAGACAACCGTCTTCTGTTTGTAAGGTGTTATGTGTTGGCGGTTAGCATATGTGGACTCTTGGGCTGGTGGTTAAAGTTAGTAAGCCTCTGACACAAAAGAGCAAAAACAAGCTATGAAGAAAAAGAAACACAACAGATGTAAATCTGCTTTAGTCACAAAAAATTACTACTGACTAGCTTTCACTCAACAGTCCCGTGTACCCTGGGTTGTGGTCATATTGTTTGGTGTGTGGGGGATAGATTGTGATCGGACTATGTGTCTTGATTTGATTGGAGGGGGGGGGGGGGGTTGCTATCACGCCTATGATGTGAATATTTGCTACTCTTGACACCACATCTGGTGGATGACGAGTATTCCACCAAGATCGCTGAGGCGTGTTTGGCATAATAGAGGAGCACAGTATTATCTGGTACTACACACACAGTTACATTTCAAGATCACCATATATCATTTCCTAAGTACTGGAGCTAGTAAGAGTGGTGTGTGAGCGATGTTTTAGTGGAGTAGAGGTTGCTAAGAGGAGACGTTGAAACCAACTGGATGTTGGTGCGACGATTGCATTGAAGGAGTATGTCCACACACTCATCGTGATTGGCTCAAGCTGTCTATTGATTGTTTTTATTACTGATGTCTGTGCCATTATAGTTTTCACTTAAAATAGCAGGAAAATCACACACACACACACACACACACACACACACACACACACACACACACACACACACCCTAAAAATAAAAAGAATATATTTCTCTGCTGTACTTTGGTTGTTCGCCCTATTCCTGGAATAGATCCTGATCCGGCTCCTCCCACCACCTTCCTGTGGACTCTGTATCTACTCGCCCAGCATCTGGATAAGACTGGGGACCAGGTCAGGGCCCTGGAGCTTATCAACAGGGCCATCCAGCACACGCCCACTGAGGTGCATCTGTACATGACCAAGGCACGCATATGCAAGGCAAGCGGCTCTCAAAGTGTGTGTCTTGCACACTAGCGTTGCTCCATGTGGTCCTCACAATACAGAGTGTTGGTGGTCCTCACAATACACAGTGTTGTTGCACTGCATCTTGGTGTATGAGTATCTGCTTTACCTGTTATGCCAGCTTTTCTGGCTGGGTGCAATAGGAAGTATGCCATGTCGAGATACTTAGTATCTCTTGTTTGAAATTTTCTGTTTTTATAGCCAGTCGTGTATGGTGTTACTATGGTCAGGTGTGTTGAAGTGTGGGGTTTGTTGATCATTGTTAGTTAGTTAGGGCCTGTGATGTGACATATTTGCTACTCTTGACACCACATCTGGTGGGTGACGAGTATTCCACCAAGATCGCTGAGGCCTCAAATGCTACAGTGTTCATACGTCATGCCGATCAAGTTCACTTCCTTAACATGCTTTGTGGTACTTTGTAAAGAAAATGTGCTTCACGAACCTGCACTGATTGTGCTCGTGTTACTTTCTTAGTTACATACGTAAATATAAAATCAGCTTGCTGTAACAATGTAAACATTGATGTGTGGTGATTTGTAATGAAATGTATCATACGATACAAATAGTCTAATGGGAACACGTTGAGACGAGCATTTTGATTGGCTGCTTTCTGAACAGCATGCAGGAAACCACAGTGAAGCCTCTCGCTGGATGGAGGAGGCGAGAACGTTTGACACGGCTGACCGGTTTGTGAATTGCAAGTCTGTCAAGTACATGCTCCGAACTAATCAGGTGGAAAGAGCCATTGAGACAGCAGGACTGTTCACACGAGTACGTTACGCATAAGTGTACTGAGCTTTAATGGGTGTGGTCATGGCGTGTTCACATGATGTCACCATCTCAGGAAGGATTGCCTCCGTTGCAAACCATGGACGAGATGCAGTGCATGTGGTTCCAGCAGGGTCTCGGGGCAGCGTACGAGAGGTTGGGAATGTTCGGAGACGCGCTTCAGAAGTTCCACGAAATAGACAGGGTGGGTGTGGTTTGTTGTGTGTTTGTTTTTGTTTTTTCATAAAAGTTTTGCTCGAGTGGGTTGGGGAGAGGAAGGTCATGTGTTCTTTTGTCTTTTCCTTTATAGCATTTTGTAGATATCATTGAGGATCAGTTTGACTTCCACACATACTGTATGAGGAAGATGACTCTGAGGGCGTATGTGGAGTAAGTGGTCAGCATCCATGTGACTATTCGTGTGTATCCAATTTCTTTGCTGAATTGCACCAGTGTGTTGACATTGGAGGATACTGTGAGGCAACATCCCTTCTACTTCAAGGCAGCTGTGCGTGCCATCAAGGTCAGTGCTATCTAACCATTAGGATCAGGGGGTGGGGCAGTCATTCTGATAGGGGGTGGGGGCAACTTAAACCTTATCTGCACATTTTCATGTGTGTGGTTTTTTGTTTTTTTTAGGTGTACATTCATCTCCATGACAATCCTTCTGCTAAGACGGCCAAGTCGAATGGGCCCACGAAGGATGATGGTGAGTTTGAGGACAGGATGTAGCAGGAATGGTCTACCTAGGCCAGATGTTTGAAGAAAGCCACATATTTTGGTAGGTGATCTATCTGCTGCTGAGTTAAAGAAACAGCAGCGGAAACAAAAGAAGGCACAACACAAGGCTGCAGCGCAGGTGGCTGGGGAGGAGAAGAAAGGTATGATTTTGGTCAGTTAATGAGTCGCAATAAATGATGTTTTGTAAGCATTGGTTAAGCACGTTTGCAGTGTTATTACTCTGGTGTTGTTTTGTGCAGAAAACAAGCCACTAGTAAAATCAGATGAAGAAAAGAAACCAGAGGAACAGAAGCAACCAAAATTTGACCCTCAGCAACTGCTTATGGTAAGTGTAGCAGAGTGAAGATGGGCTTGTATTAGAAGGGGGTTCTGTCATCCACACCTTTTTTGTGCAGGTGGAGCATCCATTGCAGGAAGCAGTCAAATTCCTTATTCCACTTCAGCAGTTGTCTAAGAATTATATGGAGACACACCTTCTAGCGTATGAAGTCCACTCCAGACGAAGTAAGTGAGACATTTGTTGTGGTTCCTCTTACCGATAATGGCTGTCTTTTTGTGTGCTAGAGAAGTTTCTTCTAATGCTTCAGGCATTGAAGAGATCTCACTCCATCTCTCCTGATCACCCCCAGTTTCATGTCCAACTGGTGGATTTTATGGCATCTTTTGGTTAGTTATTGCCCACAAGCTTTAATTAGTATTTCAACTTCATTCCTTTGTGTGTGTGTGTGTGTGTGTGTGTGTGTGTGTGTGTGTGTGTGTGTGTGTGTGTGTGTGTGTGTGTAGCAGTCCAGCAGGATCTGGCTGGACCTGTTGGTCAGGTTATCAAGGAAACTTTGCCTCAGTTGACTGGCAGCTTGGACTCCAAGGAATTGAACGAGACGTTTCTGGAGAAACATTCGGACTCATTGCCACACCTTATTGCAGGCATGACCATTGTAATTGCATTGTATTTAAAGATGGTTCAACATGGTGTTCTGCTGCATAGGAGCACAGGTGATGTACAGGCTGAGTCCCGAGTTAAAAGACAAAGCTGTGGCCATAGCAACCAATCTGTCAGATGGTCTAAAGGGACGCACACTAAAAGTGAGATATTTCCTGTTTAGTCTGTTGTACGAACTTTAACTGTTCTATTTTGTAGTCCTGCATAGAAGTTCAAGAGTTGCTTAGGAGTGGTTTCCTTGGAGATTGCAGTAGTGTGATTGAGGACTACCAGCACAAATGCCAAAAGCTCTACCCCATGGCAACAGCCTTTAGATCTGTGCAGGACCAACAATTAACCCACAGTACTGAACACTTGCCTGGGTCAGCTGAGTGTCAGGAGGTGTGTCAGGAAGAACATCAGGGGGATATCTTTTAGCTTTGATCGTTTGGAATGTTTATTTTGTACAGTTTTGGCATGTTGTATTCCAGTGTGGTTCTGAAAAAGAAGGGAAAAAAAGAAAATCTCCGAAGTAGGGGTATTCAAACCATTTGCATGAGAACACACACTGCTTCACGTTTTTCTATGGTGCACGTGATCCTATTTCCAACCCCCGCGGCGTGAATAATGTGAGCTGCAGAAGTTTTGTAGAAGGGCAGATAAGAAAGTACAACATTCCGAAAATCGAGTTCAGGCGTTTCAATAGAAGACTACACATTGATTATTTGTTTCAGGTCGCACTTGAGTGTCAGGTCAGTAGTGTGAAACCATAGTACATGTACTTTATTCAAGAATATCATACACAGACGAATATTTGTCAATCCAATTTTATTGCTCAGTCAATTCGTTGAACATCCTATATAACACCACGTACTGCAATTATAAAAAAAACATGGGGCGAAAAGGGACCAAACGGCATACATTATAAATTTTCCAGTACGCGCAATAGAAATGTAACGCTTGCGTAGAAATGTACGGCTGATCAGAGTCTTACAGCTCCATGACAGATACTCCAATTCGCAGTACATAAGAAGCAATGTGTAAAGGACATTTCAGACATCTAGAATATCAAGAATTTGAAATCTTGAAATAGATCTCCGATCCCATATAGTCACTCGGATATTTCCGTAAAACTGTGAATCAACATGGTGGACGTGTATTAATTTATATTGTGTGACATGACGTATGTCAGAATACGGAGCGGTCACATGACACAGGAAAAGGGTCTATACGAACAACGCATACATGTACACTAAGAGCTTTAGCAACGTGAAATTAGTTGCAACCAGCGATGTATTAAAAAAAATAACTGTACATGTACAATTTTCGTTGATGCATTTGCGTTCCACAGCCCTGCGTTCGTCCATACAAGGCGGATACATGTATAGAATTATATACATGAAGGGTTGGGTATAAGAATGAATGCTATTATTCTTGATATATTGCGTCGTTTCCCTGTGTGGTATACGTTATGAACAACTCGTCTTGCGATGGATACTCGGAAACGGGCGCCACTGTTCTCGCGTCAACTTGTGCCCTGTCCTTTCTGGTGTGTCTCGTTGCAGTTGTGCTAGTTTTTGTCCTCCGACTGTACAAATTGGTGGTTTATCGCTTGGCTCTCTACCAAGTTCTGGCAGCGTTGGTTCATTCGGGCCAGTACGTTATCAACATTATCAACATTAACTACTCGGAATCACCAGAGGTCTACGCCAATTTGTGCAGCACATTGGCCTACGTGAGTCTATCTTCGGGTTGGGCGAAGTTGCTGTTAACCCTTTTCGTGTCCGTCCATCTGTTTTGCTTCGCGGTGTTCCACAAGAATCTGAAAAGACTGGAGCCGCTGTACATGCTGGTGTCGCTGACTGCACCGCTAGCGATTGCAGCAGTTCCCGCCATAACACACAGTTATGGACTCTCTGGATCGTGGTGTTGGATAGCGAGCTGGCACGACAACTGCCCCTCCCGTCCCTTCACGACGGCCATCATCGAGCAGTTCGCACTGTGGTACGGTCCCTCCATGTTAATCCTTGCGCTAGCTTCCATCGCTATGGTTGTCATGGTGATTGTGTTGATTAGTCGGATGTACAGGTTCGGCAGTATTCGACATAACCAGAACTGGAATGCTCTCAAACAGCTTCTTCCCCTGTGCGTTTATCCTATCGCCTACTTCTTTCTCCTCGTACCGCCGTTCGTATTCCGAATTATCAGCGCGATTCACCAACCAACGTCCGGGCACATCGTAATGGTTGCCTTGTGCTTTTCTGGGTGGAACCTATTGGCAGGTGTCACGCTCATTGTCCATATCTCCGTGGCAACTCTGTGCTCGCGATCGAAGAACGGCGGAGCGACGTACAAGTGGTCACGTGTGCATCAGTATGGCAGTGCCACGAACGAAAACGCAAGCGCACAAGTCTCTCGTCCTTCCGACAGCAACGCTACCTATTATCCTTTACCAAATGACACCATAATCGAAGAATGATGTATATCCGTTTTTCAGAGCTTTTAAAGTATATGGAACGTTCTATACGAAAATGGGTCTTGTGGATTTCATTTTATAACATTTCATATTTCCCGGGCGTTACGCGCCATTAACGTATTACGACTGGCTTCGAGGACGTCCTCGTAATACGTTAATGGCCCGGGAAATATGCATTTTCTTTGCACACTTGTATCTCCATAACGGATAAAGCAAAAATTAACGAACAGAACAAATCAATAGCGGTAGGACCCGTCTACATAGGTACCTATTTTGAACCGATTTGGACACTCCTACCTGAAGATGTGGCTGTTTTGAACCCTACGGGGTATCGGACCTTGTAACGTCGGTACCCCGCATGTGTAAGACACCAGAATGGAAGTTCACATATAGTAATGGTGTGGTATCTTGTGCTAAAAATAGGAACCCGACAGTGTTAAGATATAATAATCGATTTAAATTTGTGGATTTCATTTTATAACATTTCATATTTCCCGGGCGTTACGCGCCATTAACGTATTACGACTGGCTTCGAGGACGTCCTCGTAATACGTTAATGGCCCGGGAAATATGCATTTTCTTTGCACACTTGTATCTCCATAACGGATAAAGCAAAAATTAACGAACAGAACAAATCAATAGCGGTAGGACCCGTCTACATAGGTACCTATTTTGAACCGATTTGGACACTCCTACCTGAAGATGTGGCCGTTTTGAACCCTACGGGGTATCGGACCTTGTAACGTCGGTACCCCGCATGTGTAAGACACCAGAATGGAAGTTCACATATAGTAATGGTGTGGTATCTTGTGCTAAAAATAGGAACCCGACAGTGTTAATCGATTTAAATTTTATGTTATAAAATAGACCCATTTTCGTATAGATCTATACGAAAATGGGTCTATTTTATAACATAAAATTTAAATCGATTATTATATCTTATTACTGTCGGGTTCCTATTTTTAGCACAAGATACCACACCATTACTATATGTGAACTTCCATTCTGGTGTCTTACACATGCGGGGTACCGACGTTACAAGGTCCGATACCCCGTAGGGTTCAAAACGGCCACATCTTCAGGTAGGAGTGTCCAAATCGGTTCAAAATAGGTACCTATGTAGACGGGTCCTACCGCTATTGATTTGTTCTGTTCGTTAATTTTTGCTTTATCCGTTAGAACGTTCCATATGTATTTATACCGTGAAATTAAACCACTTTGTTTATGTAGTAACGGTGTTCTATATATAGAGGTCGATCCTCTATTAGTACATTGTCAAAATGGACCACATCTCAGTGGCAACTCTGTGCTCGAAGAAAGGGTGGAGCGACGTACACGACAGTACGGCGCGTCCGGATCCAAGTTAGCAAGAGCACAAGTACATGCAAGAATCTCGACCTTCCGACCACATATATACCCGCGTACGGAAGCATTATCACATAAATATATAACGCTACAGTACGTCGTACTGTGGTACTGGCATTCTTCTAAAATTTGAAGCCATTATAAAATAACAGGTGTGCAAATCATTGGGGAGCTGCTATTGCAAACGCACACAGCACCAAGCCCAGCTGCCTCCATCAGTTGCTATATGCATGAATGCTCCAGTAGAGTGATGTCGCAATCAAGCAGCATTCTGATTGGTGCTTCACTTGAAATTTTAGAAGCAACGGAAACAACGTCGTGTGACTGGCTCACTCATATAGGGTGTTCAATTTTCTAGAGGCAGTAGCAGAATGATATCTACCAAACAGAAAAACACTTGTTCTCTTGTAGTGAGCTGGTACAAACTCGACTTTCGTATGCTACCCTTTGCTTCTATCATTGTATTTGTGCATGTTAGCAGACCATCACATCACCAACCTGTTTATGAACATGACCTTACCCTTTTTTGCTGTCATACAATCTTTGTTGCATATGGTTTGTGTATACATTTAGCCTTGTTTTGTTTATGTTTAAATACGGAGTTTAGTGTTATTTGAAACATATTTCTTGATTGCAAGATATTGTTGATTTGACTTGAAAATAATAAGTTGTCTATTGACTTGACATGCATAGCAGGATGGTGACAATACAGTGATGTGTTGCAGATAGCAGCCAGTTATTAACATCAGCTTAGCTGTGCAGAGCAGAAACATGCAATACCACGAATCACACAGGTCTACTGGCGGCCACACCTTTGACTGCAGGATGGAGCGGGTACTGGGTGCTGAAGTATTTGTTGTAGTCCACTCGGAGGAGCAGCTGTGCCAGGTGTGGGGTGACAACAGGGAAGACTGGAGCTTGAAGCTCTGCATGCAGAATGGCAGCAACAAAGGGGTTAAAAGATCCCAAATTAAGATTGTGCATGATATTGTACTATTATCTGCTTGTGTACATGTATATGTGCATGGATAAGATATATTTCTCGTAGTATACCAACAGCACATGCAGTACCATCAAACAGCCTTTTTTTTTTACTTTTTAAATGTACGCTGCATTAGCCATAGCTTCCTTCAATAAAAAATCTAGCATGTGCGCATGTATTAAAAAGACTCTTCACAATTCCCACAACTCTTAGAACCAACGCACGTAAGCAGCAGGACACGTAAAATTTAAATTTGGGATCGTTTCCGCGAAAAGGGACCTAGCGCATACATTATAAAATTTCCAGTACGCGCAATAGAAATGTAACGCTTGCACTGAAATGTATGGCTAATTAAAAATTCAGCGCCTTAAAACTCTATGACAGATACTCCAATTCTCAGTGCGAAGCAATATGTAGAAGGCATTTCAGTCTTCTAGAATATAAAAAAATGTGAAATCTTGAAAAAACATGCGTTATAGGTCCCTTTTCGCGGAAACGATCCATTAATATAATGTGATCGCTTCAATTCACACACGCTCTCGAGCTGTCCACCTTGCTAGATCAAGCTAAGCATTTTCATTTTCATAGAGGTACGGTGCCAACCTCTACACCACACATGCATAGACACTCACTCACTCATTCATATTTAGCGCCTTGCACACTAAGACCTGCCACTGACCTTGCCTATCTTCTCAATCTGCACCCTGCACTCAGGAGGCGTCAGATTGGGTAAGTGAAGCTGAAGGAGATGGCTCAATGCATTGCACTCCTCCAAGATCTGCTTCAGCACCTTGGAAACCTGTATCGAACATACACGTGCATGCATCAGTGGAGGTCAGCGAAGGTGGAACTTCCCATGCTGCTCGCATGCTGCTCGCCCAAAACGGATCAGACTAAATGTGAGAGCTAGAGACTAGAGTTATATAGAAATAAATAGTAAAAAAAAAGAAAAAAGAAATCAACACCACTGCCAGCATAATTATAAAAAACATATACAACAATGTATGCACGCTAAAACTTTAGTTACGTGAAATTATTGCAGCCATGCAGCGATGCATAAAAATTTTCGTCTATTCATTTGCATTTGCGTTTCACAGCCCTTGTTCGTCCGTACAAGGCGGATGTAGAATTATATACATTAAAGGCTGAATGTTATTAATTCTTCATTTCCCTGTGTGGTATACGTTATGAACAACTCGTCTTGCGATGGATACTCGGAAACGGGTGCCACTGTTCTCGCGTCAACTTGTGCCCTGTCCTTTCTGGTGTGTCTCGTTGCAGTTGTGCTAGTTTTTGTCCTCCGACTGTACAAATTGGTGGTTTATCGCTTGGCTCTCTACCAAGTTCTGGCAGCGTTGGTTAATTCGGGCCAGTACGTTATCAACATTATCAACATTAACTACTCGGAATCACCAGAGGTCTACGCCAATTTGTGCAGCACACTGGCCTACGTGAGTCTATCTTCGGCTTGGGCGAAGATGCTGTTAACCCTTTTCGTGTCGGTCCATCTGTTTTGCTTTGCGGTGCTCCACAAGAATCTGAAAAGACTGGAGCCGCTGTACATACTGGTGTCGCTGACTGCACCGCCCGCGATTGCGGCAGTTCCCGCCATAACACACAGTTATGGACTCTCTGGATCGTGGTGTTGGATAGCGAGCTGGCACGACAACTGCCCCTCCCGTCCCTTCACGACGGCCATCATCGAGCAGTTCGCACTGTGGTACGGTCCCTCCATGTTAATCCTTGCGCTAGCTTCCATCGCTATGGTTGTCATGGTGATTGTGTTGATTAGTCGGATGTACAGGTTCGGCAGTATTCGACATAACCAGAACTGGAATGCTCTCAAACAGCTTCTTCCCCTGTGCGTTTATCCTATCATCTACTTCTCTCTCCACGTACCGCCATTCGTATTCCGAATTATCAGCGCGAGTCACAAACCGACATCTGGCCAGATCGTAATGGCTGTCGTGTGCTTTTCTGGATGGAGTCTATTGGCAGGTGTCACGCTCATTGTCCATATCTCCGTGGCAACTCTGTGCTCGCGATCGAAGAAAGGCGGAGCGATGTACAAGTGGTCACGGTACACACCAATGGAGCAGTATGGGAGTGTCGGGAACGAAAACGCAAGCGCACAAGTCTCTCGTCCTTCCGACAGCAACGCTACCTATTATCCTTTACCAAATGACAGCATAATTGAAGAATGATGTGCATCCGTTTTTCAGAGCAGTAATTAGACCTTTCCATTCATGCATTAAAATATGGTCGAAAATGGATTTTATTTTATAACATAAAATTTAAATCGATATTAACGCTATCGGGTTCCTATTTGTAACACGACATACCACACCATTACTATATGTGAAAATCCATTTTGGTGTCTTACACATGCGGGGTACCGACGTTACAAGGTCCGATACCCCGTAGGGTTCAAGACGGCCACATCTTCAGGTAGGAGTGTCCAAATCGGTTCAAAATAGGTACCCATGTAGAAGGGTCCTACCGCTATTGATTTGTTCTGTTCGTCTAATTTTTGCTTTATCCGTTATGGAGATACAAGTGTGCAAAGTAATTGCATATTTCCCGGGCGTTACGCGCCATTAACGTATTACGACTGGCTTCGTAATACGTTAATATGGCGCGTAACGCCCGAGAAATATGCAATTACTTTGCACACTTGTATCTCCATAACGGATAAAGCAAAAATTAACGAACAGAACAAATCAATAGCGGTAGGACCCTTCTACATGGGCACCTATTTTGAACCGATTTGGACACTCCTACCTGAAGATGTGGCCGTCTTGAACCCTACGGGGTATCGGACCTTGTAACGTCGGTACCCCGCATGTGTAAGACACCAAAATGGATTTTCACATATAGTAATGGTGTGGTATGTCGTGTTACAAATAGGAACCCGATAGCGTTAATATTTCGGAAGATATATCGATTTAAAATCCACAAGACCCATTTTCGTATAGAACGTTTCTATACCGCGATGGACTGATGAACTTCTCTTTTTTTAATTAAACCGTGATGATGACGGATGGAGGGTAAGAGCTTTTATATCCTGACCTATTTTGTTTGTGTAGTAACCGTGTTCTATAATTTTATTTATATAAGGCCATCAGAGGTCGATCCTATATTACAAGGACAAGCACTCCAGGGCAAGTAATATGCGACCTTCCGACCGCATACTCGCGTACGTAAGCATTATCGCATGAAAATATAACGCTACGTATTACATGGTTCTGGCAACAAAGTCGCGAAGTTCTTCCGTTGCTAAGCACCAATCAGACTGTTGCTTAATCGTGACGTCGCGGTGTCATTATGAGCCCAATCTCACTGCTTTACCTTCCTGCATCCTAGTGATAAAATAACAGGTGTGCGGGGAGCTGCCATTGCAATCGCACACAGCACCACGCCCAGCTGCCTCCATCAGTTGCTATGCATGACGGGAGTGATGTCACATTCTGATTGGTGCATCAGATTTTAGAAGCATTTCCATGCGACTGGCTCATAGGTGTTCAATTCTGTAGAGGCAGCTAGCAGACATGATCTCTACCAAACAACAAAAGCCTTATTCTCTTGTAGTGAGCTTGCTACGAACTCGACTTACCCTTTGTGCTGCTATCATGTGTATTTAGCAGGTCATCACAACATCACCAACCTGTTCATGAACATGACCTTGTCCTTGTTGCTGTCAAGGGTAAGGTACCCTTAGTCTAACTCAAGTCAGATCACTTCTGCTACAGTCTTGTTGCATATGGTTTGTGCATACATTTAGCGTTGTTTTGTGTATGTTTGAATAGTAGTTACCTGGAGTTTAGTGTTATTTGAATAGTAGTTACCTGCATGGAGTTTAGTGTTATTTGAAACACATTTCTTGATTGCAAGATATTATTGATATGACTTGAAAATAATAAGTTTATATTAATTGCAGATGGCACAATGCGTAGGAGGATGCAACCCATGGAGAATGACACACGACGTGTTAGCAAACTAAGAGCAACTAGTTGTTACCATCAGCTTAGCTGTGCAGAGCAGAAACACGCAATACCACGAATCACACAGGTCTACTGGCGGCCACACCTTTGACTGCAGGATGGAGCGGGTACTGGGTGCTGAAGTATTTGTTGTAGTCCACTCGGAGGAGCAGCTGTGCCAGGTGAGGGGAGGGGCCATGGCTGCCACCTGCTGACAATATCTTGAACAACAGGGAAGACTGGAGCTTGAAGCTCTGCATGTAGAATGGCAGCAACAAAGGGGTTAAAAAATCCCAAAGGATTGGCATGATATTGTACTAGTATCTGCACTTGTGTACATGTATATGTGGATAGGATATATTTCCTGCAGTACTAACAGTACAATACCATCAAACAGCCTTTTTATTATTATTATTTTTAAATGTAAGCTGCATTAGCCAGAGCTTCCCTCAATAAAAAATCTAGCATGTGCGCATGTATTAAAAAGACTCTTTACAATTCCCACAACTCTTACAACCAACACACGTAAGCAGCAGCAGGACATGTAAAATTTATTGCAGCAATATAAATTGAATGCGATTGCTTCAATTCCCGAGCTGCCCAGCTTGCAAGATCAATCTAAGCATTTTCACAGCAGTACGGTGCATCGCATCCAACCTCTACTCAATCATTCTCTCTTTCATTGTAACCTTCATTTAGTGCCTTGCACACTAAGACCTGCCACTGACCTTGCCTATCTTCTCAATCTGCACCCTGCACTCAGGAGGCGTCAGATTGGGTAAGTGAAGCTGAAGGAGATGGCTCAATGCATTGCACTCCTCCAAGATCTGCTTCAGCACCTTGGAAACCTGTATCGAACATACACGTGCATGCATCAGTGGAGGTCAGCGAAGGTGGAACTTCCCATGCTGCTCGCATGCTGCTCGCCCAAAACGGATCAGATACAATGCGAGAGCTAGATCTAGTTATAAAGAGATAAATGGGATCGTTTCCGCGAAAAGGGACCTAACGCATACATTATAAAATTTCCAAAGAAATGTAATACTTGCATTGAAATGTATGGCTAATTAAAAATTCAGAGCCTTACAACTCTATGACAGTTACTCTGATTCTCAATGCGTAAGAAGCAATCTGTAAAGGACATTTCAGACTTTTGAAATCTTGAAAAAACATGCGTTAGATCCCTTTTTGCGGAATAGTATTTACACACCACCACTCATCACATTATGCCCCTCTCTTGTATTTGGGCCGCCCATTCCCCCTGTTTCCCTCCCTGTCCCCCCACCCCCTGGGGGGGGGGGGGGGGGGGGAGGGCTGTTGAAGGGGGTGGGGCTTACTGCATTATTTGCTAGGAGCAGCTGTGCCTGCAGTGTTGCTATGAACTTGTCATGAGCCATTCTAATGTGCTCAAAGTCATGTGTGGAGCTGATCTTCGACAGGAGAGCTGCAAACTGAGCTTCTAACACATCTACCTAAGTGCAAAGGAAAAGGCATGTTAATCAACCACTGTTGTGACATACATTAAAGAATAGCAGACAACACACTGTAGTAGAAAACAAGAGTTGTTTTGTTTTGTGCATGCTCATGTACAGCCACACATAATGACATACAGGGTGGGCATAATGACATACAGGGTAATTTATGATACGTTGTGCATGGGTTGTCTAATGCGCACTGAACTGAGTCCATCACGTGTGTGAGGGTCAATGCAATAGCAGCATGCATAGTAGTTTGCATTTGCGTTGTACACAAAAAAAGTTGCTTGACAAATAGAAGGGCTATTGTTGTTACTGAAGTGATTTCATTTGTCTGCAAGGACTTGAAGCAATGAAAAATTTATTTTATTTCTCCAAAGATCTGCAAGCACCACTTCAACATTTTCTATTACCCACTTCAAAGAGAGCTCAGATGCAATAGAAGATTAGTGGCATGCATGGCATGTACATGTATATGCAGACGGTTCAGCTATCCTCGATGTCATGTAATGTGCCAATGCTAATCTGTACCATCATGCCATCAATGCAAACTGATGCAAGCAATTCACCAGTATAACGCACCAACCAGCACTCAAAATGATTTAAATACTACACTACATGTACTAATAGGGCAACAAAAGACTTTTTACCAAACTGCATGTTAACTCCAAGCCGTTTTGAAATGGAATATATACGGGATTGTTTCCGCGAAAAGGGAGCTAACACATACATTATAAAATTTCCAATACGCGCAATAGAAATGTAACGCTTGTGTTGAAATATATGGCTAATTAAAAACCTTACAATACCATGACAGATATTCTGATTCTCAATGCGTAAGAAGCAATGTGCAGAGGACATTTCTGACTTCTACGAATATTTAAAAAAAATTTTTGAACTCTTTGAAAAAACATGCGTTAGGTCCCTTTTTATGGAAACGATCCCAATTACAATTATAATACTTTAAGTGGCAATAAACTAAAATTGCACTTGCACTGCACCTATTATGTACACATTAGGTGGGTCATACACCGACACACTTTGGAATGCTCATTGTGGTTTTAATTTCCTTTACAAATGCAAGGTCCCCAGACCATACAACATTCCAGAGGTGGTGCAGACCTGCACGTAGTACTGGAGATTGTCCACCAGGAAACCCATGTGGCTCCTCAGCTGCCACACCTGGGCCAGTTCCCTGGAGCGCCTCTTGTGTTGCATGAGGAGTGCCCAGCTCTGGTGGAGGGCCATCTGGGTGCGACGAATGGACAGCAGGAACTTGAACAGTGAGTTGTACCTGTGCAAGGTCATAAGACAATATGCCATTTGAAAGTTTTACATCATATACTATACACTGGAGAGTAGATATACAATCAGATGATAGGTATACCTTAGGAGAATCATGAAGCTGTTTGATGGCACAAAAACAATTTAACAAAAAGGCAGGAAAGATGCATAATTTATTAATAATAAAACAAAATAAATTTAAGTCGTATGTTTTCACTTCTTCGTTTTATGCACTCAGGGAAATCAGCGGACATGTAATGGATTTTCAGCGCAACCCGTGGCTCACTTTTCCAGCACAGGGGGTGTAAAGAGGAGATGGTGGGGCCAGCTGACAGTGTAACACAGTCCAAGCCGCTCCCACGGATTGTCAGCGTCCCCTGTGGGTGTGGCAGCCACAGGGGCAGCCAGAGGAGTCATGGTCAGTGTAAACTGCTTAGCTATGTCGTCGCTCTCGATCGCCACCTAATTTGTGAGCAAACAAAAGAAAATGCACTGAAAGCGCTTGCATTTGCACTGCGCAAAATATTTGACACGTATACATTAAATGTGTATGCATGTGCAAATGTGTGCATGTACAGTGTATGTGCAATGTGTGTGCATGCTTGTCAGAAACTCCTGTTTGAGGATTGCATAGTATTAGCTCATCCATCTCAGGGAGCATGTACAATGGGTGTGCTTTATATAGACCGGTACACATGTACATGTACATGTGTGGACCTTTGAGTGCACTATACAATATAAGTATACATGTATGGGGTGTCTCATAGCACTGAAGTGAGTCTATTAATAGTTATTGACCTGCACTACGTAGGCAGAATATCATAGCTCAAGCTAATTAAGGTTAAGTGTCATAGCTAATAAAAATGTAACCAACCAATTCCCTCTAAAAATGAAGTTCCAATAATAATAGTCTCATGGGTAGAAGTATACTGTGATTACTGAGTTACCCACTTGGAGTGTGCTTATGTGATAAATCAAGTTCTCTCATCTTAATTTTATGTTTTGATGTTATAAACCAAACTCAGTTAACAATTTGAAAGTTGTGGTAAGAAACCACAACTTTATTTGGTAATGACAATCATTTGGAAGTATAACATACTTGATTTCAGTATATTGAAACTAATGATCAATAATATTATATCCCATCCATTAGTTGAGAAACTCAACATACAGGCTCCAGACTGGAGTTATCCATTCATGGCAGTTGCTGAAATCGTGAGACACGTGCAGCCATGAATGTGCAGTGTACCAGTGTATGCTCGAAGCATGTGTGTCACATGCTTATGTGCATACCCTTGTGCATGCAAACTGTATACCCTTGTGCACGCAAACTGCATACCCTTGTGCATGCAAACTGCACACCCTTGTGCATGCAAACTGCATACCCTTGTGCACGCAAACTGCACACCCTTGTGCGCGCAAACTGCACACCCTTGTGCACGCAAACTGCACACCCTTGTGCATTCAAACTACATACCCACGAATGCTCATTGGTCAGCCCATATCCCCTGCAACCCACATCTGCACACACACATGTACACAGACACGTTCTTGACCTTGATCATGGCTTGCTTGAAGCAGGTGTTCACATCTATGGTGGAGACATGGAATAGCAGCACTTTCTAGACATACACACTGTTGTCCAATGGAAAAATGTTACATTTGGAGCAGAGTCCTGGGAGTCCAAATGACAAAATTTATAGACGAAGTACATCCCAGGTGCACATATGTTACAGAACTATTATTTAGCCGTCGCATTATACAAAGCAAGGAAGAATGCGAACAGTAGCCTTGTGTGTGAGAGGGGAGAGAGAGAGAGCAGGGTCGAGTCACCCATCATCCATGACCCACTCCTAAGCTGCTGCTAATTCACCACACATTACATGTGGGACTTGACACACACAACACGCTCATTATGTACTCATTCACATTCAATACCAGTTCAATACACACACAAAGCTACCACCCAAAAATCTGTTAACCAACTCTACCATTGGCAGGGATCTGGGGTGCAACAGGCAGAGGTGCAAAGTGTGGTGACAGCACCTCCTACTGATAGTGTGTGTATTCCTGTACAATGTGAGGTGACCTCTTAGAGTGGGCCCAACATCAGGTGACCTCTTAGAGTGGCCCAGCATGGGGTGACTTCTTAAGAATGGGCCCAAATGAGGTGACCTCTTAGAGTGGGCCCAACATGAGTGACCTCTTAGGGGCATGGGGTGACCTCTTAGAGTGGGACAGCGTGAGGTGAGGCCCAACATGAGGTGACCTCTTAGAGTGAGGTCGTGTGTCCAACATGAGTGGCTGTATACTTGCCTTTTGATGCTCACTCATGAGTCATTGCATACATAATTGTTGGCCTCACACATGCAAGCACATGTGTGCATACCCCCAATATATGCATATACACAGACAGCACACACACACACCACATACACACACACACATACACACACACATACACACACATGCATACACACAGACACAGACACACACACAAACACACACATAAACACACACACACACACACACACACACATTCATACCATGTTCAGTGATTTGCTGTTGGGATGCCTTCATGAATGGACTACTGAGGTCGATGAAGGATTGGTACAACTCCCCTCTTCCAAGCAGAAAGAAACTCTTGACTGTCTAAAGGAAGGCAACTGGGTCCATTTTACGTACATGGAATATCCCTCCTCTCCCCCTAACCATATCCCTCCTCCCTCCTCTCCCCTAACCATATCCCTCCTCCCCCTCCTCCCCCTAACCATATCCCTCCTCCCCTCTCCCCTAACCATATCCCTCCTCCCTCTCCTCCCCTAACCATATCCCTCCTCCCCCCTCTCCCCTAATCATATCCCTCCTTCCTCCTCCCCCTAACCATATCCCTCCTCCCTCCTCTCCCCCTAACCATATCCCTCCTCCCCCTCCTCTCCCTAACCATATCCCTCCTCCCTCCTCTCCCCCTAACCATATCCCTCCTCTCCTCCCCTAACCATATCCCTCCTCCCTCCTCTCCCCCAACCATATCCCTCCTCCCTCCTCCCCCCTCTCCCCCTACTTCCTCTTCAACGGTTCTTATACCCATCTGGGGAATGCATTCTAACAACAATTGCAATGAAACTTTTACTCGCCTATGCAGCAAATGGGTTGCAGTAGTTTAATTGCTCAACATTCCTCATCTAAGCCTGTGCTTGATCTACCTGCCCAGCTAGTCATCCATGTTCCCTAATCAGCCAACCATTCCCCTTCTAACTAATTAAGTAATAAATGACTTCTAGCAACATGCCCTCATTGGGTACCTGGAGGTGGTCCAACAGGTGACACTCCTCCACAACAAGTTTCCACAGGTGCTGAAAATTAGTAAGAGCAAAAGGAATCAGTTAGTAAAGAGAATAGGTTAATGAGGAAGGAGAAAGGAGAAGAGATTAAGGAAAGGGGAGGAAGAAGAGGGTTTCGTAGGACAAAGCTCTGTGCCATACCACATGAAACGCATGCCCTTTAATGCACTGCATCAAAATACATATTTCAAATGTTATTGCATTCAGGTGCAGCACAAGCCACATTAGGCATGAAGATTGCCTTCACAAATCACTACCTGCTACTTCAAGCGTGCTGTTCATGAAGTGTAGTTGAGGAGGAAAGCTCACATTGTTTCAATATCTGTAGTTGGACCTTACCAACATATGTACCTGATTGCCAAATCCTTAAAATAGGGTCTGGGGAAGAGGCTATGCAGGTTGCCTGGGCGACACAGCCAAACTACACGCGTGTAACGCTTGAGTGCCATGTACATGTATACACACCGGTGAGAAGTGAGGAGTGCACTTGGTATACAAGCATATGCACATTGAGTGGATTCACCCACCCACCATTGTCTGGGTCAGATTAGGTGTCTTACCTGACCTACTGAGTCCCTGATATGCTCCACAACTGTTTCCAATTCTCTTAGCTGGAACAACGGCTTTTGCTGGAGTTCTTGAAAGAGAGCACCAAACTTGTACTGGTCAGCTTTGAGATCTGCAGCTTGTTGAGCAATTCATTTGTAAAGATAAAATCTTGAATAAGAAAAATTTATATACGAGATGTAGATCAAGAACATGTATTGCATTGAGACCATTACTTGCATAAATTATCTATTAATTAAAAAGACTATTTTAAGGGCAATGAATCGTTAGAAAATGGAATTGAGTTTCAGAAGACACACAGTATGCTCACAGTAGTGTACATGAACACACACACAGTATCCTCTTGTGTACACTTTATAGATTTCATAACTAGTATAGCAGGTACTGTAGTTTGCACTCTGTATGAAAAGGGCCAACTATATACAATACAAAGAAAGTAGAAGATACTAACCATTGTACCTGATACATTTAAATACAACAGGAGTGCAATAGTCCCAACAGATGGCATTCGCCAAGGGCTTCTTACATATAAGCATAGAAGAGATCAGCTTCGATGCACCATACAAACAGACTAACTGATTCAAGAGCCCAGTTGCTAATAGGCTATGAAGTTGAAACACATTTTCTTTCCAAAAGGATTAGTGACAAAATGGCACTTAATACATAATCATCTGGTTAACAGCTGTGCCCTTCTTTACCTGAAACATTTGATAAATAGACAATAGCTTTACATAACTCGATTAGATACACACACACACACACACACACACACACACACACACACACACACACACACACACACACACACACACACACACTCACACACACACACACACACATGATAACCTCATTGAGAAAGTGCATGCAGTTTCAACCAAGCAACACTAACACCTTGTACAGTGACCCAGAATGAATACAGTCTGTCTACATGTACATACTTAACCATTAACACCCAAACACTTTGGGTTTTGCAACACAAATGACCCCCCCCCCCCCCCCCCCCCCCCGTCCCCCATGGGCATGGGACATCTACTGTACACCAGACACAGCTGCGAAAGAGTGACGTATGTACACTAGAACCCTTGAAATGAGGACACCTTAATAATCAAGACACTTGCGGTGAGTCCCGAAGGTGACCTTAATGTTGGTTAAATTTAAATGGATATTTGCTAACCCCAGCGATACACACATTACATTCAATGACCAATTTGAAGGAACATACTAGCTTGTGACAGTGGCGTTACTACATTACATTCAATGACCAATTTGAAGGAACATACTAGCTTGTGACAGTGGCATTACTACATTACATTCAATGACCAATTTGAAGGAACATACTAGCTTGTGACAGTGGCGTTACTACATTACGTTCAATGACCAATTTGAAGGAACATACTAGCTTGTGACAGTGGCATTACTACATTACATTCAATGACCAATTTGAAGGAACATACTAGCTTGTGACAGTGGCATTACTACATTACATTCAATGACCAATTTGAAGGAACATACTAGCTTGTGACAGTGGCATTACTACATTACGTTCAATGACCAATTTGAAGGAACATACTAGCTTGTGACAGTGGCATTACTACATTACATTCAATGACCAATTTGAAGGAACATACTAGCTTGTGACAGTGGCATTACTACATTACATTCAATGACCAATTTGAAGGAACATACTAGCTTGTGACAGTGGCGTTACTACATTACGTTCAATGACCAATTTGAAGGAACATACTAGCTTGTGACAGTGGCATTACTACATTACATTCAATGACTAATTTGAAGGAACATACTAGCTTGTGACAGTGGCATTACTACGTATTACGTTCAATGACCAATTTGAAGGAACATACTAGCTTGTGACAGTGGCGTTACTACATTACATTCAATGACCAATTTGAAGGAACATACTAGCTTGTGACAGTGGCATTACTACATTACATTCAATGACCAATTTGAAGGAACATACTAGCTTGTGACAGTGGCGTTACTACGTATTACATTCAATGACCAATTTGAAGGAACATACTAGCTTGTGACAGTGGCATTACTACGTATTACATTCAATGACCAATTTGAAGGAACATACTAGCTTGTGACAGTGGCGTTACTACATTACGTTCAATGACCAATTTGAAGGAACATACTAGCTTGTGACAGTGGCATTACTACATTACGTTCATTTGAAGGGACATACTAGCTTGTGACAGTGGCGTTACTACCGAGAGTTGTTGGTGGACCAGCTCCTGCGACCTCTTGTGAAATATCTGGATAGCTTCTCCAGTGAACAGCACCTGAAGACAAGTGGGAAGGGGTGTGGCTATCCACACGTGACCACACCACCCAAAGCACCACACACACACACAAACATACACAAACACACACACACACACACACACACACACACACACACACACACACACACACACACACGCATGCACGCACACACACACACACACACACATACACACACACACACACACACACACACACACACCTTGTCTGCCACTCTGACTGGTATATACGAAGGCAGAAGTGCTGGTGCTATCCTGAACTGGTGGGTGTCGTCTTGTACCTTTGCTGAGCCCGGCTGGTCAGGTTGGCCCCTCTCGATGAAGAATTCTTTTCCTTGATCAAGAAGCACTCCGTGAACCATGAAGGCAGAGAGCTGTTTGTACAGCACCCCATGGCAAATCCACAGTATCCTGCAAGTGGTGTGTTGTGTGGAAGTGTGTGATGTGATGTGTGGAGGTGTGATGTGTGGAGGTGTGTGTGATGTGTGGAGGTGTGTGATGTGTGGAGATGTGTGATGTGTGGAGGTATGATGTGTGGAGGTGTGTGATGTGTGGAGGTGTGTGATGTGTGGAGGTGTGTGTGATGTGTGGAGGTATGATGTGTGGAGGTGTGTGATGTGTGGAGGTGTGTGATGTGTGGAGGTGTGTCATGTGATGTGTAGAGGATGGTGTGGAGGGGTGATAATTAATGTGTGATGTGTGGAGGTGTGGTGTGGCGTGCAATGTGTAGAGGATGGTGTGGAGGGGTGATAATTAATGTGTGATGTGTGGAGGTGTGGTGTGGCGTGCAATGTGTAGAGGATGGTGTGGAGGGGTGATAATTAATGTGTGATGTCACATACGCACACAAGCAATACTGTACTTGTTCACATTGTAAGCACAAAAAAGGGTCAGAAATTGATGCAAATATGGGTTTGAAGATGGTTAATAATTGAAGCATAATAAATACGCAAGAGGGTTTAGAAATGGACTTGCTTTGTATAGGTACTTTGAAGGATGGGGAAGCCACTGGAACACTGCTCATGGAGGTGAGTGAGTATCTGGCAGCCATGAAGCTGAATGGGATCAATGAAGGATGAGGCAGTATGGTGTGTGTGAGTGTGAGTGTGTGTGTGTGTGTGTGTATGTGTATGTGTATGTGTATGTGTGTGTGTATGTGTATGTGTATGTGTATGTGTGTGTGTGCATGTGTGTGTGTGTGTATGTGTATGTGTATGTGTATGTGTATGTGTACGTGTATGTGTGTGTGTGTGTATGTGTATGTGTATGTGTATGTGCATACGCATGGGTACATGCATGTCTACAGTGTATGTGTGTAGGCATGGAGCGTGTGCCTGCACCAACACACAACTCCACCAACCACAAATGAAACATGCGTGCACATTCAGTTGTACCGCAGTTGTACTACACTGACGGGAGAGAAAATCACGGGAAAGGAACTCCCCCCTACAGCTTATCGTGTCCATAGAAACACAACCACACAAATACTAAAAAGATCTCCACCTTTTGTTCGCGGATGTACTTAAGGCAGTCGTCAAGTGAAGGAAGAAGAACCTGAAACTGAACAATACATCAGTAGTTTAGGTGTGTGTGTGTGTGGGGGGGGGGGGAATAGAAAGTAATGCACATGTGTAACTCGAAGTTAGATAGAAAGTGAAAGTGCATGAGTAAGAAGAAGACATATTAGTGCTGGCCAGTGTTGACATAACAAGAACATGCAATGGTCGTCAGACACATGCAGATGCACGCAAGTGAGGTTGCTGTGTTGTGTCAAAGGGCTGGTTAACTAGTGGATCAATGGTAAACTATTAATGCAGGCTTCGTAGCTACTGCATTGTAGCAAAGCTTTTTTTTTAATAAAACAATCCTCTGTAACGTTAGGTCCAGTGCGGTCCCTTAGAATGGGGTAAGGTAACATGGAGAAGGGGCAGCATACAAGGCTTTAGGGAGGCAGGACAGCGTGGATGGTTCAATCAGTTGATGGTAAACGTTGTAGGACAACAGTGAGCATCTTACCTCTTGGAAGACATGCAGGAGGTGGGTCAAGGGGAGGTGAGGATCACCGATACACTGTGGAAAGGTAAGGACATGAAATGCTGCATTGCAGTGTATGCATTCCACACACACTCACACACACACACTCATGGTACACACACACACACTACCAAAACTTGCCACTCAAGTTTGAGCATTCATTAGCAACCAATGTGAAACCTCATACCCATCTTTACCTTCATCTCACCATAATCCACCTTTGAACACCTAATAAACTCTGTGATCTGTTTTACCTTTTTTTTTGCCATAGAAATTTTTTCTCTACTGTTCAAAGGAAGGCAGAAATATTTGGTTTGAGGAGGAGGGATGTGTGAGGGGAGGGAAGAGGTGGGATGTGGGAGGGAAGAGGTGGGATGTGGGAGGGGAGGGAAGAGGTGGGATGTGGGAGGGAGGGAAGAGGTGGAATGTGGGAGGGAGGGAAAGAGGTGGGTGGGATGGGGAGGGAGGGAGGTGAGGGTGTGTGGGAGGGAGGGAAAGGAGAGGTGGGACGGGGGGGAGGGAGGGAAGAGGTGGAATGTGGGAGGGAGGGAAGAGTGGGATGTGGGAGGGGAGGAAAAGGGTGGGATGTGGGAGGGGAGGGGAAGAGGTGGGATGTGGGACGAGGGGTTGGGATTGTGTGAGGGAGGGAAGAGGTGAGATGGGGAGGGAGGAAGAGGTGGGATGTGGGAGGGGGAGGAAGAGAGGTGGGTGTGGGAGGGAGGGAAGAGGTGGGATGTGGGAGGGAGGGAAGAGGTGAGATATGGGAGGGAAGAGGTGAGAGTGGGAGGGGAGGGGAGGAAGAGGTGAGATGGGAGGGGAGGAAGGAAAGAGGGTGGGGGATGTGGGAGGGGAGGGAAAGAGGTGAGATGTGGCGGGGAGGGAGGGAGAGAGATTGGTGAGATGTGGGAGGGGAGGAAAGGAAAGACGGTGGGATGTGGGAGGGGAGGGAAGAGGTGGGATGTGGGAGAGGAGGAGAATAGGTGGGAGGGAAAGAGGTGGGATGTGGGACTTAGCTGGGAAAGAGGGAGGGGCCAATTCACTACTGTCAACATCAATAGGCTAATGGGGGTTGGGTAGAAATAAAACTGCCAACATCAAGATCTGTTGAACCTTTTGGGATCCAGGGGACCAGGGGATCCAAGGGACTCCTGGACACACCAGAGGATCCATGAGGGTTCACTGTACCTCGTGCTCAGCTCTGACCAGTGCTTCTCTGTAGGCATCAAGAGTGCACTCAAAACCATGAGCCAGAGCATGCAAGATACAGACCATCATCTAAGTGTGTGTGTGTGTGGTGTGTGTGTTGTGTGTGTGTGTGTGGTGTGTGTGGTGTGTGTGTGTGTGCACGTTTGTGTGTGCGTGCGCGCGTGTGTGATGGGTGCGTGTTGTGGTGTGCTGTGTGTGTGCATGTGTGTGTGCATGTGTGTGTACATGTGTGCATGTGTGTGTACATGTGTGTGTGCATGATGTGTGTGCATTGTGTGTGCGTTGTGTGCGTGCAGTGTGTGTGCATGTGTGTGTACATGTGTGCATGGGAGTGTGTGCATGGGAGTGTGTGCATGGGAGTGTGTACATGTGTGTGTGCATGTGTGTGTGCATGGGAGTGTACATGTGTGCATGTGAGTGTGTACATGGGAGTAAGGAGAAGGAGGCTAACACTTGAAGCCATGCTGCAGCTTCCACTGGAATACTCATCGTGACAAATTTTTCTGCACTCTATATTCCACCCCTTTCAAGGAATTACTCCTATTTCATGGAGTATGTAACACTCATTATATATAAACATGTACCATATGACCATACATGGGCATAAATGGCTACTCTAATACACATAAGATTTACATGCACACAACACTGTCCACACGCTCTGACATGCTCTGGGACCAAGGCACCTTTTGGGAAGGTCAAATCATGACATCAGTAGGTCTTAAATTCAATCATTCCACCTAAGAAGGCACCCCATGCCAGGACTTGGAATACAGGTCTCTTGCAACCATCAAAAATTGCTTTGAGATTAACTGATGTTTTGAGACCAACTGATGATATTGATAATGTCCCCCTGCCTTGTGGTGTAAGATACGCATGCAATGGGGGATAAAATGATACGAATGTACTGAGAATTGAGTGTGCGTGTGTGTGTGTGTGTGTGTATGTATATATGTGGTGCATGTGTGTGGTGCATGTTGTGTGTTTTTGGTGGTGGTGGTGGTGTGTGTGTGTGTGTGTGTGTGTGTGTGTGTGTGTGTGTGTGTGTGTGTGTACTTACAACCAGAATGGACAAACTCTGGTTGGACGTGGTCCACTAAGGTTGGACCATGCCCAACTAGGCAAACCCCACCTCTTCAAGGTTGGGACCCAAGCTACGATATAATCTTACATGTAACAAAATCCAAGCATTGCCTTTTACATTACACACGTCATAGCACAAACTATGCATGCCAGCTGTTGTATCACATTACATACTGTACAACCAAATGATCCAATCAATAGCAATACTCACTGCACAAGAATAGAATGCCAATTTAGCATCAAAGCCCTAGAGGCAACACACTTCTCTTCAAACAACGCAGACGTATCCTGTTTCATACACAGCACACATGTCCATGTACTATAATGACTGCCATACGTACAGTGTATCCTTCCATTATTGACCATTACATCACACACATAATCCGTTTGGGCACGCTATTTAATAACACTGATCTCCTGCATCAAGATGGGAATGGACAAAGAACTTAAGAGGATCTTTTACTGGTATTACTTGTGGCGGACTGGGTAAGCGACGATGAGTTCTGCTCCCAGACAAATTCCCTCAGGTGCCTGTAATGCGTGCCTAGTCTGCATATCTTGTTCAGTATGCTGACTTCGCTCGGATGGATGAAAGGAATGTCCGGTGTTACCTACGTATAAAGAGCGAGGTGTTAAAAGCGTCGCCTATATTTTTCGAGAGCACTTGCTTCTATCACTCCTGTTTTAGTCGAGGTAGAGAAGACGTTGCCTGGGTAACCAGACAGAGCAAGAAGTAGTTCGTGCTGCATTGCGCAACGCTGTACTTAGTACATGTGTTTATATTATGTTGAAGAGCGGGAGAATATAAAGGGTTAATATTCTCCTTTGCCCCGCCTTCTCGCATTTCGCTCCGATCGCATCCATGGCTGAGACCAACAACTACGATTTTCTCTTCAGGAGGCCGTCGGTGTTGCTGCAGAGCGGCTATGAGGTCAGTTTCTCATCAATATGCACTCGCGCAGGGGTGTTAGTGGATTTGTGGGGGGGAGGGGGGCGGGGTAGGCCTAGTAATGCAGTCAATTTTGTCACCTTCCAACCCCCTCCCGCCAAAACGACCCGTGCAGGGTTTGGGGCAGTAGAAAAACTGGATCTGCATTCGTACTTCGTGTACTCGCATTATGCTATCAATCTTGCCACTCCGGCTGCGTTTGAAAGCGATGTGTGATAATCTTTCCTTCCCTCCGAACATGCACTTGCAACACAAACACACACACACACACACACACACACGCACACGTTTTTTCACGTACACCGTAAATAAACAAACAAAACAAAACAAAAAAAAAGGACTCCATCCTCAACATGGGAGCCGCTATGACAGCGACAGAATTTACGACTGCTGCAAAATTGTGTCTTTCCTTTGCGCTTCCCTCTGTGGTAAGTGCGATAATTGGCCCATACTGTTGCTACAATGTAAAGCTTCTTAATTAAAGTGATTGTGTACAATCAACTCGGGGCCTACTCACTAATACTATTTGTGCAGGGGAATGTGCCTAATAGAAGAGAAGATTGGTGAGTGTCCCTTGCCGCCGCTCCCCACTCACACCACCCACACACAATTACTCTCACCACTATAGGTTTAGTAAATATTCATTCATTCTTTTATTGTAAATACCGCATTTGTGTTATTGTTGGTTGCCAAAGAAGGAACGACCGTTGTTTTCAATAGGCTAATTGATCATCACATACACAGGAGAGATCCACATTGAAGAAGTGTCTCCATAACTCCTCGTACAACCTCCACAATGCTCCCTCTTATTGCACATTGCACATTGAGGTCTTCATACTGATAGACATCCTGGGGAAAGGGGGGGGAGGAGGGGGGGGGGTAGTCAGTGGTAAGAACTAATGGTCACTGCCACTTTTCTCTGCAGTCAACAGGTGTAGTCATGCTGCTTGATACTGAAAACAATGAACTTGCGTATTTCAAAGAGGACAAAGAAGTGAAGCACCTGCCAAAGAAGGGAATTGTCTGGTGTGTTTGCATGATTGTATGTATGCATGTGTACAGTACAACGCTATTAAATGGTTATTACTCATATAAATTAGTAAATTAACAAGTTAAAAGTTGTGCCAAAGGATCATTAAGACAAATTCAGCATACCGTAGTCTAGTAGCTTCAGATTAAAAATTAAGCTAATTAAAATATTAAGCTAATTAAATGGATAGATTTTCGACACAACTATTATTTCTGTTTAGTTATGAAATTCAAATCACTTAATCAAATTTAAGGTTGGTTAATTTAATTTCTAATTAAGTTTTAAAAACATGAACAATAAAATTAAAATACCAGAAATGAAATGGGACTGAAAACATGCCCGGAGTTGCTAGTGTGCAGGGAGTGTTCTGACCTGTGATGAGCAGTAGTGACTTGTTCTCTAAGGTCCTTGAACAGGCAATGTGCTTCCAGGCATATCATTCGGTGTAACTTTTATGAAGCACTTGGAGGTTCTGGGAAGTAGCCGCATGTGATGGACCAAACTTTAGCAGTACATCAAACCAGTCACTGACCATTTTCAGTTCCAGAATCCTCAACGTACCAACTTTGGTGCCATTTGGGGAGTTGCTTTAAGGGCCTAATCAGTGGTATAGCTGTCACCACCTAAAACAGCATCAACAACAGGTCACCTTGCGTTACACCCTCATTACTGTAAAGGACATGCTCAGATCCTTTTCAAAAATAACATGGAGTGACCATGGTGTGTCTTAAATAGGAAACGGCTGCCAAAGTGCATTCCACAAGGCTATGACTCAGCTTGCAGCACTACACGCATTCCTAGCATCTACAAGAATGAGGCTCCAGCCACTTCCCTCATAAAGGTCCATACCAGCTTTGAGGCCAGAAGCTAAATTGATCAGTGCCACAAATATCTACAACATCTCTACCAGTAGTCATGCTCATGGTCTTGCTCAACACACGATGTAGGCATTCCCCAACATCCTATTGGCCTGACTCCAGTACATTTGTCCAATGGATTAGTCGGCTAGCCATCAATGCTCTAATGTCATTCCAATCCACCGCAATATGTCAGCAAACAGCTTCTCTCATATGTGAACTATGTGTGAAAGACTAGCAACTAATAGTTACTAAAATATTTATCACCATTTTTTCATTTTGTTTGATCATTATTTCAATAGATTTTAGAGGACCTTGATAGCATTTCTTAACCTTTTTTCACAATTATTTTCTATTCAGTATGGTTTATGAATAATAAACCAGTAATAATAACAATTTATGTAAACTGCAGGGATGCTGTACGTCAGCGTACCCTTGAAGTGAGGCGTTTGCCCGTACCGGATGACGACCCCATCAGAACTGTCGTGCCCAACCTTGTGCAGGGCAGTGGACAAGTGTGTAAGTGAATCAAGCTAACATTTTTATCCTTCTTATAAAATTGGTGTGTGATGAGACTGTTTATGGATGCCATTTCAATGGAATATGCATTAAAATAATAAATACTTTGTAAAATACTGACATGACTAAAACTAGCACAGCTGCACTGATGGTATCCTGGAGGCAATGTGTCTCCTCCTCATCCCTACATCTTGTCAAATAATAAACAAGACTCATTGAAGTAGTTAGACATTATGATTTGATGAGCCATCTTGATGCCAGCCTAGATCAGTAGGACCACCATTGTTTCCATCCAGTTGTGATTGTACCTGTGGTTGACCAAAGGCGTTCATCGTACAGAGTGCTTGTCTTGCTTCTGGTGAGTAGTCCCAAGGAGTGGGTGTAGTTGTCGTTACCTTCGCACATGCACACAATGTGGGCACGCACATGCATGCACTTGTGCACACACCAACATACATACACTCGTGTATCTGGGGTCTGGTTTTTGTTGCACTTGTTTGTTTATCTTTAATTTTCCCATCCTTCAGGCTGTATGTGATGAGCCATCTGAGGTGCATTTTGAGAGGCTGAGGCTTCTGGAGAGAAATGTGAGGGTCTTGGGCTTAGAAGGAAGGGTAGCTAATAATGGGTAGCCATAATGCCTCAAGGGTAGTGTGATATAAAAGGAAGGGCAGCTAATGGACAGTCATAATACCTGATGGGTAGTGTGATATAGAAGGAAGGGTAGCTAATGGTAGCCATATGCCTTATGGGTAGGCATATTGTGTGATGCATTCCTCCTGTTCCCGGATGCCGGAGCATCTGGTGTGTGGGTGTGTTTCATCTGGAGGCACTATCCTTTGTTGCCTAGGCAATGGTGGCAGCTGCTCGAGTGTTGGCCCATGAGACGTCCGAAAAGGAAAGGGCAACAGTTGAAAATATGCTGGAAGTCTGTGGTATGGTCCTTCACCTCATGTCTGCTGTATGTGTGTACATATGTGAATGTGTGTATGTGTGCATGTGTGCATGTGGGTATGTGTGAATGTTGCATGTGTGAATGTGTGCATGTGTGAATGTGTGAATGTGTGCATGTGTGAATGTGTGCATGTGTGAATGTGCGAATGCATGAATGTGTGCATGTGTGAATGTGTGCATATGTGCATGTGTGTATGTGTGAATGTGTGTATGTGTGTACATGTGTGTGTGTGTACATGTATGCATATGTGCATGTGTGCATGTGTGCATGTGTGTACATGTTTGCATACACGTGTTTGTGGATGTGTGTTTTGCACATGTATGTATGTGTGGATGTGTGTGTGCATTTGATGTATGCATTTGTACATAGTGTGTGTATGTGTGGTGGGGTGTGTGTGTGTGTGTGTGTGTTGTGTGTGTGCCAATCTTGCAATATGCATGGGAGGTGCGATTTTGGTCGTGACTTGGAATTTCTGCTAACATCAAACCATAGGGGACCTGATTGACTTGGATATTGTGTCTCTTTCGATCAAGATATTGAAACATGTAAGCACAAGGCACTTCTTTTGTTGCTGCCTGTTGTTGACAAGGTTTTTTTTCGACTAATAGAATACCATTGAACGATAGATGATGTGAGAATAATTGCAGCTGTGTGGGGAAGGAGGGGTAGGGGGAGGAGCTCTTGTGTGACAGTAGAATGGCACGTCTCAAAGCATTGTCCCTAATTAATGCTCATCGCTCTGTCACGTTACAGATCATGAGCATTGTCAATCCAAGTGTGTGCACACTATTTGTGCATGAAGATAGCACTCAGGAGCTCGTGGCTTATGTAAGGCAGTGTTTCGTTTGGGCAGATATAAGTTGCATTATCTTGTGGGCTTGGTTTAGGCCTACAATGGAGTTGCCTTGGATACGGAGATGAGAAAGCCTGTGAGTGGACATTTTCAGTGTGTCTTGTAAGAGTGGAGTCTTTAAGAACTTATTTCATTTCAACAATAGGTAGTCGAGAGCATATACGGCGAGTGCTTCACAATGGGGCAGGTGTTGAACATTAGCAATGTTCAGCAGGTAAGATCTAAGAAGATGTACAAAGCTTGTCTCACGCAGCCGTGTGTGCAAACTACATGCAGGATTTAAGGTTCAACCCGAGAATTGATACAATCAAAGGTGAGGTTACGTATGCAGAGAGCTGCAAGGGAGTGTATAAATAGACGAATCAGATGTATGGGAAGGTTGTGATGGGACAATCTGAATAGTTTACAGTTGAGAAAGGTAAGGGTACCCAGAGGGAAGCATATTGAAGGACAATAAAGTTGTGAAAGTGCAGAGGGTTAAGCAAAATGATGTAATCAGGCAGCCATATTAAAGCTTGTACAAGGTGCAGTGTTTATACACAGAAGATGTTTATGGTATTTAATTAAACTGAGAAGGAATGGAAAATTAACCATTTGGGATTTCCACCAGGATCCATTTCCAATCATCTTAACAGATGATAATGCAAAGTGGTTAGCACGGTAGCAATTTAATGACAGCACAAGAGTCTGAGTGCCTCCGAATACAAAAATAGGGCTGCGACACCTAATCCAAGTGGGTTCAAAGTGTCGCTATGATGTGCAAGCGTGTGCTCGTTACAGAATGTAGAAAAATGCAGCTTTCCTTCAGGAACACAAACAATTCTTTATTCAACGCTATTGTGAGCTGCTAGTTTAGGCTGCAGTCTGACTAAGTGAATAAGTCTGATTTTCAAACATCACCTGAATAGGAGCTAATGTAAATAAGAGCATATGTTACAAGAGTTAGGCTGTGCATTAAATAGAGGACTTATTAGAAAGTAGATAGGGCCTTTTCATTGTGCTTAGGTCTATTTTATCCATTCTGTATTCAAACTTACTTCCCCTTGGGTGGAAATCTGCCATTTGCTTGTTCCATAACAGTAGACACTAACATGTATACACGGTATAAAGTGTGTTGGATGTTCATGTATGTGTGTATCTCATTCACCCCAGACTACGAGCCCACCCACCTGCTGTGTGTCCCGGTGAAGGACCGAGGGGCACAGGGCACACAGAAAGTCATTGGAGTGCTGGTCGTCTGTGACAAGAAGAATGATCGGTCGTGAGTTTGGGAGGAGATGGGGTTAAGTGAGAGGAGTGATTGGCTGTGAGTTTGGGAGGAGATGGGGTTAAGTGAGAGGAGTGATTGACTGTGAGTTGGTGGTTAAGTGAGAGGAATGGTGACAGGGAGTTGCCACAACCTGCTATAGTACCCTTACCTGCTATAGTACCATTACCTGCTACAGTACCATTACCTGCTATAGTACCATTACCTGCTATAGTACCATTACCTGCTATAGTACCATTACCTGCTATAGTACCCTTACCTGCTATAGTACCATTACCTGCTATAGTACCCTTACCTGCTATAGTACCATTACCTACTATAGTACCATTACCTGCTATAGTACCATTACCTGCTATAGTACCATTACCTGCTATAGTACCCTTACCTGCTATAGTACCATTACCTGCTATAGTACCATTACCTGCTATAGTACCATTACCTGCTATAGTACCATTACCTGCTATAGTACCATTACCTGCTATAGTACCATTACCTGCTATAGTACCCTTACCTGCTATAGTACCATTACCTGCTATAGTACCATTACCTGCTATAGTACCATTACCTGCTATAGTACCATTACCTGCTATAGTACCATTACCTGCTATAGTACCATTACCTGCTATAGTACCATTACGCTGCAGCTACATGAATCGACCATACAAGTGTACCCTCCTCCCCTGACCTGAGCATTGGTCATGGGGTGACATCATTAAGACAACTCTTCCATTTCTCTGCCTCAATGCCCTTGCAGGTTCACCAAGCGTGACGAGGAGGGTCTGCTCTACTCCCTTCACTTCTGCTCCTCCATGCTCAACAACACATTGGTCTACCAGAGGGAGCTGGCACTGAAGAAGCAGAATGAGGTGCTCCTGCAGGTGGCCAAGAATCTCTTCACCTCACTGGGTGGGTTGTGACTCCGTCACATACCACACTCAATTGCATTGCTCTAATGCATCTGCCATGCAGACAACATATCGTCATTGCTCAGAGAGATCATGAACGAAGCACGGAGGCTCACCAATGCTGAAAGGTGCTTGAATCGCGGCAAATAATTTGCAAATGTTTTTGAACATAGCTCTCAAGCAATGAAGAGATACTTACATGTAATTATCTTTCCCCGTCATCAGATGCTCTTTGTTCTTGCTTGATAATTCAAAAAATAACCTGGTGGCCACAGTCTTCAACAGTGACTTGCTTAAGGTGTGTGTGTGTGTGTGTGTGTGTGTGTATGTGTGTGTATGTGTGTGTGTGGGTTATAGATACTGTGATGATATGCAAATGTGTGTGTAGAGATGACGTACATGCAGTTACATTTTTTTTTACATATTGGTGTACATTGCTGGACATATCAATTACACGTAGATAATTTTTCCCGTTCTTTGCTTGGAGCGAAAATTTGGTCCTCCTTCCGATATTAATTACTATTGTACCCACTGTACTCTCTCCTCTTGCACCATTACATCATTTTCCTCTCCCCCCTTAGGAGGGTACTCTGACCATCAAGGTGGGGCAAGGCATAGCTGGATATGTGGCCCAAACTGGTACAGTTCCTACAAATAATTAGTTCTATGTCTATGTGCGTACATATACTTACTCGTGTGCTTTGAGAGGCCCACAATACATGTGCACTTCCCTTGTTGCAGCTGATGACACATACATGCATATTGTACATGTCCATCTGCACGAGAAAAGAGAGCTGTGGTTCATCTTGTGTACATGCATGTCTGAAAGAGTTTGATAGTTGTATGTTGCTGAGGAATGCAATTGATAGTTTTTTTAGTATGGCGCGACGGCGCGTAGTATGGCGCTGAAGGCGCCCTCGTCCAGTGGTCGTTGACGGCCAAAACATTGCTAAAAAATTAAAATTTTAGTGTAAGACGGGTGCTTTTTGACACTGGATTCGGATTCGGGGTGCAAATTGACCTGGTCCCTCGCGCCTTCGGCGCGGCACTAAACCCTAAACCCTAAGTATATATCCTAAAAGCGTCAATGCCGCGTTTTATCCTGCAATCAAGTGAAAGCACTGTCATTAAAATTTAATATTATAGAAAAAAATCCTATTATATTGAATTGAAATTTATTGTTGGGGAAAGTTATTTACCGTGAACTGCAAGGTCATTTAGTCTCTACATTTATAAAGTTGCAAAGGAGAAGTCAATGATAGATTGCATAATATTGGCCAAGAATAAACACATATTTTTATGATGCATCATTGGAAATTTTTTTCTCTCCTTAATTGTTAATTTGTAACTTTGATTTAGTTAAGTGATTGTAAATATATATTTTTGCTTGCACCGTAATCTCAGTACAGAAGTTTAGTCACTGTTAATATTCTTTTAACTATTACATACCATAGCACACTATTCTCTATTAAAGTTGAAATTCTATTAGATAAAAGCGCAGTTTCGTGCTTGCTGCCCCAAGCATGATTCTTTCAGTACCCCAGAACAATACTCAGTTTATCTGCTCTCACAGATGTGAGGAGTGTGAGTAGACGTATATGTATGTGTCACGTAGCTCACGTAAAACATATGTCTGTGCACAGGGACGCACCCACTATGATTGCAAATTACTCAATGTACAATTGCATTTGTGTTTCATGCGTACATTGAAATACAGGCAGGAGTGTGAACATCACAGATGCACAGAAACATCCTCAGTTCTTTAAAGAGGTTGACAAGTCCACAGGATTTTTCACCAAGTATGTTTTGCACTCATGCTTGCTTTCATAAACCATGCAATTAATGACACATGTACAATAATGTTTTTAATAGTTGTTTTTTTTTTTTTTTTCAAATTATAATTTTGTACCTGGTTTCAGAGATGAAAGAAATTGTAATGAATTTATTAGTAAAATTATCAATAAAATTGTAAGAAATAATGGTGCAAATCATCCTAATCTGCTGAGGTTTGAGCAGTGAGCCTCTGTCTGAGAGGGTCATGCACCAAATGGAGGAATGGACTGGGATTTGATAATGGTGCTCCTCTGGCCTCATTCGTGGAATAAAGTTTTTGTCTATTTTGTTTCTCTATGTGTGATTATACTTTTTTATTAGAGAAGTTTTCATGTATATATATTTTAATTCAATATCAGCAATATGCGATGCATTATTCATCTGCGGACAAATCATTAGTTTGAAATGAGATAGTGTAGGCTTATTAATAACAATATGTGTTATCATTTAGTAGTAATAAAGTAAATAAATTCAATCCACTGAATCAGGATTGCATGCAAATGACCACATATCTTGATTTGTACGTTTTGTTATATGTCAGTATTGAAATAGCAATTGCAAGTTGTCATCAATTAGTTAATTTAACAGCTGAGTTATTAATTTTTAATGTTTTGATTTTCATGGATCAGCGACATTGTTGTATTTTAATGAATCATTTATTATTAACTGATTTAATAATTTCTCTGTATTAGCCTTATTGAATGGCAAAAGCAGAGACTACCAAGTATACTGATGTATTGAGGGAGGAAAGGGCTACAGTTATGTAACAAGGCTACTTGCATTCCTTATGTGATGTGCAGGCAATGTGACAATGCATTCCATGATGGCAGTATGTAGTCATGATACATGTTAAGTACTGGGTATGCAAGCCATGAATAGCTCTAAGTATTGGTTGCATTGCATTGATGATAGTTGCAATTACTGAGTGTGCATTGATGTACATTTCTGCTGCTTTCTTACCAAACAGACACATTCTTTGTTTCCCCATTCTGGACAGCAGTGGAGGTACCATGATTGATTGATTGATTGTGTGTTAAGCTGTTTCTTAGAGTGTTCCGTTTATGCATTGTTTGGATTATTAACTTAGATCAAATTATCTACATGTGTGCATAAATTATTTGTGTGCATACTGTCGAGTGCTAAAATGTGAAAGGAAACAAAATAAATATGAAAATGGAATATTTGTTTCCCTTTTTGACTGACATAAGGCCATCTTCGGAAAATGTAAATGTTTGTGCAATTTTTTTTGTACGCTTGTGGCACTAGCATACAATTTATGGATTGTGTTCACTAAAATAGGAACATGGCGATAATGTACACACTATTGACCTGAGAATGGATGTGTGTATGTGATTTAATAACGCAGTAGCTAGCTACACATGTATTACTACTGCATTGATAGCATTGGCTGTTACATTTATTTCATTCTCTCTTTTTTAGCTGTTGTGGGAGTAGCACAATTATGCAATAAGATCAATGGTAAGGATTTCCAATTAGAACACACTTCCCGCATTTCCTATTGTAATTGAATAATGTCCATGCAGGAAAGTTTTTCACAAAGTATGACGAAGAACTGGCCAACACATTTTCAGTGTACTGTGGCATCAGCATCTATCACGTATGTTAAGCTTCTAATTCATGCACATCACTAAGCAACCGATCACCTGCATGTGTATGTGTGTGTGTGTGTGTGTGTGTGTGTGTGTGTGTGTGTGTGTGTTTGCATGCTAGTCCAAGCTATACAGCGCTGTGGTAGCTTCGCAAAGTAGGAGCAGCCTGGCAACTGAGCTCATGCTCTATCACATGAAGGTATCATTGGCCACACCCATGTCACATGACACCATGGGTTCCGTGCACTTTATAGGTCCAGCCGGAGGAGATAGAGAAGATAAGACGCAGTTCCCTACCCCACACCTCCTCCTTCCATCCAGATATGTGCAAAATGACATTTTCTCCTAAAATCCTACTCAAGGCCAATGATGACACTGTTGTGGTATGTGCACATTGTGTGTTACAAGTACTCCTCTCTAATGCACCTGGTCCATCTCTTATGCCCACCTTTGCTCATCCTCCTTTTCAATTCTCATTCCTCCTCCTACACCATCACCACCTCCTCCCCTTTCTTCTACTCTCCTCCTTCTCCTCCTCCTTCTCCTCCCCCCCTTCTCCCCTTTCTCCTCCTCCACTTCTCCCCTCCCCTTCTCCTTCCCTAACAAAACTAAACTTCTCCAATCCGTTCCTCAGGCTGTAATGAGCATGTTGAATGAGATGGACTTGATAAACAAGTTTCAGCTTCATCCAGATACCCTAGGAAGGTATTGCATTACATGTATATGTCCTGGAGAGGCTTTCCTGTATAAGCATGATGCTGTTACTGCACATGCTATAGCTGCATGTATAGTGGCTTGGATAAGACACCTATGGTAGCTAGGCAGTGCCAACTTACATATGTTGTTACTGTTTTACATCAATTATTGTGGTGTCTTTGAAAAATAATATTATTTTACAGATTCATCATTATGGTCAAAAAAGGTTACAGAGATCCTCCATACCACAACTGGATGCACGCGTTCTCGGTTGCCCATTTCCTGTTTGCTCTGTACTGCTGCTCCAACAAGCTGTCCTGTCTCGATGACCTTGAGGTCCTGGCCCTCTTTGTTTCATGCCTCTGCCATGACATTGACCATCGTGGAACCAACAATGCCTTCCAAGTTTGCTCGGTGAGTCATTCTTGCAATGAGATTGCTGGGATTTAAAATATGGTGGACAGGAAACCTGCCATGGAACCTATTTAATTAATTTATATTTTTATTTAAAAAGTCACACTGTTTCAGCGTGGCAACATGTATAACACATTGCTTTGATAGCAAATGTAGTCACTTTGTTTACGCGTTGCAATGCCAAATTGTTTCACCCTGGACTGCTGAATCATGTTCATGTACTCTGTAGTGCTCACACTGCCAAGATCAGTTCGGCAGTTGAACATGAGATGTGAGCATAGGGCAGTCTGAGGAAGATCAAGACTTTTATATTAATTCTAATCCTTGAATTAGTGGTAGGGGCTAGGGGTGTATCAGTATGATTGAAGTGCTTGTTGTCTCATTGCAGCCATGTTAGTGCTCTCTTAATTCTACCCTTTAGAAGTCGCCTCTAGCAGCCTTATACACATCTGAAGGCTCTGTGATGGAGGTATGGTGTATGTGATGGTGCTCAGTGTCCATCATCTCCCACTGCCACACTTCCACCAGCTCATACAGTTGTATGTCATCATCTTCTCTATCTCTTGCCCTTCAGAGACACCATCTTGCCCAAACGCTGTGCATCTTGAACTCTCCCGGATGTAATATCTTCGAGAACTTTTCAGATTCAGTGAGTGCTAAGACAACATTGTGAGGCTATAGTGTATGGGCGGGGTTGTGAGGAGGGGGCTGTGATAGTTGTGGTAGGAAAAGAGAGTTGTTGCATGAACATTATGTTAAAATGGTGGACGTATTCAGATTCAATGGGTATAGGTCCATTTGATATTGCTATTATCAAGTATTGCTGTTGCCTCCTCCAGGACTATAAGAGAATAGTGGGCACGATACAGAACAACATACTTGATACAGACATTGCTACCCATCTGAAGAAGTTGAAGTTCATCAAGGAGATGGCCAGTTGTAAGCATCATTAGTGTATGCGCATGTGCGTATATGTGTGTGTTTGTGTGTGCGTGTGTTTAGGTGTGGCATGCGTGTTTTGTGAGCTCACAGAGTAATATAAAAGGTATGCCTAACCCTAACCCTAACCCTAACCCTAACCCTAACCCTAACCCTAACCCTAACCCTAACCGCCTACTTAAATGAGATGCTAACTCCTGACTTACACACCTAGAACAGGACTCAACATACGTATATGACAATGTATATCTTTAGAATGTTCTTTTGCCTCGAAGGAAAAATCATTTATTAGGATGAAGTATGTAAATGATTTATATGGACATGGCATGGTAACACAGATGCCATGTCACTCTGGGTGAGCACAGCTAATTATAGCTAATACACACTGCTTAGATGCTTTTCTTTCTATAAATATACTTAGTGCAGCTTAAAATTTTATTTTCTTTCTTTGCACCTCACATCTGTTCAATGTAGGTGGCTACGACCGCTCCAACCCAGAGCATCACAGGCTTATGTGCTCCCTGATAATGACATCATGTGACCTCACATCAAGCTGCAAGACATGGGAGAGCAGCAGAGCTATTTCTGTGAGCATACCATTGTGTTGCCATGCAGTGTCATTCACCATTCACAACATCATATGCAGTACGCCCAATGTCTCATAAAAATGCTGCATTGTCCTATTTTTTACTTCATTTCATCTTCAATCTTCACAGGACCTGATCTATCAAGAATTCTTCTCTCAAGGAGATTTGGTGGGGACAGAATAAATGTGGCCAACACTGCTTTGTCCCAGATATTATTCCTTTCTTTGTATTGTGGTGTTGTATGCTATTTATCACACATTTCTAGGAAAAGGCCTTGGGGATTACTCCTATTGAAATGATGGACCGGGACCGCGCAAACATCGCTGAGCAACAGCTGCGCTTCCTGGATGGCATAGCTGGGCCTGCATTCCAGTTAGTGATAAAACCAAACTATTCCATCCATCCGATAGCTCCATTGATTCATCCTCCCACCTTCCCTCTTCCTAGGCTGCTATCTCAATTGATTCCGGAAAGTGCTGAGGCGTATCACGCTCTGCAGGACAACAGGGAGCAATGGGCTGCACTCAAGGCTACTGGGAAGAGATTTTCAATCGATATCACAACAGATGCCAATAGATTGCCAACGCATGTGGAGTAGAGACATCTGGAGGGATCTGTGCTTCCAATCATTATGGTTTTCTTAGGTTATTGTATTCTGTAAGTTGGTTATATGGTTGACTGATAATAGTCCTTTCTGTCCAAAATCGCATCTTATAATAAAGCCATCGTAGATAGCTACTTCAGATTGTATGGGTTATGATGCCAAGATTCTAAATCTACTTGACCTCCAATTATTACAAACTATAGCAATGTATGGGGTCCCTTTTTTTTTCATCTAGAATCAAATCTTAAATACTTATACCAGTTGTAAAATTCTGCAAGTCACTCAGCAAATGAAACAACCATGCACATTTGAACAAGCACAAAGCAATGTATTAATGACACATGTACATCACAGGGTTTCATGATATAACTTACTGAGAAGTGAACCCTTTCATCCTGAAACGAGTCTTATAACAGCCAATGGGTCATGAATACCAAGATTATGCTATGGTGCTCAGCGAATAAAGCAAGTATTCACATTTGAACTGCACTGTTTATTGCAGTGTATGGGAATTAAATTCTCTGGTTTCTGATAAGAGGCGAATCTTCTTCAACAGGAATCAAGTATTATAGCACAGCCATCATTGGTAGCTACCTGAATTTGTATGGGTTATGAATGTCAAGGTTCAACTTCATGCTCAGCTTTTCACATTTGAACAGTCTGTTGGAATGAATTGGAAGGTTTTATTTGTTTGTATTGTCATATTTTTCGTCTAATTTAAAAAAAAAAACTCTTATAATATGCAGCCACCATAGCTTACCTGTGCATTAGGGGTTTGAATGGCAACTTAATTCAAGATTCTACTTGTTGCTTAAAAAAACTTAAGGTGACCATACACTAGGCAACATGCTGCGTGCAACACTATGAATTTTTGTAAATTTCTAGTAAAATATCAGTAAACTAATGTTTTACTGAAAATATAATTGCATTCATTGAGTTGCACGCAACATTGTTGCCTAGTGTATGGTCACCTTAAGGGGTTAAGCTATCTGTTTGCGCTATGGCTGGCAACCTCCTTTATTACCATCACATTGCATATGTGGCTCCATCTATACTGTGGAGCATGCCATGAATTGCCCATCAGGAGGCTTTCCTTCAATTCGACACAACGAGGTGCGAGACTTGACCTCTGCATTCCTCAGTGAAGTATGTCATAATGTACATACAGAACCTACGTTGCAGCCATTACAGGGTGAGCACCTTAAGTATGAGTCTGCCAATGGAGAGGTGGGAGCTCGACTTGATGTTGCTGCACAGAATTTCTGGGGAAAAGACCACCAAACTGCCTACTTTGATGTCAGAATATTCAACCCATTTGCTCAATCTTATGCCAATTCCTCCATGTCAAAATGCTATAGAAAACATGAACTGGATAAGAAGAGGGAATATGAAGAAAGAGTAAGAGAGATTGAGCATGGATCTTTTTCACCCTTGGTATTCTCTACAGCTGGAGGTATGGGTCCCATAGCAACCACAGTGTACAAGAGAATAGCATCATTAATTGCTGGCAAGAGACAAGAACCGTATTCTACCACTCTTTTTTGGTTGCGATGCAAACTGAGTTTTTCCTTACTTCGCTCAGCAATCATGTGCCTTCGAGGAACCAGGTCATTTCATTCCCACCACAACACCATTCTATAGCTTTGGCCTGTGCAGAGGCAAAGGTCCACTGAACAATTTTTCAATTGGCCTTGTTTATTTAATTAAATTTTTATTTTGTATCTTTATTTTGTATCCTTTGTGTATTATTATTATTGCAGTTCAAAAAAAACAAACAAAATCACGGAAGCTCTTAATAATAATAATAATAATAATAATAATGAGGCAAGTAATGGCATACAAATGCTCTTATAAACTGCCTATCTATATGGGAAAAGTTTACAAAGGTTGGAAAGGTCATGTTTAGATAATAATGATTTGAAGACTTTAACATCTTTGGCTGTAACAATGTGCTGAGGTAGTGAATTCCACATATGAATTACTCTGTTGCTGAAGAAATGGTACCTGCATGAACGATGGGGTATACACTTGTGCTGGATTTTACATGAGTGACCACGTGTAGTAGAAAGCAGGGGAATATAAAAAAAGTCATCACGTTTGAGGTCAACAGTCTGATACACAATCTTGTAACACAAGACTAAGTCAGAAAATATTCTGCGATATTCAAGTGATTGGAGGCCAAGGTTATGAAGCCTATCAGAATAGCTAAGTTCTGAAATACCAGTACGTTTACATATAGTCCTAGTGAAGAAACGTTGAACACGCTCAATACACTTTATATCAGAGATTAACCAAGGACTCCATATAGGTGAGTTATATCCTAGTATAGGCCTTACATAGATCTTATAGGCCAGAACCAAGAGATGAGGATCATTAGAAATAAATCCCTTTAGTAACACTGAACAACGACCAAAAGCCTTTGCAGCAACATAAGAACAATGAACATGAGGTTTAAGATCAGAGCTGAGATGGACACCAAGATCACAAATTGAAGTGACTGACTGTAAAGGTACACTGCCTATTGAACATTGCAGAGAAGGAATATTCGGATTTCCAAATGAAATGGATACACATTTCTGTGATGCAACTGACAATTGCCATATATCAGACCATGAAGAAAAAAGAGATAAGCACTTAGCAATTGCAGTATTATCATGGTTTGGATGAGCATGATAAAATTTAGTATCATCAGCAAACATCTTGATTTGAACAGGGTGGGGAATAGCATCTGGAAGATCATTAACATATAACAAGAACAGTAGTGGGCCTAGAACTAACCCCTGTGGAACACCGCTAACAACAGGCAACAGCTTAGACAAACAATTCCCAATATATACACACTGTGAACGACCATTTAAGAATGATGATAACCATTTCAAGAACTGGGGTGCCATACCATATGCTTTAAGTTTGAGTATCAATTTAGGATGACAAACAGTATCAAATGCTTTTGCAAAGTCAATGTAGACTGCATCAACTTTAAGGTGATTATCAATGGATATTGTCCAATCATTCAGAGTAGTTAGTAATTGTGTGCAAGTAGAGCGTCTAGAAAGAAACCCAAACTGGTCAGCAGATATTAGCTGATGTGATCTGAGATGAGATATAATAGATTGAGACACAATGGCTTTGCAAGATATACAAGTTAATGATATTGGATGATAGTTTGATGGCAAAGAATGAAGGCCTTTTTTATAGACAGGGCATACAAAGGCAACCTTCCATGCTTTAGGAATGATACCACTATCAATAGTATCATTAAAAAGTAAGGAAAGAGAAAAGGCAATAGCAGAAGCAATTGATTTGAAAAACAAAGCAGGGAATCCATCAGGGGATTTGGAACATTTAGAAGGAAGGTGAAGTAATGCATCTTGGCAATATCAGAAGAAAACGTAATAGGTTGCCATTAGAACATCTGCATTCACTCGAGGAGCAAAACATGGTAAACTGCCATCATCATTAGTAAATACTGATGCAAAATATGTATTAAGCAATTCACATTTTTCAACATTTGATATAGCAAAAGAACCATCACTTTGCAGAAGAGGTGGAATACGGTGTGAAGCACTGATCATTGAATTAGCATAAGAGTAAAACTTTGACAAGCTTTTACTGCAGACAATTTTGTGTTCATGGTTCGATCGAAATTGTTGAACTGCATTTTCATACTGTCTAGAGATTTCACGATACTTATGTTTATCAACATGATACCATCTTCGTTTTTGTTTTAGTAGAAGTCTGATGTATTTGGGAAGTTTATGACGTTTAGGCTACACAGGGCAAAGAGGAACAAACTCAGTTATACATCTATCAAGAATACTGCTAATTGAATTCCACTTCCAGGGTTGTTCTTCTTTCCACACTACCCCATCGCTTTGTCAATATACTTCAGTTGTGTACATGGCAGTTTTCAATACACAACTTCACAATATTTGTATCCGGATGTGACGACACGTAGTCGTTCAAGTAGAAAGAAAAGTGAAACACGCTAGCGTACGTGGCAATGTCAGAGGCGGCGGAACACCCTTAATGGGGGGGGGGGGGGGGGTCATAATTTCACCGTATATGGAAAAGCTGTCACTCAATAATCACCATGTATGGTGAAAATAGATGAATAACCAGGGGCGGATCTAGGAGGGGGGGGGGGGGGCAGCGGGGGCACGTGCCCCCCCCCCCCCCCCCCCCTTCCGTTCATCACCGTGTAACTGCTGATGTAAATGGATGTAGCGTATGAAAGAAGTATTAAACGCTTCGCGACCATTCAAAAGCGACCACGAAGGCTCTTCGCCTCACTGTATGACAAAAATGCATAAACTAGCTACGTACTAGTATTAGTAGTACATGTACTTTCATGCTTTTGTATTAAGTGATAAGTGCTAATTTTTCATTATGAATGTGTGTCAGTATTGCTATATTGCTCAAAGCTTCTGCGCTTCGCGCGGGAGGGGGCACATCCCCTCCCGCACCCACCCCCTTCCTGTGCCCCCCCCCTTCCTAAATTCATGGATCCGCCCCTGATAACATGACTTCCCCCCCCCCCCCCCCCCCCCCTATTAAGGGTGTTCCGCATCACACCCGGGTACAAAACTTTGGCCTGTGGAGAAGGGACTGGGTCGAGGCGATTTCTGTTAAATGGCGGATTCTCTTAATTACGACTTTCTGTTTAGGAGACCTTCAGCTGTGGTGTTGTCTGGCTACGAGGTACGTCTCTTGTTCGAATGTGCATCGTGCTTGCAGCTCAGTAATTACTGCGCATCCGCACCTGGTTTATTGGTTGGGGAGAGTCAGACTGAAACACTCCACAATTAACACCGTACAACAGAACAGAAGGATTGGTTTTTAGATGTTTTGTAAAGCCTAAGGGCTTTTACACTGGCTCTAAGCTGTAGTTCGCAGACACGTGAGTTCTCCTCTCCGAACCGCTTGCGCGTGAAAATTGCTGGACAGTTAGAACATGGGCAGAGTGTGTGTACTTAGATAGATACATACGTCCACAAAGTTGTCGTGTGGTATGCTGCAACAATTGTTCGCCCACACATGTCTTCAATCATAACAGGCGCATTATTACCGCATTGCATATGGTATAAGGCAATTACATACACTTGCACTGTATTGCATATAACGGGGGGTGGGGGGGGGGAACTGTTTATAAATGAGTGTAAAATGGTTCAGGAGCTGTGCCTGTGTGGGTAGTAAGTTGCTTTTAGATACTGGCTGGCCGTGTTTAGAGTGGGCCATTGCATGCTGTAGATATGCTGCTTTATGACAGAGAAAGTTGAATCATGCACACCATTTTTTAGTGTAAGGTAATTGGCTCCATTTTTTGGCAGCAAATGTGGCCCAGCAAAGGCATGATTGTGGACTAGGGCCTCCCATGAACGACTGAACAAATGGCGTAAAGGAGTTCTACTTCTCTAGTGCTTGCTTTTAGGCACTTTTTGTATTTTCATGTGTGCCATATATCCCTCCCCCACCCTCCCACACATCACACCTCTCCCACATGGCCCACCCCAACACATTTCATCACCCACTCCTCCCATAGACACTCCACCACTCCACTTTGAGTAATAAAAGATATTAGACAGCATTGATGCAGTCTGCAGGGAGGATTAGTCATAAGTACATTCACATGTGGCTAAAAATTGACGTGCAAATTAAAGGTGTTATTAAATGATTCCACTATTAATTTAATTCTCATATGAAGTGGGCTAAATCTAAATCAAGAGTGGGTTGGGGGGGGGGGGGGGGGGGTGGATTACACCCTTTCCCACTTGCTAAAAATTCAAACTCTACACCTCTGCATTAGGAGTTGCCTTTGTAGAACACCCCTGCCATCATAGGCCCATCTATGATCCCCGCATTCTAATAAATGCCACAACAGTTTGAACCAGCAAACGGTATGCCATCTTGTTTGAGAAGCTGTCATACAAAGCATGTGCACTTACGTGTGTATATGCTGCTGGCCATAAAATAATATTTTAAGAATTTATGTACGATAGTTATGAATAGGGATATAGGGATATTACATATTGTGAAATGCCAAGTCCCCATGCTGCACAGAGCACTAATATGTACTCCTTCAGGGAAGTTGAAGTTGGAGGAGCACTGACATTCCACATACAATTGCAGTGTATTAAGAAGTAGCCATCCATGGCAGGCAGTGCTCAGTAACACAGGCTTAGCATCATGCTTGAACCCTTACAGTGTGTATATGCATACCTACGGGGTGCCATGTTTAAAGACGTGTTCTTTGTGTCCATATCTGCAGGATGCCATTCTCAGTATGGGCGCTGCCATGACGCCCACAGAGTTCACTGCCGCTGCAAAAGGGTGTCTCCAATTTACACTTCCCTCAATGGTAGGTTCATTTTTGGGCTGTGTCATATTTGGAAGCACACACTGCCAGGCAGTCCAGACTGGATGTGTTTGTTGTGAACTGTGCCGTATGGCTGTGCTTGCTTTGGTGTGTTTGTTTATTTCACAAGTTACTAGAAAGTTGTGAAGAGTAGAGGAAGGAAGGAAAGGGAGAGAGAGGAACTATGGGTACTATGGGAACCATGGGCACTATGGGCACTATGGGCACTATGGGAACCATGGGCACTATGGGAACCATGGGTACTATGGGAACCATGGGCACTATGGGCACTATGGGAACCATGGGCACTATGGGAACCATGGGCACTATGGGAACCATGGGCACTATGGGCACTATGGGAACCATGGGCACTATGGGAACCATGGGTACTATGGGAACCATGGGCACTATGGGCACTATGGGAACCATGGGCACTATGGGAACCATGGGCACTATGGGAACCATGGGCACTATGGGAACCATGGGCACTATGGGCACTATGGGAACCATGGGCACTATGGGAACTATGGGCACTATGGGAACTATGGGAACCATGGACTATGGGAACTATGGGAACCATGGGAACCATGGGCACTCTAACACTCTTCTTCTATTGTTATCGCGGTGCTTTAATTCACATGACCTGTCTTAATAACCAGGATGTCACAGGATCTGTTATTAATAACATACATGTCTCATAACTATGTTTGCACTAGCAGTTTTCCCACCACCACCACTACCACCACCACCACCACACTACCACCACCACAATATACCACCACCACCACACTACCACCACCACACTACCACTACCCACACTACCACTCTCATAATGCATGAATATAATACGGTAGTGCTTTAGACTGGAGTTGCACAAGGAGGGAATTGCAAGGCATGTTTGGTGTGGATATGAACGAGGGAGAGATGTAATAGAGGGAGAGGATGGTATGGAGGGGAATGTAAGGGGGAGGGTAAGAGAGGGAGAGAGGGAGGGTACGTGTAAGTGAAGGAGAGAGGGAGAGGGATGGTAAGGGAGGAAAGAGGGAGGTAAGGGAGGAGAGGGAGGTAAGGGAGGGAGGGGAGGGAAGGGGAGGGGAGGGAGAGGGAGATGGTAAGAGAGGGAGGGAGGGAATGAGGGAATGACACGAGGAAAGTGGAGGGGGAGGGCATGTTTAAAAGAGTAGTTAGGAGTTCCAGGGTTACTACGGGTTTGGAATCCTGGAATTATTTTGGAATTATTTTGGCCTGGAAAGGTTTTGGCCATTAAGCAAGTTTTGGAAATCAATGTATTCATACGAGTGCATATTCATATTTAACTGTGTTGTTTCACACTTTGTCATTTCAATTTCCGTGCTACACATTATTGACCACTTATGTTGGTTTAGGCAGTGGTGAAGCGACGCATACAGTAATGGCTAGCAAAACGCATCTGTCTTAAACTAAAGACAAATTGATTCATTAATATCGGGCCATTGGCATAAAAATGCAATATTCGGCATAACATGTACACATGAAGGGGTCTGTGATGTGCTGCAAAGGCAACAATAATGTAACTTAGTAGCTGACCAGAAGTGTATTTATCTGACCAATTGTCAATTGTTTGTCCACCTCTGCACATATGTCCACCTCTGCACATATGTCCACCTCTACACATATGTCCACCTCTGCACATATGTCCACCTCTGTACATGTATTCACCTCTGCACATATGACCAGCTCTTCACATATGTCTACCTCTGTACATGTGTCCACCTCTGTACATGTGTCCACCTCTGCACATATGTCCACCTCTGTACATGTATTCACCTCTGCACATATGACCAGCTCTTCACATATGTCCACCTCTGTACATGTGTCCACCTCTGCACATATGACCAGCTCTTCACATATGTCTACCTCTGTACATGTGTCCACCTCTGTACATGTGTCCACCTCTGCACATATGTCCACCTCTGTACATGTATTCACCTCTGCACATATGACCAGCTCTTCACATATGTCCACCTCTGTACATGTGTCCACCTCTGCACATATGACCAGCTCTTCACATATGTCCATTTCTGCACATATGTCCACCTCTGCACATATGTCCACCTCTGCACATTTGTCCACCTCTGCACATACAGTATGTCAATTATGAGTTCGGTTACACTTGGCACTATGAATATGTATTTACGTGCTTCATGAGTCCATGCATGGTTTTGGAAAACACTGGGTATGCATGGTTTTGGAAAACACTGGGCATGCATGGTTTTGGAAAAACACTGGGTATGCATGGTTTTGGAAACACTGGGCATGCATGGTTTTGGAAACACTGGGCATGCATGGTTTGGAAAACACTGGGCATGCATGGTTTTTGAAAACACTGGGTATGCATGGTTTTGGAAAACACTGGGCATGCATGGTTTTGGAAAACACTGGGTATGCATGGTTTTGAAAAACACTGGGCATGCATGGTTTTGGAAAACACTGGGCATGCATGGTTTTGGAAAACACTGGGCATGCATGGTTTTGGAAAACACTGGGCATGCATGGTTTTGGAAAACACTGGGCATGCATGGTTTTGGAAAACACTGGGCATGCATGGTTTTGGAAATTAATAATTGGCTGGCATAAGTGTATGATAGGAGAGGCAACAACATTCTTCCCAACCATAAAGCACAGTCACCCTAAACTCTGCAAAACGTGCAGGTGGTTAAGACTTGTATGCCCTCTGCAGTCAACAGGTGTTGCATTGCTGCTTGATACTGAGAACAATGAACTTGCGTATTTCAAAGAGGACGAAGAAGTGAAGCATCTGCCCAAAATGGGAGTTGTTTGGTGTGTTTGTAACCTTAGTGCGTTCATATGTGTGTGTGTGTACCTAGCATCAATACTCATGATATATTTTTGATTTTCAAAGGGTGGCAAAGTCCTCTAGAAAACAATCCTTAGACATTGAAAATTGGGCTGTCCCTCATGGGATTACACAGCTCTGAATATTCAATTAGACATTCATTTTAATGAGAAGCATAAACTTTGTTGCTAAATCCTGAAATGTTTTATATTCATGCTGTAGGTCCCTTGTCGTGGACACTGTTCCATATATGGGACAGTGTCCACGAATAGAGACCTAACGCGAAAATATAAATTTACCAGGAAGTACATCAAAGTTGACACATGCAATTGAATTATGAACACATAATTAAATATTCCATGATGGACAGACCAATTCCTAGTGCGTAGGAAAGAAGCTGTAGAGGACCTGTGGTGTAGGTATTTCTCAGTATAATTTGGAAACTTGTAAAAAACATGAGTTAGGTCCCTTTTCGCAGATTCTGTCCCACATTATATGTATAAAAACAGCTTAGTTGGAGCTTTGAATTGAATCACCAGATGTGGCATTAGATGTGTTTAGGAACAGTGGGGAAATCATGATAACTTTTTCCATGCTTACAAGTTGCCATAGGTGGAGTGGCTTTACTGTAGGAATTTCACTTGATTCAATAGTAAAAGGGATTGAATTTGTCAATTTCAATAAATTAAAACTTATTTTAATTTGCAGCTGGTCTGCGTACATATTATTGTATGAGAACAATTACACATTTCTTTTTGGTTGTGGGTGCAAGGATGTCCAATGCAGTACACAGGGTTGTAAGACATACCCCTACTGCTGGAACTTAGCATCCGCCCCTTCCCTCCTCCCCATTGGTGGGATGTAGCATCCTTATTTGGTTATGTGATTAATTTGAACATGGTATACATACCTTACCCCCAAAAAATAACTACCTACATGTATGTGTGGTTAATTCTTACATGTTTCATTGAACTGTAGGCCATGCGAAATTTATTAATTTCATGTAATGCCGGGTGTGTAGCAATTAATTGCCATCACACTGTGTATTGGATATGGGCACACATACTGCATTAATGCGTACATTTCACACATGTACATGTATTCATTGTGTCTACTAGTTGAACATGCTTTTGCTTGCTTTGTAAACTGTGTATAGGGATGCTGTCCGTCAGCGTACCCTTGAAGTGAGGCGTTTGCCCGTACCGGATGACGACCCCATCAGAACTGTCGTGCCCAACCTTGTGCAGGGCAGTGGACAAGTGTGTAAGTTATGTACGCTGTATATGCACAGCTATGTCAGACAACCTAGCACGTGTCTATGCAGTGCCGTCAGTGTGCATGCACGCGCATATATGATGCATGTTTTATTCTCTGTGCATATTTATGTGTACTGTGTGTAATACCCCTTTTTTTGATGCAGTGCTTGAAATCAGATGTTCATTTGTATCAAGTGGTCTAGATTAAAACATACTCTTCCCTGTTCCTCCTTCAGTGGTTTTTGCACCAGTGGTGGACAACCGGCACCAGTGCAAGGTCCTCGCCTTGCTGCTGGTTAGTTATTAATCCGATGTGCGGAAGAATACTTCTGTGTCTCCCTTTATTAGCTGTAGTAACCATTTTGTATCCTCACATGAACCTCCAATAATAACCATCTGTTAATAACCCCCCTGTGACGATCTGTGTGTATAAAACTACCCAAGAAAATTGTCCAAATCCAGGCTGTTTGTGATGAACCATCTGAAGAACATTACGAGAGGCTGAGGCTTCTGGAGAGGAATGTGAGTGATGTGTGTGTGTTTGTGTGTGTGTGTGTGTGTGTGTGTGTGTGTGTGTGCGTGTGTGTATGTGTGTGCAGTGTGTGTGTGTGTGTGCCTGCACATGTGCATGTGAGAGTGCATTTGTGTACGAGTGATGCAAGTGTTTGTACACACATGCGAGCATATGTGGTAATGTGTGGTGTGATCATATGTCATGTGTGTATGAAGTTGTATGTGCTTATGTGCTGTTAGAGAGCACAGTATTATACACTGTAGTTTGTAACAGACCTCAAGGCTATCATTTGGTCCCTGAAGAAGAGTTAAAGCAACTAATGTATTGCATCAAATCCCTATGTGTCTTGCTATTAATCCGACTGGTGGTTAATTTGCAGTACATAGCTAGAGGATATCAGCAAACTACGTTGTACATATGCACGTTCTCTTGATAATGTGTTGTGCAGGCATTGGTGGCAGCCAAAAGGGTCCTGGCTCACTTGAATTCCGAAAACGAGAAGAAAAGAATTGACAACATGTTGAGAGTCTGTGGTACGCCATTATCATTTACCTGTCCAGTTACGGTGCATTGAATTGACCGGTACAAACAGTTAATGGGGGTGAGGGGGAAGGGAGGAGGAGAGGAGCTGGGGACCTGAGCTGCATTGACAATGTAATGGTCACTTTGCAGGAGAGCTCATTGATCTGGACATAGTGTCCCTCAGTTTGAAGATTTTGAAGCACGTAAGTATTCCGCGCGCTTGGTCGTGTTTGTGCGCTGTGTCTCGTGTGTTTGGTACGCTTACAAATGCACTCTCACGTGTGTGTTTGTGTGTGTTGTTATTCACTCATTGAATATGTATGTGTGGGTACCATGGTACATACATATCATTAGAAAGACTAGTGCTCCAGGGATATTTATGGTACTGTTCTCATTGAGCAAGGACCCATGGGGGGGGGCGGGCTAATACTGGGCAAATAACTCTTGCTCCTGCTTAGGGGCCCACAGCAAGTGTTCAGTGATACCATAGATGATTGAAATGACAATTCCTATAAATAAATAGAAGCAATGGTCACACATACTTTTAATTAACTTACCTCAAGAACTGGCTAAGCAAAGAACGTATACATACCATTGGGTTTAATTAACCAACTTATTATTCAATTAACGTCGTAATAAACCTTTTGAAATTTGACATGTTTATTTGATGGATGGATTGTTTACTTTCAACATACCGTAAGTTGTTGTTTTCTGCATACACAATGTACGTTTAATACCAAAATGTTTCATCAGTTTCTGTCACAAATATGCTAGTATCTAATTAACAGTTTCAGTGGATGGAGTTTTAAAACTACATGTGAATGTGTTGCCCTCTTGGCCTCCAGATCATGGAGGTCTCCAGTGCAAAGTCCTGCACACTCTTTGTGCACGATGATGTCACACAGGAGCTAGTGGCCTACGTGAGTACATCCCTTGCCACTCCCATAAAATCATCATGGCCTGTATCCTTTCTCTGCACTGTAGATCTACAATGGTGTGCCTTTGGACAAGGAAATCAGAAAACCCGTAAGCTACCATACTAGAACATAGTGACTTGAAACACACCTTTTTCCCCTTCTCTTTCCCCATCCCCCTTCCCCTCTCTCTTTCCTCCTCTCCCCCTTCCCCTCTCTCGTTCCTCCTCCCCTTCCCCTCTCTCGCCCCTCTCTCGTTCCTCATCCCCCTTCCCCTCTCTCTTTCCTCCTACCCTTCCCCTCTCTCGTTCCTCCTCCCCCTTCCCCTCTCTCGTTCCTCCTCCCCCTTCCCCTCTCTCTTTCCTCCTCCCCTTCCCCTCTCTCTTTCCCCATCCCCCTTCCCCTCTCTCTTTCCTCCTACCCCTTCTGTCTTATTCCAGGTTGCCGGTAGCATTTATGGAGAGTGCTTCACAACAGGGGAGATTATAAACATCCACAACGTACCTCAGGTGTGGTGTGTGGTATGAGAGAGATACGGAAGCAGACATGTTTTTCCTCACATAGCATTCTGTGTGTGTGTGTTTTAATGTGCATGTGTTTGTTAACTGCAGGATATGAGATTTAATCCCAGAATTGACACCATCAAAGGTGAGTCCAAATTGTGACTGGGCAGAAGTGAGGGAGTTACACTGTAGGTACACACATGTATTGTATACTAGAATACGTGTAAATGATAGCGAGGATTTGTACTGGAGATGCGAGCCAGTACTGGGGATGTGGGGCCAGTACTGGGGATGTGGGCCAGTACTGGGGATGTAGGGCCAGTACTGGGGATGTGGGGCCAGTACTGGGGATGTGGGGCCAGTACTGGGGAATGTGGGGCCAGTACTGGGGATGTGGGGCCAGTACTGGGGATGTGGGGCCAGTACTGGGGATGTGGGGCCAGTACTGGGGATGTGGGGCCAGTACTGGAGATGCGAGCCAGTACTGGGGATGTGGGGCCAGTACTGGAGATGCGAGCCAGTACTGGGGATGTGGGGCCAGTACTGGGGATGTGGGCCAGTACTGGGGATGTAGGGCCAGTACTGGGGATGTGGGGCCAGTACTGGGGATGTGGGGCCAGTACTGGGGATGTGGGGCCAGTACTGGGGATGTGGGGCCAGTACTGGGGATGTGGGGCAGTACTGGGGATGTGGGGCCAGTACTGGGGATGTGGGGCCAGTACTGGGGATGTGGGGCCAGTACTGGGGATGTGGGGCCAGTACTGGGGATGTGGGGCCAGTACTGGGGATGTGGGGCCAGTACTGGGGATGGGGGGCCAGTACTGGGGATGTGGGGCCAGTACTGGGGATGTGGGCCAGTACTGGGGATGTGGGCCAGTACTGGGGATTGGCCAGTACTGGGGATGTGGGCCAGTACTGGGGATGTGGGCCAGTACTGGGGATGTGGGCCAGTACTGGGGATGTGGGGCCAGTACTGGGGATGTGGGCCAGTACTGGGGATGTGGGCCAGTACTGGGGATGTGGGCCAGTACTGGGGATGTGGGGCCAGTACTGGGGATGTGGGGCCAGTACTGGGGATGTGGGCCAGTACTGGGGATGTGGGGCCAGTACTGGGGATGTGGGGCCAGTACTGGGGATGTGGGGCCAGTACTGGGGATGTGGGGCCAGTACTGGGGATGTGGGGCCAGTACTGGGGATATGGGGCCAGTACTGGGGATATGGGGCCAGTACTGGGTGTGGGGCCAGTACTGGGGATATGGGCCAGTACTGGGGATGTGGGGCCAGTACTGGGGATGTGGGCCAGTACTGGGGATGTGGGGCCAGTACTGGGATGTAGGGCCAGTACTGGGGATGTGGGCCAGTACTGGGGATGTGGGGCCAGTACTGGGGATGTGGGGCCAGTACTGGGGATGTGGGGCCAGTACTGGGGATGTGGGCCAGTACTGGGGATGTGGGCCAGTACTGGGGATGTGGGGCCAGTACTGGGGATGTGGGGCCAGTACTGGGGATGTGGCCAGTACTGGGGATGTGGGCCAGTACTGGGGATGTGGGCCAGTACTGGGGATGTGGCCAGTACTGGGGATGTGGGGCCAGTACTGGGGATGTGGGGCCAGTACTGGGGATGTGAGCCAGTACTGGGGATGTGGGGCCAGTACTGGGGTTGGGGCCAGTACTGGGGATATGGGGCCAGTACTGGGGATGTGGGGCATTTTGCCAACCTTGTCATGTAAAAGATGACATCCTAGTACACTTTGTTCAATTGTATGTGTGTAAGAGAGGATCCATCAACAGTAACTACATATCAATAACTTAAACAAATTCTGCTGCGTGTACAGTAGGTAAATTATTTTTCCTGATACATTTTCTGGCTTCCAAGGACACAAAATAGTGTTGCTACTGTCAGCACCAACCATCATTCTTTACCCTGTGCACATGCTCACATGGGACACTAACTACTCTAAGCTGGTGTGTAGGGAGAAGAGCGAAGGTTTGAAGGAATGGCCTCCTTCTCATTTGGGGACCACATCTGGAGAGGTCTGAGTGGCATCCATTAGAATTCATATGTGTGTATCTCATTCACCCCAGACTACGAGCCTACCCACCTGCTGTGTGTCCCGGTGAAGGACCGAGGGGCACAGGGCACACAGAGTGTCATTGGAGTGCTGGTCATCTGTGACAAGAAGAATGATCGGCCGTGAGTTTGGGAGAGATGGGGTTAAGTGAGAGGAATGATTGGCTGTGAGTTTGGGGAGGAGATGGGGTTAAGTGAGAGGAATGATCGGCTATGAGTTTGGGAGAGATGGAGTTAAGTGAGAAGAATGATTGGCTGTGAGTTTGGGAGGAGATGGGTTAAGTGAGAGGAATGATTGGCTGTGAGTTTGGGAGGAGATGGGGTTAAGTGAGAGGAATGATCGGCTGTGAGTTTGGGAGGAGATGGGGTTAAGTGAGAGGAATGATTGGCTGTGAGTTTGGGAGAGATGGAGTTAAGTGAGAGGAATGATTGGCTGTGAGTTTGGGAAGAGATGGGGTTAAGTGAGAGGAATGATTGGCTGTGAGTTTGGGAGGAGATGGGGTTAAGTGAGAGGAATGATTGGCTGTGAGTTTGGGAGGAGATGGGGTTAAGTGAGAGGAATGATTGGCTGTGAGTTTGGGAGGAGATGGGGTTAAGTGCGAGGAATTATCAGCTGTGAGTTGGGGGTTAAGTGAGAAGAAGGCACTTAGGTGTCTATGTTGTTCATGTTACACAGATCACTCCTCGCTTGCATTCTTTACTAGGTACTGCCTTTCTATCATATTTTCACCAATACCCCTTCGTATTTTAGTTTGGTTGAATTTACATGTAGCAGGTCTAACCCCTAAACCTCGTTCAATGCTTTACTGTGTAAGAATATACATGTATTGATATCCGAAGAGAAGCGTGGACAGATGCACACACTGTTTATGCGCCTTCACAGATGTTGTCAGTCCACTGCATCGAGTGCCATCCCTTATTCTACATTTCTGTGCATATTGTACCCCTCGCTGGCTTTGTCCCATGCGTGCGCACTCATTTGTACTCATACACATTCACATACACATGTGCATATGCATGTACATACACACACACATGCACATACACATTCATTCGCACATACGCATGCACGCACACGCACACACACACACACACACACACACACACACACACACACACACACACACACACACCACACACACACACACACACACACCCTTGCAGGTTCACCAAACACGACGAGGAGGGTCTGCTCTACTCCCTTCACTTCTGCTCCTCCATGCTCAACAACACATTGGTCTACCAGAGGGAGCTGGCACTGAAGAAGCAGAACGAGGTGCTCCTGCAAGTAGCCAAGAATCTCTTCACCTCACTGGGTGGGTTGGACTGCAACACTCTCCAAGTGCTCGTTACATTCTTTCTTTTTGTTCAGACAATCTTGTGTCCTTGCTCAGAGGAATCATGAACGCAGCCAGCAGTCTCACCAATGCTGAAAGGTGTGTATGTGTGGGGGGGGAGGAGGAGATGAATTTGAAGTGTTGTGGTCTCATGGGACACGGAGTGAATTTTGTGTCAGTATCAATGGTAGCTGCTCGCAGGTAGGTTTGAGGAAGGAGGTGTGGTTTTCGAAAACTCAGGTTATATCCAACATCAGGTGAAGTGTTGTTATCCCTTGTTGAACCATACAGATTGAATGTAACCATCATATGCGATAATGTGTGGTCATTTTTCTGCATGAAGTGATAAGAAGGTGGTGTGGGTCATATCTATTGTTCACTGCTGAAGTGATTTTCAGGCCAAAGCAGAAACACACCACTTGTATTTGTGTACGCTTCCACTTATCCGAGTGCGATGCTATAAGATGTACCGCAACTTTTTAATTTATTTTTATGCTTTACAAATACCCAGATGCTCTTTGTTCCTGCTTGATAAATCTCGGAGCAACTTGGTGGCTACAGTTTTCAATGGCGACGTGCTCAAGGTATGCCTGTGTGTCCAGTAGGGCCAATGCTTACATGCAGGGGTTGTATGCCATCCTACATACATTAAAAAAAAACAGAGCATGGCATACGATGTGCGTTTTATTTACATTTGTGTACGTGTTCTGTGTGTGTGTGTGTGTGTGTGTGTGTGGTGTGTGTGTGTGTGTGTGTGTGTGTGTGCGTGCGTGTGTGTTTGTGTGTGGTGTGTGTGTGTGTGTGTATGTGTGTTTGTATGTGTGTGCATGTGCATGTGTGTTGTGTGCACTATGCAGGAGCGAACACTGACCATCAAGGTGGGACAGGGCATAGCCGGCTACGTGGCAAAAACTGGTAGGGTTTGCGTGCACCCCATACTGTTCATAATCATTGGTGTCATTTGAGTATGGCAGGGACCCTCTGAGTTCCGGCGATCTTAATGATGTCGTAATGAAGCTAATTACAAAAGATACACTAGCGCCTGGATCATTATAATCGCGATTGTATTGTGTGTTAAAGCTGTATGCGTGTATGTAGATTTTCAGGGGAGGGGTTACAAACCCATGACCACACCCTCTCCTCCTCCCCCTCCTCCCCCTCCTCCTCCTCCCCCTCCCCCCATCCTCTTCCTCCCCCTCCCCCCCCCCCCATGGCCATTATTGAAATGATGCCACTGGTCGTAATGCACCTTTCCATCTACTGTGCCATACCCTAAGCCGTGCACTCCACTGTGTGTACAAGTGTGCACTCCACTGTGTGTACAAGTGTGCACCTCCACTGTGTGTACAAGTGTGCACTCCACTGTGTGTACAAGTGTGCACTCCACTGTGTGTACAAGTGTGCACTCCACTGTGTGTACAAGTGTGCACTCCACTGTGTGTACAAGTGTGCACTCCACTGTGTGTACAAGTGTGCACTCCACTGTGTGTACAAGTGTGCACTCCACTGTGTGTACAAGTGTGCACTCCACTGTGTGTACAAGTGTGCACTAATAATCAATCGTCCATGCTACTTGCATTAAGTGAGGGAGCAGTTTTTGCATGTGCATGCAACACTGTGCATTTTAATTTACACCCCTCCTGCATTGGGTGATCTATTGCATTCTTCATTGACCTATCTCATGTATCTTTGTAATGAAGGCAAGATAGTCAACATCATAGATGCGCAGAAACACCCACAGTTCTTTGCTGAAGTTGACAAGTCCACCGGATTTCACACGAAGTGTGTTGGTTTTGTTCATCGCAGTGTTTTTTTTATGCATGCCGATTGCGTGGGCATGTTTTCACATTGGTGCCATTTATTGAAGGACATGCAATGAAGCTAATTTGCAAATATGATTATGGAATGGGCGTACACAAGTACTTGGAGAGTTTTGAACGCTACACAAACCTCTGTGCAACAGCAATGCATACTTGTAGGATGTGCATGTACAGTAGGTGCATGATAATGTCGTATCCTTTCCTTTATAGGCACATCCTCTGTTTCCCCATCATGGACAACAATGGAGGTACACTGCACATATAAATGTACATGTACACTGTACTGTGTTTTTGTCAGTGATTGATTGGAGGGTTTCAATGGAGGATACACATTGCAGTAGCAGGGTAGTTGTTCTTTAAGTGCGCTTCTTTTTACTAGTGTGTATGGATTTGATGTATTGATTTTGGGTTTTTTTATGTATTTATTCGAAGGTGGTAGGGTTGACTATGGATAGCGCGTATGAATTCTGTGCAGTGTACTATGACCATTAATAGAGGTGTATTGTTCGGGCATCTAGCACTGGCACTACACTGTATATACCTCTCATACGTGTACAGGTACTTAAACTGTGCTCAGTAGTTGAGTCCAAAAGGACTGGTCAGATTTCTCCCCCTCCCCCCTTTTCTTGTGGTGATATGTCTATGCGCACTGTAATTGCCAATTCCTTTTGGTGCAGCTGTCGTGGGAGTGGCTGAACTGTGCAACAAGATCAACGGTAATGCACACTTGCGTTACATTTATGTGCACTTGTGGTACCACTGTTCTCATACGTTTGCTCACTTAGGAAAGTTTTTTACCAAGTACGACGAAGAGCTGGCTCGTACGTTCTCAGCCTACTGTGGCATCAGTATCTATCACGTACGTCACATTTAAGAGCATTTGCACACTGGGATACTTTTCCGGGGGGGTTTTCCCACTCCAGTCTAAGCTGTATGAGACAGTTATGGCATCTCAGGGCAGAAGCAAGCCTTGCCACTGAACTTATGCTCTATCACATGAAGGTGTGACCTCCGTCCTCCCCCCCGTCCTCCCCCTCCCTCCCCCATCCTCCCCTCCCTCCCCCCATCCTCCCCCTCCCTCCCCTCCCTCCCCCTCCCTCCCCCATCCTCCCCCTCCCTCCCCCATCCTCCCCCTCCCTCCCCATCCTCCCCCTCCCTCCCCCATCCTCCCCCTCCCTCCCCCATCCTCCCCCTCCCTCCCCCATCCTCCCCCTCCCTCCCCCATCCTCCCCCTCCCTCCCCCATCCTCCCCCTCCCTCCCCCATCCTCCCCTTCCTCCCCCCTTCCTCCCCGTCCTTCCCCCATCCTCCCCCTCCCCCGTCCTTCCCATCCTCCCCTCCCTTCCTCCCCCATCCTCCTCCCCCTCCCCCCCTCCTCCTCCCTCCCCATCCTCCCCCTCCCTCCCCCATCTTCCCCTCCCTCCCCCCATCCTCCCCCATCTCCCCTCCCTCCCCCATCCTCCCTCCCTCCCCCATCCTCCCTCCCTCCCCCATCCTCCCCTCCCTCCCTTCCCCCATCCTCCCCCGTGTTCTGAGCATGTCACATGATAATCATGTGGCGTCGCACTCCACTCGTAGATCCGTCCTGACGAGCTGGAGAGGGCAACTAGAAGCCCGCTCCCTCTTGTGTCCTCCTTCCACGAGCACATATACAGACTGACGTTCTCACCGCTGACTATAAAGAACTCGGCCGACGAACTTGTATGTGTAAGGAAGTATGGACCAAAACACCATTGTGTGACATTGTTTTCCCTTGCCTACCTGTTGCTGTGTTGTCGCCACACAATTAGGCTGTGATGAGCATGATAAATGAAATGGACCTGGTCAACAAGTTTCAGCTTCATTCGGATACCCTAGCAAGGTAATTTGCGCACTGGTGGTTTGGGCTAACTTTGTGCATCGTGTGTGAGATAGAAATGTTTCAAGTGCAGAGAACGATGTGCTTTGATATACATGTGAGAGGCATGAGCTATTATTTTGGCAACCATTGCACTGACATTACTTTACTAATTTGTTTGCACTTTCAGATTTGTGCTTATGGTCAAAAAAGGTTACAGAGATCCTCCATACCACAACTGGATGCATGCGTTCTCGGTTGCCCATTTCCTGTTCGCTCTGTACTGCTGCTCCAACAAGCTGTCCTGTCTCGATGACCTTGAGGTCCTGGCCCTCTTTGTGTCATGCCTCTGCCATGACATTGACCATCGTGGAACCAACAATGCCTTCCAAGTTTGCTCGGTGAGTCCAAATCTGGTCATTTTCAGACTCCTTGCCTTGCGGCAGGTCCTACAGTGTATTTCAGCGTAGTTTCAGGTGTGGCTTCAGAAGGTTTGCTGCATGCATGGTTTGAGATGTAGATATGCTTATCTTGGGGTGGAATACAAACATGATGCTTCATGGTGGCTTTATAATGTCATAGCACAGAATACTATAGGCTTTTGGGTTGTTCCTTTAATTAGTGCTCTCTTATTTACAAAGTTCTGGTCTTTCTGTCTACAGTGTCACACCATGCATACACGTACATCATGTTAAGTTTCTTGTTCCCCTTAGAACTCTACACTTGCTTGCCTCTATTCCTCTGAAGGGTCAGTGATGGAGGTGAGTTGCACTCTTTCTGCCTTCATTCCTCCTTTATTATATGTGCATGTGTCGATAACACTCTTCTGTACTGTTTAACCCTCAGAGACACCATCTCGCCCAAACACTGTGCATCTTGAACTCTCCTGGATGTAATATCTTCGAGAACCTTTCCGATTCAGTGAGTGTTAATTAGAGTGCAGGTTTGAGATATACCCGGCACTGCTGAAGAGGACTGTTCTATTTCAAATTGCTAAATGTACTTGTAGGTTAAACGTTTAATGATGTTGTATAGAGTGAATCAAACCACATTCTGATGGCTATGTGTTGTGCTGTTTTCAATGCCAGGATGTAAACATGATTGACCATGTGTTATATTATCTAGCTACAAGGCGAGTGCTTATTCATCAACAATATTAGCCAGTGAAAATATAGATGTTGGACTGGGAAAAGTGCATCAAATGTACATCCAGGACCTGAAGCTAGAATGGCACTGCAATGAACTATGGGAACATCTTTTTCCTGTCCCTCTTCAGGATTATAGAACAACAATCCGCTTGATTCAGGATAATATATTGGATACAGACCTTGCAACTCACCTTAAGAAGCAGAAGCACATCAGGCAGATGGCCAATGGTCAGTGACCCCCCCTCACACACACACACACACACGCACGCACACACACACACACACACACACACACACACACACACACACACACACACACACACACACAGCCTGTCATGTAATTGTTTGGTGTTGATTTGTGCATTGTGCCTGTTGGAGATAAACTGTCTCATTCATTGCACACATGGAAAGGAAAAGGTCAAAATTAAATTGTTTGTATATGTTCAATCAGACATATCTCGAGCTTCAGTGTATATCTACTCCAGGCTGGTATTTTTGTAAGTAGTTCATTCATTCTGACTGAAAACTGAAATGCTTATGAGATAAGCCATTTCTAAATTGCACTGAAACTACACATTGGGCTCACTGACACCATAGTGACAAGTGATTCTGCACCACCATATAGGGTGTTTGAAGAAATAAAATGCTGCAAATATTTATTTGAGCATTGTACTGTAATCAATGAACATCAGAAACACTTCAGATTCAACCCAATTATTTTCTAATAGCTATAATTATATTTACAGTCAATTGTATCTAACTTGTCCCTCTATTTCCATGAGTCAGCTGTGAAGTGGAAGCACATGTAATTGTCTGCTATTTTACACAGCTGCAATTAGCAGTTGTACGTCTTGCTGTATGCAATTTAAATTATGTACAATAGTTATCAAATGTTTTAGTTTCTGTCAGAATTTTCCAGTCCATGGGCTTTGATGGTACGTATATGATATGCTCCTATTCACGTGTAGATGGCTTCAACCGCTCCAACCCAGAGCACCACATGCTCATGAGCGCCCTGATAATGACATCATGTGACCTCTCAGCAAGTTGCAAGACATGGGAGAGCAATAAAGTTATTTCAGTGAGCATACCATCATATACTGCCCTGCATACCATCATATACCCTGTGCATCCACATACACAAATACCAACACACACACACCAGCACACACACACACCAGCACACAACACACCAATATACACACACCAACACATCAACACAAACACCAACACACATACACCAACACACACACACATACACACACATCAACACACAGAGTACAACTATGTGTGTGCAACAGACACAACATTTATGATATCTGCATTCATGGATGTACGTTGTATCATTGTACCTATTTCATTGATGTATTTGCCAATCTCTACATAGGACCTGATCTACCAGGAGTTTTTCTGTCAAGGAGACCTTGTATGTATTAAATTAATGTCACCACTGCATGATTCTGTAGCTTAATGGAGGGGAGGCAATCAACATACATTAAAAAGAACCTTTTGGTGGTATATGTACAGTATACTGAAGTCCTCCTCTCACACGTAATGCTTCAATGTAATATATGGCATACAACGCATGATGTCATCCTGCTGAGCCTCTTCATACTGTATTGATGTATATTTCTTATGTGCACATGCATTGTGGTCATATTTAAAGATGATGCATTCTCATTCACTAATATGATTGGATACAAACATGAGTATGTTGAGTTTTTGGGTTAAACCTCAAACAGAAGCCCACAATCGAAAGTATTTTTCCTGAAGATAAGAGCACATGTATGTATTGTGCTGTTGTCTTGTGTGTTTTATGTCCTAGTCTCGCCTTTTGTGTTACTTTTTGGGTGGTGGTGGTGTTACAATCTATGTTTGTGCATGTTATTCTCAAATCTGCTCTGTAATTTGAACTTGCACCTGCATGGTTCTATGCCTTCAGGAGAAGGCCTTAGGTGTCACACCCAGTGAGATGATGGACCGTGACCGTGCATTCATTCCAGAGCAGCAGCTGCAGTTCCTGGACAACATTGCTGGCCCAGTTTACCAGTTAGTTGTCTGCGATGGCATACACGTAATCATAGTATGTGCTACATTTATAACATGTATACTGTACACATGCAGATACACACTTGTATGCACACTGTTACGTATTTCCAATTCAAACACACCACGTGCACACACACACATGCACACACACATGCACACACATGCACACACATGCACACATGCACACACACATGCACACACACATGTGCACACACACACATGCACACACACATGCACACACATGCACACACACATGCACACACATGCACACACACATGCACACACACATGTGCACACACACACATGCACACACATGCACACACATGCACACACACATGCACCACCCTGCACCACACACATTCACACACACATGTGCACACACACATGCACACACACATGCACACACACACACACACATGCACACACATGCACACACACACACACACATGTGCACACAAACACACATGTCCACAACACATGCACACATGCACACAGGTTGCTATCTAGGCTGCTCCCAGAAAGCGCAGAAGCTTACCATACTTTACTGGAAAACAGGGAGAAGTGGGATCAACTGAAGAAGGCTGGGAAAAGAGGATTTGGTGACCCAGCTGAGTGAATCAGTCTACTGAACGATGTATCCATTTTTAGTGAACAGTACTATATGTGAATTGTATCATACATGCACACTACTGATACAATATGCTGTTGTTTGTTTTTAGTAACCACATCCAGTTTTCTTGCCAAATTACAATGTCTCTGCTAGGATGATTAGAGTGGTAAAGGACCTTACAGAAATCTTCCAACTTCATTCTGGCGGCTGATGGAAGCTTTATTTAATAGTTATGGATCAGGGCTGACGTGAGACACTAGAGGTTTGGCACCACTGTGAACAGACCCCATATGCATTGCTTTTATGAGGTTCTCATTATATGGGTTCTGTGATTGAGAAAGAAAGGCAAGCTGCAGGTCATAGCTGTGGCATGCATCCTCTAAGACCCCTGTGTCAAGTGAAGCCCAGGAATGCACACTATGATGGGTTGACTTTTATACTCATTTTAAATGGTGCATAAGCTTACTTTGCAACACAAAGGGATATCAAAGAGAGGTTCCTAGATGCAGTTAGAGTACTGCATAGCCTGCTTCGGAATGCTTCCATCAGCCATAAAGGACCTATAGTTGGCTGGAATTGATTCCAATGTTCTCTCAGGAAAAACTCCCCTTGTTGTGATTGCAAGTTGCATCTTCACAGATTGTGATCAATATCACAGAACAGACATGGACACTTTATTGCCAGTGCATCCTGTGGCCCAATCCTACACACTATCCCTGCTTGCTGTAATAATGTGTGCTTCTCTGTTTCATCAAGGTAATCCAGCTCTCTCCTAAGGAGGGCAGATGATTCCCCCGTGCTAATAGCATCCCTAGCAGAGTGCATCTCCATGCATCTCCTTTTCACTGTTTGCACATTATGTCCAAAGAACAGTGTGCTGGCTTAAATTCTGATGGAGATAGAGGTGATTTTGCATAGCAACAGGGGCACATCACATCATTACAATTGAACATGATGAACAGCTTCACAGTGGACATGGTACACACCAGTGCTCTGCATGGGAGCTCCAGGGGTCTGCTCAAGATGCCTAGGCAGAGCGGACACTGAAGTTGTTCCAGGACCACTGCATCATTTGTACTGGCTAGTGGGGCATCATCAGTTTGGTGGAGCAATTCCATTAATGTACTCAATAATTGAATGGCCTATAGAACGACCTCCTGGATGTGTACATTTCTTGCTTGCACCTCTTTTGGGATGATATCTGGATGGTAGTGTAACCATAATAATATATACATACATGTGCAGGGGACAGATACCATGCATTCTTTTTCGTCATGGGCCTCCCACTTGAACACAATGGTTGAGGTTTTGTATGGAGCAAGATGATGTTGAGCATGTACAGATTTGTCTATCTGTCACACGCTCGCACTGATAGCAAACATGAGTGTCTTAGGACATCATTAGTAATAGCAATCCCAAAAACATTGTTGAGATGCTTTGAAAACACTGTGCACTGATATGATGCATTGTGTCTCTTTCTTCTGGCCACCAACACTCTCCCACACACTCTACAGAGCTCCTGAACCTTCTCTCTGTGGGAATCCATGAGCCTGCGTACCAAATAGCGCGGATTATTCATAAAACTCTCTAGCGTACTGTATCATGAAAAAAACTAGCGGCAATTTCTGAATTGTGTATTCAGATGGTGACAACCCTGTCCTCCATGCTGCTGTGTACAAACTTCTTTGAAAAATTGCAGTGCGTCTGTGTAATGAACCTGCAGTATCCCCTCTCGGCTCGATATTGATGCAAAAAGAAGATGCGCGTTTATAGGAAACGTAATGTAGTGCTTGCGCATATGGGATATTTATGACCAAACAGATTACAGAAGCGAAGGAACTCTTCGCTGCATACATTTGACTTCAAATGGGCAGGATAATAATATAGCTTGCTCGATATTCATGATGAGGTTATAACATTATTTCGATATGTATTTACGGTACAATTCTAATAATATACCTAGTGTCCAGTCGCAAACGGCAATGAACTACATGCATTTTACATAACAATTGCAAAAGTATTTTATTTAATTGCCCACCCCACCAATTAGTAGTAGAACAGAGTCACAGAATGTTATGTTCATCTCCTAGTAACTAAGTATACTACCACATGATGACTGGAATGATCACTGTAAACATTTACAATTCCTATGGTTCTGATAAATATCTACACTTGACGGTAGCATATCCTTCTCGTACAAATACTCTGTTCCGTAATGCTCAGTGTAAAACTAATGCAATTGTGTGTTGAGCTGTTGCATGACTTCAAATATGATCTGTTGTAATTGATTCTGCTTCAGAGGCTACCTTTTCTTGATCATCCTGAACACCAGGGGCATGTGAGCTGCTTTCTGCTAAAAACATGGAGTCTTCAAATTCACCCCTCTGAATCATGTCTCTAACACTCTCATGACTCTCCAAGTATGTAGATGACTGAGATTGCAGCAAGGACATCTGCCTACTCATCTTCGAGGAAAATGCCTCCCATACAATAAGAGTTCCAACTCCACTCATTTCTGGGTATTCGCAAAGACCAGGTACCAAAGAGGAACGAAACCCTTTCCCTCCACTGATCACCATGCTCTTTTCTGTGCCACACGGACCCTCACATGGAATGCACAAAAGAAACCGAACATACCATGCGTAAGGATGAAACCACATCAGTAACTCTTTGGAAAAAAATACCAGGATATGTCCACTTTTTATACCTACCCACACATTGTCAAGGACTGGAACGAATGCTGTGATTATTGTGTCCTCCACTGAGAGCTGACAAATGCTGTTCATGTAGTCTTTGACATTTATATCAAATGTATGAGTCTTTGACACTCCATCCCATGCTGAAATAAAAGTTGTTCTTTTGATCAAGCAGCTCCAAATTGTTGTGTTGCTAGAATTAATTTGTAGGTGTCCTACGAATTCATCACAATATTTTGCCCGCTTAATTGTTCCCACTGTCTCAAGAGTATCCTGGTTAATAAAAGTAATTGAGTTTCCATAAGATAGCCATAAACAGTCCTTAGTTGCACAGATGCCATCAACTGCATTGTCAGAGATGTGTTTTGAGCGAGGCTTTGAGCTGCATGCTGTTAGTAGACGTTGACTAAAAGAAAGACAGAATCCATCCAAAGTTCCACAATAGACGGTTTTGTTGAAAAATGCAATGCAAGAGACAGACTGGTCATTCAAGTGTATCCTTTTAATTGCCTCCCTGGTTACAATACTGAATATATCTATTGCTCCATCCCCAATCCCTGCTCTGGATGCAATCCATATTTGTTCTCCACACAGACCGATACACTGTACTTGGTTACCTTCAATGATGGTTTTGGATGGAGCAGCCATTGTGTTAGTTAAATAGATGCTAATCTCTGCACCATTGTTTCCATCACTGCAAACCCAGAGCTCATTTTCACGATGACTGCAGCCTATATTGGCGAAATCTTTTGCTGAAACAACACATCCAGTGCGTAGTGAAAAACTACTGCATGGTACTGGCCGCACAGTCATTGCAGACTGAAACGACGAAAGGGATAGCTTCTCTATGATCTCATCTGCAGTGGGTCTTTTGCGTGGGTCACCCTGCCAGCACTGTTCCATTAATCGTGTTAAATAGAAATAGGCATTTTCTGCTTGTGGAACATCATGCAATGTGGGCCTCTCTCCACACTCCACCGCAGAATCAATTTTCACTGGTGGGATATTGTGGAATGGATGCCTGCGAGATATCACCTGGTACAGTAGCATTCCAAATGAGAAGATATCAACCTTGTGGTCGTAGAGCGAGTGTTCCTTTTTCTTGCTGATATGAAGCACTTCAGGAGCTATAAAACCTTTAGTCCCAGTTAACCCCCTAGTACCAAGTGGGGTTATGTGTGTTGCTATGCCAAAGTCTGTTACCTTGCAGTGACAAAGAGACCCTGGATCAAGAGACCAAAGTAGAACATTGGCTGCTTTGAGGTCACGAAATATAATGCCTCCGGAATGCAAAAACTTCAGAGCAGCTGCAACTTGTACAGCAATGCGCTGGACTACAATCCTGTGCAGGACAGCCTTTTCCTTCAAGCATGGCTTCTCCAAAGATCCCAAGGGAGCCTCCTCAAGCACCAGAGCCAATATTGGATGCACGCACACACCGACGAGGCCCACTAGACAAGGATGGTAAGATTTTTGAAGAAGTATAGCTTCTTTACGTAGCTCACCAAGGGCTTCATTACCATTCAGGTATCTCTTGATGGCTACTGACTGGCCTTTGCATTTTCCTCGGAACACTTTGCCAAATCCTCCAATTCCAAGGACCGAGTCATTACCTTCGCTGAATTCGAGCTCTGATAAATTTAGGAGAAATTTCATACTGATATCCTGCAGCAACAGATCTGGAACTATGTCTGCTAATGGAACAGAGTGATTTTGGATTGATGGATCCTTAGTGTAACCACAGTCAATTGTAGTCATGTTCTGGTTGATCAGAGCATGACAGTCTTGCACGTTAAACTGATGTGGATTGCTTCTTTTCAATTTGAGACACTCACAGCAGAGAACAGTTTGCTCTAATGGACCTCTGTCTTCCAATCCTGGATACCAGTCTTTTACCAGTGTTCCAATAAAATCAATGACTTGGCCAACAATTACTCTGCCCAGAGGTGATGTAGATGCAGTTATCTCAATCCCTTGTTTGTGATGATGAGTTTCAAACAAGGATTGAACTCTAAAAATGACATGAGTATTTTCATAGAAGAGGCCTGTGCGCCAGTAAAGTAGTCTTCCTTGCAATGCACTAAAATCTGACAACAGACTCAGGGAAAAACTTGCAGAATACTCTGCACTTTGCTGTGTTGGATTACTTGCCAAAATGTGTTCATTTGGACTAGTTGAAGATTTAGCATTGATAGTACTCGCATTTCTTTCAGAATGTATTGTGCTTGTTATGTTTGGGATGGCATGCATTATCCTTGAAATCAACCTACTCCAGAAACCAGAAGGCATTGTTGATGTATTAAATATTACAAGCCGAGTGTAAAATGGCACAGCATTCATTTCACTGAGACCCATCCCATCAGGTGGTACTTCTGAAAGCAAGGAAGGAATGAGAATTCTGTGTCTATCAAGTGCAAAAGCAATTTCAAATCGGTCAAGAAGAGTTAGGTATTGTTGACAATATTGCCACGGAAACTTCTCATTATGGTAGAGCAGTGGAATATCCTTTGTGTGTAGCACACCATCTTGCACAAAAGGGTTCATCTCTTTAACAGACACAATCTTGGCCATCACGTCACAAAGCCATTTGGGATCTACAAAGTACAATTCATCCAGATGGTGACCATAGTCCCCATAATGAAGCAGAGTCCCAACGTCTGTTAGGAACAAGGTTGCCATTTTGAGCTCATCATCATCACCAATGTCACTTAGGTGGAGTTCCTGAACAAGAGCTTTGTATTCTTCATGGTGCATAATAGGTTCATGATTAAGACCTCTTACTTGCTTTTGAATCCATAAGATGTGCTTATCCAGCTTGTAATAGCTAACAGGAATCTTTTGTCCCATAACAAACTCACCACTGTTGAGTTTGTATGCAGCAGCACAATGATAGATAGTGTCTTGCAACTCAGACACACCTTCTAGAGGATCGTCCAATCCCACAGCAAGAACCTGCTCAATTTGAAGCTTACTAGCAAATCTGCTTGCAATGTTGGCAGCTGTCTCAAGTACCCCGGTCAGCCTGTTCTTCCCGTTCTGTAAGTGGTATTTCATCTAGATGTGTTCCCACTATCAGAACACAAGACCTGGGAGCTCTCGTGGCTATGTTGTTCAACCATGGTAACAGCTCACGTGCACCTTCATCTCCTTGCTTTAGGTTGAAGAGAACAATATATATTGCTCGTTCTGACAAAAAATACTGGTGAGTGGCATAATATTCCTCATGTCCACCAAAATCCCACACACTGAAATGGAAGGTCTTTTTTGTTCTGAACGGCCTGTATTTCCATTCACTGACATCGACACCTATAGTCGATTTGTTCCCACAACACTTACCTTGCAGTCTTGCAATGAGAGTTGTCTTTCCTTGATTAGCTTTTCCCACTAACATCAGTTTCATGCGATAGTAAGCTTTTGTGGAAAGTGATCTGCTTTTGAGATATTTAATGATCCTTTTGGGATTCTGCTGAATGCATCTAGGGACTCCTGAAAGATTTTTAAGACCGTTCAAATTTAGCTGTTTCAGCTCCTTTAGTTTGTACATCCATACCGGCAAGGTACAGATTCCTACATTGTTGCTGATATCAAGTAACTGAAGGGTTACAAAATTGCAAATGCATTGAGGAATGACATTAAGCTCATTACTGCTCAGGTTTAGTGTACAAATTGCTGGAGCACAGGGTTCACCTTGTATAATTGCAATCTTGTTGTGGGAAATGTCCAAACTAACCAATGAAGATGACCATCTGTCTAGGCGTGGAATTATTGTGAGTTTGTTATGTGAAATATTGAGAACAGTAAGGTTAGGAAGCTCCAGAATACAACTGGGAATTGTAGAGAGCTCGTTGTGCTGGATGTCTAGTGTAACCACCTGGCAACAACAAGAAATGGTTACATAGCACATTATTTTAAAATCAGTTCACCTACCTGTTGAAGATATAGATTGATTTCCGTAGGGATAATACTCAATCTGTTACAACCCAAATGCAGCATTTTCACCCAGTGGATTCTATTGAGCAAAGCGCTTTCAATTGCATTCAATCCAAGCCCATGCCAATACACAGTCCCCTCGCTTTGGTAGACTTCGGTTCTCAGAAGCAGTTCTTCTGTCACACTTTTATTTTGTCTAAGACTAGCCATTTCTAAGGGCATAAATGTGCAAATGTATCCTTCGGTCACGGCTTTTTGCGCTTCCTGCAATTCGTCACCATAACCTAGCACGGATTCCCCAAACAACCTTCGAACGAGGTCGACATCATTGTTTATGGCAGCTGTTGTCAAGAGCAACATGGCACAAGCTTTCGTCTTACCTTCCCTCTGTGCCAACTGAAGTGCCTCTGAAATGTTTGCAGCGCCCTTGCTGACCAACCTCCCTACATTGGATGGGTTATCACACTTCGTGGCAGCAATTAAGGCTCGAGAAAGGCAGTCATCTTGTAATGATGGGTCGTTGCGGAGTAATTCGAGCCAAGCGTCACCATCGTTTTCAACATCTTTAACAACTTCTAAAGTGTACCGAAAGCGAGATGGAGAAGAAGAGGATAATACAATAGAAATTAAAAGAATGAAATCAGGCCCGTACCCAGGGGGGGTTCGAGGGGTTCGATCGTACCGCCGCCCCCCCTCTCCCCCCAAACACACACACACACACACACACACACACACACACACACACACACACACACACACACACACACACACACACACACACACACACACACACACACACACACACACACACACACACATATTTGCATGCATATGAAAGTGTCAACCACATTTTCGACCGGTGCACATGCATGTTATGATGTAACTTTTTAGAATACTTTTAATATTTAACTATCTATACTCACGCACTCTATTTTGGTGACCAACACCCCCTTTATTCCCTGGCGGTTAATCGAACCCCCTGACCTGACCTGGAAATCACTTGCATTTTATCTACTTTTAAAGATTGAATGATCGCAAGCGATTCCTAAAAACCTATTTTAAAAGTACGGTCATTAGGAACGGTCATGCCAACACAATATAACTTCTGCATGTGCACGCAACAACCTATACCGATAACTATAGCTACCGCATAGATTACTGATTTCATACAGTATATACCTTCGCTTCTCATGATGCTTCCGATGCAGCAACCCTTTGGGCGATGTTCCACGACCTGCCAAGGAGTTTTCCCTGCGTTGTTCCTCAGTCTCATATCTGGATTGCATTTGAGGAGAGCCCGGATACACTCAACGTGCCCGTTACTGACCGCAAGGTGCAATGGGGTATCTCCCCCGAGGGAGCGACAGTTCACGTCACACCCGAGTTCCAGCAAGTAGCTCAACAGGTCTTTGTAACCATTGGCCGCCGCTTCGTGTAAAGGCGTGTACACGTACCATAGTTCTTTCCTATGAACCTTCAATCTTTGGACGAAAGCTACTTTGCCCGTTTCTTCGATTAGCTCCTTCACTTCTCTCAAGTTGCCCTCTTTACACAACTTATACAAACGTCGGTCATTATTAGACAGTCCCTCCATTCTCTAACTTCCTTTTACTCTCCTCCGTTCAAGAACTGCCAAATAAGCATTACTCTACGCACGCTCAACCTTACCCCACCCATGTACTATTGTAACAACTCTGTAAGCGCTATCTATAGCTTTTACGCCAGCACATATCAGTGGAGGAGTATCATTAGCCGCTGGCCCTGCGTCCACTGTAGCTCATACAGGTGCATGTAGATTATTCATTATGTCAGTGTCGCTCAGTTACTGCATGCATGCCCTGAACGGAATGCATGCAACAAGTATTCAACCAAGCAAAAATTGCGAAAATTGCGACGTGCAAAAGCACCACGTATCAGCGCGCATGCTGGTCGCCTTGGGGAGGGGGCATTCAATAAAATATGCCGCCCTTATCATGAAATTGCCCCCCCCCCCTTCCCACACACACACACACACACACACACACACACACACACACACACACACACAAGGTGCGCTGTCGAGAAGCGCGCCGAGATGCACGTGCGTTACTCAAGGCCGCTATTGTATAGCATGCATATGCATGTGGATTGTACGATTCAATAATTCGGTGGTATATTGTTAACTAACCGGTTCGGGAAAAGCTCTATTGAAGTATCGCATATCACTGAGTCGCAAAACGGAATTGACTTAAAGTAAAAAGACTTTTTATGTCTCAGAGAAGATAATGCAGTATGCTTCGAATGCTTGAGTACGTTATTTGTTGTATATGAAGAAATAGCTATACTTAACTCGTCAATTTCCACATCTGTTACTATGATCTTGTCATATGTACTGCGACACTTTTGGCCTTTATCACAATTGCAAATGGATGGGCATTGTGTCTCCGCAACATGTATAACTGACTTACACAAGGTCACACAGTTGTTTGCCTGTACGGTTATGTACATGGATTTTAAAATTGAATATCAATGCATGAGAAAATCCTAACCTTCAATGCACTGTGCACGTGATTTCCTACAAATGTCCCACTGTAATAGGCCTGTCTTTGCACATTGTGTCTCAAAAGGGCCTTCTTTTTTTGTAGAAGATTGTGCATGTTTAATTTTTTTTTTACATGTAAGTAGACACGTAAACATGCACTTATGAAATTGACTTACCAAATAGTTCAACCTGCCTTTCTGTTCTGAAATTTCATTGACCAAAATAGAAATGGCACTGTTGATGGCAATGTCATCAGAGTTAGAACCTGCATGTTCTAGCTTCTGTCATTTAATTCATGTACTTCATCCATCAACTGCCATTTTGAATAAAGTGTGAAGAATTTATATTGTTCATAACTGATTCCACTGACACCTCCAAGCACCACAAGCCCTGACATCCAACATATGGCACTCGTCTTCAAGTAGCACAAATAATCTTAAAAATATGCCCATTGTTATGTGTAATCCATAAGGGCACACCTGCATATGCATTATTAGGATAACACCATACTGTTATGAAGAATGATCTTTTACTTGTGACAATGGTATCATAGGGAAAACAGTAGGGTTGACACTCTTTTGCCCTTTTAATGTTTCCCCCCACTTTAATTTGCATAAAGTGCTCAGTCTTTCTGTAGTGACTCGATAGTTCTGCATTCTACCCCTGTACCATGCTTGGTGAATGATGGCGCTGGTCAGCTGTCATTAAACACCATAAACAAAACTGACGTTCTAAGAATAATATAAAGCATGTACACATGTGCACAGTGCGGAAACTAAATGACATACCAATAGCTCCTGAGATTCCATGAATTGTACATCAAATTCATAATTAGTGCGCTCCAACCACTCGTCGTAATTTTGCTCACCAAAAGCACGTGCGCAGTTATTACTCTCGATATGTCGTTATGCTCCGTATTTATTTACAATTTGCTTGGCGTTTAACTGTTTTGATTTTCATTTTTGGTAGTACTATAAAACCCATGCAGAATGAAGGCACTTCGCTGTGCCGTTGCTACGGTGGTTGCTACGTAATTTTTGCTGTAGTGCCGTATGTATCAATTTAACCGCTAGGTGAACCAGCCGTGGAATAGTGGTGTAGTCCATCATTAATTTGCAATACCATTTTTGAATTTAATTAAGCAAGCGTAGCCGTCTGGGCTGTCTTAATTGCGTGAAATATTAAAGGCTGAAAATCCGCCGTGCTGAGTCCAACTTGTGCATCGATTGGAAGTCCTAACCGACAGTAAAAACAAGTCTGTGCCGTTCCAACTGAAGTGGGCGGGGCTGGTGATTTTACACGGCCCTAACATGGCCTCGAATTACAAACTCTCAAAAGCCGAGTTTGGGCTACGCTCGTACAGCATTGCACTCCCCGAAGTACCGGAGGACGTTCTGCAGGACAATTCAGCCCACCAGGTAGTTAAATCCCGCTCGTTTGATCTTCAGCCGGGAGAGAAAACAACAGGAACGTCTATCAAGCAAAAGCTAAAAGGCTGGCTGACAAGAGGGTCATCCAAAAACAAAACGGAGAAAGGGGAAAAGCGAGTGAACGAACAGCCAGCAACCACCCACAGGGAGTCGCCACTCCACAAACGGTCATGGTTGTCGGGTAAAACAAACGACACGCCTACTGAAGTAGAAGAAGTGAAAGGTAAGTGCCTGCCATCGAGCGATGACCATACTTTGAAACGGTTTTGCAGCTCAGGGCAGTCCTTCCCTCGTCAAACTATCGATGAAAAGGAGAGGTCAGTGCTGGGCCATAATTTTTTTTTTTTTAACGCCCTGCTTGTAATGGCTTCGCCTTTATGCCCGCTACCCTCAGATAGCAACATATTTCAGGTAACATTGCGGACCAATAGACGGGGACTCGGCATGCTGTATTCGGCTGGCCTTCCCCCAATCACAGTTATTTTTGTCGAACGAGGTATGCAACATATTACAAGTTGTGGTGAATTGATATTTCGTACTATATACATTCACTCACTCACTCACTCGCTCACTCACTCACATATACATGCATGCATGTACAAATGTACACACGCGTACACGTACACTCTCACAATGACACCCATACATACAAATAACACAATCACATCCGTATCATGCATCCTCTCCACTCTCTTGATGCATCCGTATGACAAAGGGGGTCAAGCTGAGGACGCAGGAGTAAAAATTGGTGATATATTGCTGAGTGTAAATGGTGTGGATTGCTTCAATCCAAACCTCTCCATCTCTCAACTCATGGAAATAAAAGCCATGATAAACCAAACAAATGAGAAAACAGTAGGTGAGGTAATTACCAATTACCAAGGTGTCATTGTGTCATTAGCTGTTAAGTTCCCTACATGTATATTGCAAAGATATTCCAAGTACAATATTGAATAGCATTTACCTTAACAGCTGGTACCACAGAATCAGCTAGTACCCAAGAACCAACAAAGAAAGAAGATACAACAATTGTTCGCAGTAAATCTGTTTCTGTACGTTATTGCACGTCATATTATACATGAAATATAGGGACAAATGTATTCAAGTTACAACTGCACAGACAGCAGCAAATGTAAAATACTATGACGTAAGAAAGCTATTATCTTACAGAATCCACTGAAAAGTGAAACCGCAAATACACTCTTACAGAACTCACTGAAAAGTGAAACTGAAGATAAACTGTCACAAGCTTCCTCAGATGTATGTCGCAAACCACAACCTTTAGTACCACATCATGTACAATCTCATCAACTCATATGCACACATAACTACTACATAAGCTGGAAGTAACCAACATTGACAGTGATTCAGAAACTGCAACACAAAACCCAGGATCTGCACATAAACCCAACAAGGAAAAAGTAAGCACTTTATTTCATATTCATTTTGTCATTGATGAATTGTGTATTATCAGAGCAATACTTCAGATACACAGTAGGTCTCCTAAAGGCCCATACAAAAGAAAGTGAACCTCTCATCTTGAAAGTAGCACTAGAGAATGAAGACGAAAAATCAGGTAGACCAAAGTCAATCTAAAATATACAGGTTTACTTATGATTGGGTGGATACATGTATTGTCCCTAGTTGTATGACAACCTGTATTCTATGCAATATACAAATATTCAATATGTACCTTTGGCCTTATGAGCATCTAACCATTCTCTTTAGACGAAGAAGCTGATTTGCAAAAACCATCCCTCAGCATCAAAGATGGTAGCAACACTACAAGCTCTTACGCCAAAGAAGTTGATTTGCAGGACATTTCAAAACTAAAACCAACCTTAGGAGTTAAGGATGGTAGCAACCTTAAACTCTTTCCATCTTCAGCCAAAGAAGCTGACTTGCAGGACATTCCAAAACTAAAGCCATCTCTTGGCCTCGAAGATGACAAACGCATTACACAATCTTTCTCTTTAGTTGAAGAAATTGACTTGACAAACATTCCAAAGCTAAAACCATCACTGGGTCTTAAAGATGGTCACAGCCGAAGGGACACTGTGACCAGGCGGCAGAGAAAGCACAGGCCTGCTACAAACAGGCATACATTGCTACTTGATTCTGATGAAGCCGCATGGATGGGCACAACACGTGTTGAAGTGCCAACATCAACACCAGTGAAAATAGCAATAACTGAGGATTCCAATTCTGTATGCAATTCACATTTAATGTCTTTGTTTTCAAATACCACTATCCCACTTACACATACACTCATGCACCCCAAACACACATACAGCAGACAGATATTCAGTCTGAAATCCATGCAAGGTAAAATATTATTATTCCTGTGATGTATGTGGTTGATATTCTAACCCATCCTGCAGGGCTGATGAAAGTGAAAATCAAGCCAAAATTCAGCATACCACCCCAAAACACCAGTTCACCTCACACTGAAAACTTGAATGAATTGTACTCTGGAGGAGGCATACTATCAGCTAATGATTTTAGAAGCAGATCAGGTGAAGCGCAACCTAAAATCAATAAGATATCGTTTGAAGAGGGCACAAGTGCAGTGCCCAGAAATGAACGGCTAAATCCCATTCCTGAGCTGAGAAAAAGGACATCCTTGGGGGTAGCCAACACAAAAGGAACATTTCCACTGGATTTGGAACATAGGAATTTAGGAAGCATCCAAAGAAAGAGACAATCATTAGACGCTGAACTTTATCTGACTGCAATCACAAAAGAGTCACCAATGACCAGTGCTCAGCAGGCAGGACCAGGTGATGGTCCAGCAGTGTGTGGTCCAACGAACAGACAGAGTACAATTTCATCGGAGCGAACCAATACATTAAAGGAGGACATATCTGGGCCAGCAGGGAACTCCACTGCACTCAGCAACACAAACACAATGGTAGATTTATTGCAAACTGAGCTGTGTTTGATTTCACTGCATTTTTGTCCCACTCCAGAAAAGAGCACGATCATACACCATTTGTTCTACAACAGCACTAAAAGTGAGCAATAAATTATACACATACACACATTAAATCTGCTTTCGAAATATGCTAAACACTACATTGCATATTACAACAAATAATTACTTTATGTAGGATTCCAAAGAGTCCAAATCTGCTTCAAAAACAAACAGTCCTGGCTCTGCCACTACATCAAACCAACAGAGCACCAAAGACAGCCATCTTACTGCCACTACATCAAACCAACAGAGCACCAAAGACAGCCATCTTACTGCCACTACATCAAACCAACAGAGCACCAAAGACAGCCATCTTACTGCCACTACATCAAACCAACAGAGCACTAATGACAGCCTACTGCCAAAACAAGGTCTTGTTAAAGCCCGAATGGCAATGTTCCAAAAACAGTGAAGCATTGAGTGCAGAAAGAAGGTTGTTGCTCAATGCTCATTACGCATTTCAAAATTCCTGCACACTGAAATGTTTACTAAAAGTTAATGCACTGCTAATACGCCATACACATGCATGCATTCTTTCCCCAAATACTGTTATCCCTTTTGCACACGATCTGCCACATCAGCTGTGCAACAATGATCAGAATGGTCTGGTCAACCTGACCAGTCTTGTGCCTTACAGGACTGTATGGTTCAGTGCATGCAACCATGCCTCTTCAACACCGATTATGTTAATTATGCAAGTCACCACAACACAGGGCAATATGTGGACATCCGTATCATGAGCCAATCAATCCTCAATGTTCATATGTGTTTTAAAAAGTTTTACTTGCTCCATAATAAAAAGGATGTAATACTTCAGAATGATACAGGCGTGCCCACACACACACACACACACACACAATTATTCATTAAAATAGAACACCTATTCATATACTCAATGCACATTGTGAATCTTGTGTCCAGATTTATCACCCGCCCCTTAAAGTGGGATAGCAACCACCTGACTTTAGAAATATAGATAAGGCAGTTCTAAGGCTTGTGAGATAACTACAACTAATTGTAACTGGTTTGCAGGTACATCTTTTGTCAGTGACAGATTCCTTTCTTGCTACAGAGTTAAATACAGTATTGATGGAAAGTGTAATGGCATGAATTACATTTTAATTGCAGCACATAAATTCTTGTACTATAGAGCCAGAAGGTTGACAAAACGTTTAATACATACATGTACACAGAAATATGCAGACCAGTGTAAACAATAGCAGGTCCAAATGTACACAAGCAAATACAAATCATCGAAATTTCTTTACATCTGGTTCCGTCACCTTTAACACACCCTTCTTGAAGCGACCAACTGGTGGATCCAAAGAGGATAGCCTGTCCCTCCAACGACCTCTGCCCCTGGACAAAAGTAACAAAACATACTCATACGTACATCACTAATGTTCTATACTAAATAGCGTAGCAGTTCTTGCTATGAGTGACTTCAGGAGTAGAGTTGAAACATATTGAGCACGACAAAACTACTTTCTAAATCACACATCTAATTCAGTTGCAAAGAATAAACACACGTATGTGTGTGGAACTTCATTGCATGACAACAATCGCCTGCAGGTTATGCTGGATTACCAAACCATCTATGGCTCAAACAAATTTTATTTTTTATTGCAGGAAAATCAGTGGTCATGTGAAGTGGTACACTATTGCCATTCAAAATCCAAATACATGCTCTTAATCAGAGGCTGTTCAAACACAAAAGATATTTCAACTACAGTGGAACCCTCACTGTACATATCCGGCCACTGGTATTATCTAGCATTAAATTACTGAGTGAGCATCTACACAATACCTTGAACACTACAAGTACTTCAAGTAGTAGTACTAAAAGTAGTTTCACAAAAAGAAAGTGTGTGCAGTTCGTGTGTAGTTCCTTTGGAAACTAAATTAGCTGCTATCATCGTCACAGGAAAGGAGATCTCAAGTGAAAGTAGCTAGTTGGTCATTCCTGTGTTGATGATCAAAAGAAGGGGGGAAAAGAAACTATCGTTTGCTCAAAGTTGACAAACTAGGCAAAGCATTGTCTGTGTGGTTTGTGTGGTTTGCTCAGAGAAGGGATCTAGATCTATACGACTTTAAGTACACTAATCTTGTGTGAAAGGCAATGCAGCTTTGGCAAAGTTGCAGCTGAAGCTTTAATAGACCAAATTCTGACAAAACTTGAAAACGATTGCTAAAACAGCAGAAGCTGAGGCCAAGGCTATGACAATGCTGCAACTCATGGCAGGAGTTCCATTGGAGTTAAGCAGCAAATTTTGCAGTTAAACCATCTTTACTCCATACATAAACCATTGTTTAATGTATTCATCAATCTCACAAATGATGCAATCGAGTTGCCACTGCAAACCTTTCCCAGTTGCATGATGAAGTGGGTGCTGATCATTTATACGAGATTCTAACGGGATGAAGGAAGGGTACTCATGCAGTCGCAGGGAATAACCTCCCTGTAGCGTGTTTTCAGCCACTTCCATCTTGTTGTGTACTCCAGACTTGTATACTGTACTTTTATACATGAAGGGACCTAACGCATACATTTTATAGTTTCCAGTATGCGCAATAGAAAAGTAACACTTGCATTGAAATGTATGGCTAATAAAAAACTCAGCGCCTTACAACTCCATGACAGATACTCCGATTCTCAGTGCATAAGTGCTGGCTTACCATTGGGTCGACTGCATACCAAACCACGACGCTGGTCATAATTTCACACATCCAAAGAATTTGAAATCTTGAAAAAACATGCGTTAGGTCCCTTTTCGCGGAAATGATCCCACATACATATCTTTAAATTGTCCATTGTTTCGCCACAGTCATTGGAACTAGATGGTCTGTGTGCTTCAGTAGAAGCACACAGACTGATCATTATATTCTCATTGGGTCTCCAATGAGAATATAACGGAACAGCCAGACTGTGTCCCAATACAAAATGTACCAGAAGCGGCCAGACTGCAGTACCTCACACCACCACCACCACCACTGGTGACAAGATGGAAGATATAGTTGTGTATCTTCCACAACAGCAGGAGAACCTACTACCACTAACTCACGCAGTGGAAGAAGACCTCGAAGACTGGTCATGAGATACAGGCCCCCAGCGGAGCATCCACCAGCACATGCAGATGTGGAAGCCCATGATGAACCTGGCCCCGATAGCTCCTGCACTCAGACGATCAACTAGAATCAGACAACCCCCTGGCTGGTACGGGGATCGTATTATACTACCTGACAAACTTGCATAAGTGTGAGGTCACACTAAAAATGTAGGAGGGAGAAGTGTAACATGGGACATGCAACCATCCAACTCACCTGACTACAAGTGGCACCATGCATATGTCGTGTGAACTTTGACCATCTGTGATGCATGCACTTTTTATGTATTTAACACCGGATCCGTGAGAACAGGACATTTTTTTGAGCTGATTTTGTCAAACGCACGTTTTTGAAAATTAGTCAGAAGCGATCCAATTGTCGTAAACGCTATGAACTATAATAATACAACTCTCCACATGAATATTTATGCTTTCCCACCTTCATACCTACTTCCTAGCCTATCCTGTGTTTGTTCAAAGTTCGTAACTTACAAACGTCACCGAAAAAAGTACACTTTTTTCGGTGACGTTTTTCTCATTCGTAAACAGTGAATATATTCTCATTTCTACACACAAACATCGAATTCTACTAATTTTGGCACTGCAGTCTTTCAGCTCTCTGAAAGACAGAGTTCAAAGCCAAATGTCTATCATATAGGTCTGGGCACGATGGAAATAAGTAATTACGCGTATACGGGCGGAGGTCCTATTAAAGCTTCACGCTAATATTAGTGACATATAAGCCACGCATTTGTCGATTATCGTTTCTCTCTCTCCTCTCTCTCCAGAGAGGAGAAGCGAGAGAGAGAAGAAGAGCAGAGAGCTCTCTAGAGAGAGAAGCTCTCGCGGCTCTCTCTCCACGTCTTCTCTCCTCCCTCTCTCTCTCTCCTCTCTCTCTCGCTCTCTCTCTCTCTCTCTCTCCTCTCTCTCTCTCTCTCTCTCTCTCTCTCGCTCTCTCTCTCTCTTCTCTCTCTCTCTCTCGTCAACGGCCTTTTCTGATGTTAATCCTGCACAAAACGTATCAATTTTGTAAAGTTTTCATGTACTCTGTGATGCGCCTTACTAGCTCGTACAGGTGTATCTGGTAACCATCTATCCTTCCTTGGACGACCTGGACGTTGGTGGGGTTTGCATAGACAACACTTAGTGCAACGCGTTCCTCCATCACACTTAGTGCACACTGGTTTCTTGTGCTTCTCAGCACATGATGGCAACATTTACACTCGACTCGTCCACTAATGACTAAATAACAAATTACGTCACTTTCCATGGGTCTGGGAGACTTACCAAGGCAAGTTGGCTTAACATTTTGTACAAAATCTAAGCGGATTAATGAAACGTTATTCGCTATGATCTCTATTGGTAAACAAACTAAGCATGAAAGCACAATAAAACTTGTTGAATAGGGCTTGAGAAAAAAGTGTACTTACGTCCCCGCGATGACCGAGAAATTGCGAATCGCGTCTCTTACAATGCATACAGATCTAGCATCAATCTTGCTACAAGATTAAAAATGACATAAACAATTTCAGCGCTGGTTGGGCTATCCAAAAATGCCACTCTTGTAGCGAGAAACATTTTTCCGACTAATTTTCTGAATGGAGGGTTCGACAAAAAAAATGTCCTGTTCTCATGGATCCGGTGTTAAGTGTGCGCATTGTGTATGTAAGAGAGATTACTACTTCGCTGCATTACCTTACCTGGTCAACCTCTTGGCGCGGGCGCTACAGTAATAACAACTATTTATCTAACAGCTGATACTGTTAAGTTGACATAATCACAATGCTATGAAGTTAGTTCAATAGTACACATGATTCTAGTTTTAGTTGCCAAGGCAGCAGGAACCCAAACCTTGTCTTTCAATTTAGTATACCATCTAATCACGTCATTGAAAACGCTTCATATCTATGGGGAAAAGAGTGTGCCTCCTCCTATGTCTTATTAAAATCGAGATTCTGTTAAACAGCAATGCACAGTAGAGGATCAAAGAGAGCCATCTCCCCGGGAACCTTGCGTTGGCAACGGTAAATGCAGTCTCTAGGTACAGTAATAACTTTTGGGGCTATTTATCTTAACTATTTGAGACATAGCATTTTTGATATTGATAGGGAAAAATGTAAACCCCTTCATCAACAACAGATATAACTAAGGTGGTCATTACTTTGATGCAATTTTATAAACATTGCATGAATGGCGAGGGAACATATATTCCCGTATGTTCCCGCTGGACATTTGTACATTAAGATTTGGGGGGATGGGTGCAACATGCAGCATTTCCGTTTGCGCACAAACAGAACGTAACCTTTTTCATGACCTCTACTTGATCATGCACATGTACCGTACACATAGATTGAGAAATAAGCCTACATATGACGATCTAGATATCTGGCAATTTTACATATACGGCAATGCTTTCAGATGGACCAATGACATTGCACTGTCATTGGTAAGGGAAGATGGGAAGTAACTTGAGAGGTTGGGGCCGTACTGTCAAGTGAGGTAAGGTGCTAGATATGCCTTACTTTAAGGATGTGTGCTGAATGAGTTGTTACAATGGTGCAATCGTCAACACAACTGTCCCCCATTGACTCTGAACTCACTGCGGTTTACTTGTGTCTTTCTTTCTTTTGGATGTTACCTAATGAATACACAACGCATTTCTGAGCAATACAGCTAGCGCATTACACTCTGCTATAATGAGCTCCACACAAAAACATACACAAAATATAAAGCTTTGAGAACCCACTAACATCAGGATGGAAAAACGTGTCAACTTCATTACAATCGTATGATGGGCAACACAAGCAACATGGCACCTCTGCATGCAAAAATTACCCTCAGGAAATGACAATCGGAAAGTGCTGGTATTAGAGTAGTATTTTTATAACTAAGACCACCTTTTTCTTTCCTCAAAGAACACTCAATTCAAATTTGTCCAACCAAAAAATAACAACTACTGCAGTATGTTTGTTCAAAGTTGCTTGCCATGACAACATAAATGTATCATCACAGCAATAACAACCTCAACCTAACCAGGAGCTAATAATTGTATTGCTGAGATTCAGTAATGGCTAGGAAAATTTTAATCCAATGTTTTCCAGTCAGAACTTGGGCTGCCATTATGGCTGTAGGGTCCTCACAAGTACTGGCCAAATACCATCACATAAACTGCTAGCATAGTGGACACCGCATCTTATATTTGAACTCCTGATTCTTAAGCACAAGTGCATATTCACTTCCAGTGAATCACACACATACACACACACACACACACACACACACACATACACACACACACACAGAGACAAACAGACCCACGCATATATACAAACACACATAAACATACGCATAAAGATAAAAATACACGTACGCTCGTTCCACCAATGCTTTCTCTGCCTTCCTGCCGCTTCTGCTTTATCATCTCTTGATAAATAGGATAGGGCACACATTTCTTCCTTTCCTGACGAAGCACAAGCCATCATCAAGGCATGTGATGTCAACGATGGTATACTTACTTCCCCTCCCAGTGCCTTGATTCTCTCCACCACGTGTCTCTGCTTTTCACGACCAGTCAGAGCTGAGGCCGCTGCATGTGACACACGCCCGCACATCAGCTACTGTCATATCAATCCTCCCTCAACCTTCTCTCTCTCAAAACCCCTCAAACTAATCCCCCCTCCCTCCCACTCCATTATTATCCTTTATCTCACATCACAAGCTCTACCACCTGCATTGTTTATTGATCAATGCCACCTACAGGTATGCTACCCCTATAGACATTATGCAATGTAAACATTTGTTTAACAAGTATCATAATGTGTCATGACAAAATCCCCCCACTCCCCCCAGTCTGCTGTAGCAGGAACAACTGTCAGTTGGGGAGAGGTTTTTTTTTAATGAGGTGCGCAGTAAGATGGTGCCAAAGGTGCCCCACCAACTTGCTAGTTTGATTGAAAGAGTGTTGAGGTGGGAGATGGGTGAAATTTGACGATGGATTTGGAATCAGGATGAAAACTTGGCTTCACTAGGGCACCTTCAGCGCCAACCCAAAGGGTCACTTTCCAAATGATCACTCCAGCTCATTACCTGAAAGATACTCAACTCATTCTACTGTATTAAATTAGCACTGACACAAGGAGAACATAATGCAACAGCCCAATATTTGGGTTCCAGCCTCTGATTTGAATTCGCTTTTTCTACTCAAGCAATACGACCCACATGATTCTCTCTTTATAAACTTTAAGATAATGCCAGTTGTGTGCTGATCCTAACAGCAAGCAATGTACCAAAAGTACTGTTCCCATTCCTGGGGGGGAACAGTGTCACCAATTATTAAGCAAACTGGAAGGACTATATTAGCGCACAATGAGTTGCAGCTGATACATCACGGTATAGACATTGATTTGATATAGATGCTAGTACAGACCGCTCTCCAAAGGGGAAGAAGTATACACCGCTACCTCACCACCAACCTCCACACTGCGATCATCACCATTAATTTAACTCCCTACTGTACCTCGCTGTCACCACCACTTGCCTGTCACGACAATTCATACCACCACTAGCGCCCAACACACAACAAACGCTCACCAAACTTCTGAACGTCTCTAAGTATCGATCTGAAGTCTTGCGTTTCGTCACTCTCCGTCACCTTTCTGTTCTTCCCCCTGTGACCTGTCGGTACCTCATCATCACTCCCGCCGCTGTCACCATCTTTGCTATTCCCTAAAGCAAACACATCCGCTACGTTTCCATCCTAGTACGCAGGATGAGGGTATACGCTCATGTCGTACGTACTGTATATGCCTACGTTAGTACATGTATGACACGTGGCAGACACGCGATGCCGCTCACCAGGAATATTTTCCGCGCTTTAGATTCGTCTTTCCCGCTTTTCTTTTTGAGGTATTTCGGCTCCTCAAAGACTATTACTTCTGGCTCTTTGCGACTTTTCTGCATTCGTATGTATGTAAAGTACTATAAAACATATACATAATATAGTATCCCCAGATAATGCGCACAAATTACGCTTTCGAATTAAGAAACCTGTTGCTTTAAATAATAAAGATAAACTCCGAGGTCAGTATGAAGGCGATTATACAGCGAGTGGCATCCGCGAGTGTAACAGGTAGCGCAGCATGCGGATATTATTAAAACGGGATCGACAGCTTCCCTACAACACCTTGTTGTTTTTCCCACCAGTGGAAGGCCGCCATGTAAGTAGCATTGGACGAGGCCTGTGTGTGCTTTTGGGGATCAGCAGGGATGACGAACAGAAAGAGGCAGACTGGATGTGAGGAGATGCAACTAGCTCCTTAAAACTTTATGGTACAAAGGCAATATTTTCTTCCCCCCTTCCACCCTCTCATATTCTACCCACACCCCAAAGGGCAAGGAAAATAACCTCTCTTCGCCTGTTTCCAGACCCTGCATCCAACAAAGCCTGGGACAAGAGTGTGTCGGACCTTGGTCTTGAGATCCTGTGTGTCAGCCAGGTGTGATACTATGTATTCATATTCACTGCATCTCTACTTTATTTTCTTCTGTGCCAAGCGAATGTTACCAGATATATAACCATAAGACCAATGAACCCACATCTTTTCTCTTTCTCATTATTTCATCCCACACCTCTCTCTCCTCACTCTCCCTCTCTCTCTCTCCTCCCTCTCTCTCTCTCTCTCTCTCTCTCTCTCTCTCTCTCTCTCTCTCTCTCTCTCTCTCTCTCTCCTTTCCTCCTCTTTTAGTTCACACTATGTCACGTGCTGAAGGGAAATAAACCAGATTTTCACATTGCAATGGAAGGCACATCTGCAAATGTTATGTACAATGACTTCCTGAAATCTCTGGGATCCTTGTTGCAAAGACCCGAGGATGCTAAAGGTATAAACTGACAAGGCTGATATTATTAGTTACTGGCTATATAACATCATTATAGGTACACATAACACTCGTAAACCTGTGCACAGATAATACCATTCCATCTGGATGCACAAGAAGTGCCAAGGGTGTTTTATAGGGAAGGAGGTTGTATTTAACCCCATTATTAATTGCATCGTGATGTAAACTATGTGTCATCATCACAAACCAGGCTGGTGAAATTGATGTGCAAATAGTCTCATCCCCAGCCTGATCCACCCACTGCTGCATATATCGGGTCTGGGGACAAGACTAAGTGCATTCTTTGTGATGTGTGTATATACAATGAGTGCTACCCAAAGCAGCCGTGTTTTTCAATGACACAGGTCTAGGGCGTCAGTAGAGGCACCTAGGTCAACATTAGTAACCTCCACCTCACGGCTAAATCACCCACTTCAGTGTAGCACATCTGATTCAGACATGTCGAAAAAGTGGCCATGTAGTTATATGTACTTTGTGCGTTTTTTGTTGTTGTTTTTTTTGTGATGTGGGTAGATGTTTGTGTGTCATGCTTTCATATGCACAGGGGGAGAGTTTGGAGCCTATATGCAAGTGCACATTCAAAATGATGGTCCTGTCACAATACAGCTGGAGACACCTACAATTGCACCTCCAAAACAGGTTTGTTGCCATCCAAACTAATTGCAATTTCCATTCCCTCCCTTTACTTCCCTCCTCCCACCCTATACTTCCCTCCTCCCCACCCTATTCTTCCCTCCTCATGCAGCGCAAGGGATCCGGTGCGTCAGTTGCAAAAACTAGTACCACTGAAGAAGATGATGCAAAACCTAAGGACTAAGGACCACTTCCAATTGCATTACACACATTTATACTATGTATTGCTATTTAAAGAGAATGGGATACTGATAGTGTGTGCATGGATGCACACACATGCAGTGTATGGTGTTGCGTGTAGGCACATCGTGCAGTGTCCTTAATGGAAGGCCAGTCCTGAGGACATGTACACACATCCTCCCAGCCATATAAGAGTGCATGGTGTACACACACACACACACACATGCACACACACATGCACACACACACACACACACACTCCCAGCCACATATGCGTGGCCTAATATGGCAATACTCTTCACTGTATTGTACATGTAATTGCGGTTCTCTTAAATGAGTTACACCTATTGTCCTTGTGCAGGCCACCACCATGCATCACCATATGATATCACCATCAACACTAGACACACATGCAGCTATGATACAATGTGCTCATAACTAGGCACTAGCGTCGAGGCTATTTGGGGTACTGCTTCCATTCCATGCCATCCGGAGGCTTGATATCAGTCTTCTTTGTCCCTATTTCATTCCAATTAGTGCTCAGCACAGTTCCTCCAGACTCGGACTGCATGGAAACATAATTGCATGCGAGGGGTGCCTCTTTTCTAATATACATATATACATCAGAGCAGAATTGATCATCATATGGACATCACACAAGTATTGAAAAGAGTATGTAATAATTACAGCCAATAAATGAAGTTACAGTTTATCATATGGATAAAGTTCATTTACACGCCTAAATCAATAAACTGGATTTGTAAAAAGAGCATAAACGTGCTAATTATAATGAGCTAATTTAGATGGAATACACATTTTAGACAACAGATCAACATCATCCTGACTACTTAAATCATTTATTTGCTTTCTTTAGAGTACTGTTTTCTACAGTTCATTCTTCTAACGTGCTGCCCAATAATGTGACCCAAATGACAGAAATAAGTGCACACTGACTAATCAACCATTAGACCTTGTTGAACTAAACTCCACTAGACCATCTTAAATTAAACTTCCACTAGACAGTGTTAAAATAAGCTTTATAAGGTACTGTAGCCATACAGCCACAATTTAATATTGGATGATTTTTTTCAATCCACAATCATTTATTCAACACCGCCAAAATAACTAATTCGATCACTCGTTGAAGTCTGTCGACCTCAGGACTTACAAAGGACTTGGCCATGGCTTTCTTCACATCGTCACTGCCATCTTTGTAGATCTGCTGGAACAGTTGCTGCAGCGCCGCATCCCCCTCAGGCTTCTCCTCCTTCTCCTCCTTCTTTATGTCGGCCACCAACTTGTCCCAGTCACGTCCCACGTGTTTGGACGAAGGGTACTTGTGAATCGTGTCAACTGCTAAGCAGGATGGGAGGGCACAAGTGTATCATGAGTTCATGAGTGTTTTGATGTGACACATGTACGTAACATACATCGTACATGCATGTTACGTGTAAGTAAACGTACATCATTCATGCAAGTTACATGTACGTATACGTACATCATATATGCATGCTACATGTACGTATACGTACACATGCATGTTACATGTACAGTACAGACATGCATGCACACACATGCTTGTCACATGTGTGCACATGCACACCACTTTACACCTGTAGGCACCACTAATGCAAAAATGCACACACACACTCCATATTTCGGTTTCAGAACTGTTAAGAATGCAGCATCACTTGAAAACTATCTCTCAGCATGTTTCACACCATCCCTCACTAAATGGGATCGTTCCGTGAAAAGGGAACTAACGCATGTTTTTTCAAGATTTCAAATATTTTGATATTCTAGAAGTTTGAAATGTCCTGCTTCTTACGCATTGAGAATCGGAGTATCTGCCATGGAGTTTGGAAGGCTCTGAATTTTTAATTAGCCATACATTTCAACGCAAGCTTTACATTCCTATTGCATGTACTGAAAATGGCATGCATTAGGTCCCTTTTCACGGAAACGATCCCAAATATGATTTTTTTTTTTTGCTGGGAGACACCCAACAGTTTCAACAGTTCAAAATGTGACACTCACTGATGGTATGAATGAAATGCCACTTTTTAAAAGCATACAAAATAGTGCCACTGATCCAGTGATGCTGGCATTCTTAAGAGTTATCTGAACCTGCGTCAGCAGGTTCAATATAGGATTGATTGAGGAATGATGAATGTCATTAAAAATTTTAAATCGTGTCGGGAGGGACAACGGAGAGAAACGGATCACTTATCTCGTTGCAGCAATCGAACGACAACACCAAGATCTACGTTTTCATGCTAGTTTCATGTCATTAAACTATGCGCTTCCAGACAAACAAAGAACCTGCTTCTCGTGCCCATTCCCAAAAAAATTGTTGGTCGTCGTCGTCGTCGTCTTCTTCTTCCTTAGGAAGGTATAACTCGAGCTACGAACGGTTTTAAAGAACGACAATAGTACCAATCTCTTCAGAATTTACCGGCACGTTATCCTAGCATGTCATTTGGACACATATCACATCTAGAAAGAAACTACAGCGAGAAATACCTTATTTGGTTGCAAGTTCTATGGCCATCTAGCAAGTTCTAGCAAGTTCTTAATAAAATGTATAATTTTAGGGAGTATAAATACTCCAACAGGCACTAAATTTATTTGTCGCAGTTTAGTCGTTACTTACTTTGGCTAGTGAAGTTGTTTTTCTAAAAATGCCTTCGCGTAATCAAAAGAAGAGATCTGAGCAACGAGCGGAATACCTCCAAAAACGAGAAGATATTTTATCACAAGAGAACAAGGCTAAAGCCCGAGCGCGCTACAAGGCCGACCCTGAAAAGAAGAAGGCCTCTGTACGCGACACCTACAAGGCCGACCCAGAAAAGAAGAAGGCCTCTGTACGCGACACCTACAAGGCCGACCCAGAAAAGAAGAAGGCCTCTGTACGCGACACCTACAACGCAAATGCTGTATCTAAGCGTGCTGCTAAAAGGCAGCGATATCAAGAGGGCGTCGAGGAGAACCGTGCTGCTAAAAGGCAGCGATATCAAGAGGGCGTCGAGGAGAACCGTGCTGCTAAAAGGCAGCGATATCAAGAGGACGTCGAGGAGAACCGTGCTGCTAATAGGCGGATATACAGGGGCAATTCAGCTACCATTAAGGCAGCTAGAAGGAGTCGGTATTGGAAGGGTCGTAGAACTACCAGTACCACCCAAAGGTATGTTATAAATAGCATGCTGTATGTAGCATTTAAAGTCTAAGGGCTGCTTTCTTACGTGCTAATGCAAGTTGCTCATGGCTTCCTGTCATGCACACAACATTTCTTGTACGCTTGCATGCATTTTATCAGATGTACAGTAAGGCTTCCCAGTTCCCTGGTAAAGGTCAATGTTTGTACAAAAGGTTATTTGTGCATGCATCTGTGTCTGTTACATTGTACATTAGTTATCTGATGTTGAAAGAAAGGACTACACACGTTTGTATAGTACAAGTCAGTCATGCGCATCCACCCCTTGCTGCAGCACTGCACCTGCATACCTCAGGTCATGTGATTGGATGAAATTCAACCAATAGAATTTTAGCACACCTACACACACACACACTCCACCCCTCCCCCTCAGTATGTGATGGCATGCATGAAAAAGCGACCAATCAGTGAATGGACGGATGAAATTAGACCAATAGAATTATAGCACAGCTAGAAAACATGGCTGTGCATGTATACCAGTATAAACCAACGACCCGTAGAACAGCACATTTCTCTCTTGAAAAAAATTCAAAGGTAAATACTAAGTTTTTTACAAGTTGTTTCAATACTCTGTCACGTAGATGGCTGAAGAAGTCGGGAAAGAATTTTTTGATGACTCTGAAGGAGAGGAGGTCGAGGAAGCACATACATCCTCCTTCATCACAACTTCTGCCCCCGCCAGCGCTAGCCTCACCACCAACAGCAGCGCTAGCCCTACCACCAGCAGCAGCGCTGCCCCCGCCAACGCTAGCCCCACCACCACCAGCAGCGCTGCCCCCGCCAGCGCTAGCCCCACCACCAGCAGCAGCGCTGCCCCCGCCAGCGCTAGCCCCACCACCAGCAGCAGCGCTACCCCCGCCAACGCTAGCCCCACCGCTGCCCCCACCAGCGCTAGCCCCACCACCATGGCCAGCAGCAGCGCTGCCCCCCCCCCCCCCCCAGAGCTAGTCCCACCACCACCAGCAGCGCCCCTTCCACCGCCAGTACCAGTTCTGCCCCCGCCACTGCTCCCCCCAATGCTGCCCCCGCCACCCGCATGGCCATACCCAAGGCGGGGGGGAAGAAGAGGAAGAGGAGGGAGAAGAGGCCGAGGAGGCGGCAAAATAATTAATTATATTAAAAACAATTATACGTACCATTTTTAATTAATTGTGTGTTCGTTAATTTATTACTTTTCATTATTAAAGTCATATTGTAAAAACAAAGCGTTTATAAGTTCTTTGACACGGAGAAAAAAAAACTTATGAAACAAGTAAATAAAAACATTCTCTAACGAGAAAGTTGGTGGGCATATAGGATTGACAATGTTGGTGTAAAAAGCACGGAAACAAGTGTGACAGAAATGTTACTGGAAAATTGAAATAGGCCTATATTTAGCCCATTTTCTCAGGCGTGCGCTGCCTAAATGTGACTGGGCTAAATATAGGCCTATTTCAATTTTCCAGTAACATTTCTGTCACACTTGTTTCCGTGCTTTTTACACCAACATTGTCAATCCTATATGCCCACCAACTTTCTCGTTAGAGAATGTTTTTATTTACTTGTTACACTGTTCTGATAATACACATTTTGACGATACCATACAAGTGATATTGAACTCCTTTTTTCTAGAGGGAAATTTGCTACGAATGTGTACTCATGATGCATATGGATGCTCCACACCATCATATGTGTGGGCCAAGTGGATTTCAAGACCTAGCACATCGCACCACAGTAATCTTCTACCGTGCACACATGTATCTGTAACTGCAGTCAATCCTGAATACATATATTACAGGGATAGCTGTGACGGAGCCGAGTTAACTTTAATCTGCATTGTGTAATTGATCGTCTGAGCATGCGCATGCGGGTATATATTGGGATGTTGGTTCTCGGGTTTTATTTCAATAACGGAAGAGGGACGTAGTTACTGTCAGAGGTTTGCCACATTTTGGTGTCAGAAGTGGGATAAACTTTGTCAAACGGTTATCGACTCCCACGTGGCGGTATATGTCCGAGTCAACGACGCGTTCCGGTACTGTATACAAAACCATGTCAAAGAAAGAGAGCCAGGGAGAGGGGACTGCAGCGGAACCACGAGCAGTGGAGGAGCTACTGCGAATGCTGGTGGAAGACCGACGGAGCAGGGAAGCTGAGTTTGCGGAAGAAAGACGAAGACGAGAGCGAGAGCTTGCAGCAGAGAGGGAGGCGCGCGAACGGGAGGTCTCTCAACAGATGGAAACGATGCGGAGGCAAATGGAGTCGCTAATGGACCTGGTGAAGGAGTCCAAGAAAGAAGGAATAGAGGTAAGGTTGGTAGTAGAATCTTTTCTCATAATCTGCAGGTGACACTGGTGGCGTTGTCAGAGAAAGATAATATCGAGGCATACCTCGTGACGTTCGAGCGCATCATGGAGGCCTATAAGGTCCCTAAGAGCGAATGGAAGTACCACCTGGCACACCAGCTCACAGGTCGGGCACAGCATGCGTTCGCTGCACTTCCGGGCGACAACGCAGGTGTTTACGAAGAGCTGAAGGCGGCTATTTACTCCGTTACAACATCAATGAAGAATCTTATCGACGCCGTTTTTAAGGAGACGGTTCGTGAAAATGGTGAGTCTAATAGAGCGTATGCTATTCGCCTGTTGGATTTGGAGTCTAAGTGGCTGCGAGAATGTGACACGGTGGAGAAGGTCAAGGAAGCCATCGGACTGGAGCAGTTCCTGAAGACCTTGCCTCAGCGACCGGAAACCGGAGACTTGTGTTAAAGCGGGTGAAATAGCAGATGAATTCGAGCAAGTGAGAAAGGGTGAGCCTAGTACACTGGAGACACAGAGAGAGAAAAACAAGGGGGTAAGAGGAGAACACAAGCCTGGGCTGAGATGCTACAACTGCTGGGAGGAGGGTAATGTAAACGCTAAGTGCCCGAAACCTAAAGACAAAGCTCTATTGTGTTCCATAAAAGCTAGCGCCAGACGTGGGTCATGTAAAGGCTAAGTGCCCGAAACCTAAAGACAAAGCTCTATTGTGTTCCATAAAAGCTGGAGCCAGACGTAAGTCGGCTGGAGGGTTGTATCGTAAAGGAAGTGTTGAGGGGCACCAAGTTGAAGGGATACTCCTAGACACGGGGTGCACAAGAACGATGATAAGGAAAGAGTTAGTGCCAGAGGAGAAAATCCTCATGGGGGATGCGGTAACAATTTGTTGTGCTCATGGTGACACGGTTCTGTACCCTTTAGCAGTATTGGAGCTGGAGGTGGATGGTATTAGTATACCAGTGGAGGCGGCAGTGTCAGAGAGTCTACCAGTACCAGTACTCCTGGGGCGAGATGTGCCACAATTGGCTAGTTTGCTCGGAAAACCAGTGGGGGCGGAGCTGAAATCCGAGGAGGTAATGGTGGTAGTTACTCGGGCCCAAACCAAAAGGCAGTTGGAGGAGGAAATTCTGAGACGGGAGCAGGAGATAATCAGTGGGGCAGAGCAGAAACAGATGGAACAGCTGGATAAGGAAGACGAATATGCCGAGGAGGGTCCGCAGTCTGTAAACAATACGAGTCTGGTTCGAGGTGCTAAAGGAACAGCAGGGGTACTGACCAAGAAGCAAAAAAGAACAATAAGGCAACAACTGGCACAAGTACAACCTAAAAACAGGGAACTACCCTTATCGGACATTTTTAAGGAGGAATTGGTACGACTGCAGAATGAGGATGAAACTCTGTCGAGGGTTAGAGGACTGGTGGAGAAGAAGCAGGGTGGTTTCGTGAGGAAGAATGAATTGTTGTATCGAATTAGGTGTCCACCAGGAAAGGGGGAAGCAGCGAAGCTAGAGCAGTTGGTGTTACCAAAGGAGGGCAGAGCTACCATTCTCAAGCTGGGGCACGAGATCCCGTTGGCGGGACACCTTGGAAGGGAGAAGACTCGTCGAAGAATTCTGAGACGGTTCTACTGGCCCACAATTTTCAGAGATGTGGAGGAATTCTGTCGTTGCTGTCCACAATGTCAGAAATCGACTACTCGGAAGGTAGTGCTGGTGCCATTGATTCCTTTGCCTGTGGTTGCGGAGCCGTTCTCATAGATAGCCATGGACATCATTGGTCCACTCCCAAGGAGCAATAGCGGAAACCGGTACGTGTTGGTCCTGTGTGATTACGCGACCCGCTACCCGGAGGCGTTACCATTGCGTAGTATTGATGCCAAGCATGTCGCTGAACAGTTTTCTCCAGGGTGGGCGTGCCCTGTGAGATATTGACAGACCAAGGGAGTAATTTTACGTCACAGCTTCTTGCTGAGCTATACAAGTTGTTACATATCCATGCCATTCGCACGAGCCCATATCATCCACAGACGGATGGAAAGATTTAACCAGACATTAAAGGCGATGTTAAGGAAAACCATTGATGAAGAGGGGAAAAATTGGGATAAACTGATCCCCTACTTATTGTTCGCATACCAGGAAGTGCCACAGGCCTCAACAGGGGTTTAATTCACCCTTTGAATTGATGCATGAGAGAGATGTGAGGGGTCCATTGGATGTGTTGAAGGAGAGTTTGGAAGCAGGTGGACAGTGTAAAACAGTGGTAGAACATGTATTGTTAATGAGGGAGAAGTTGAGCCAGATGACAGAACTAGTGAAGCAGAACTTACTGGAGGCACAAAGGCAGCAGAAAACCTGGTACGACAGTCACGCAAGGTCACGTGAGTTTAGGGATCTAGTCCTCGTGTTGTTGCCATCATCCAGCAACAAACTATTAGCCCAGTGGCAGGGGTCTTATCAAGTCCTGAGGCGGTGTGGCAAGGTGGCATATATGCATGACAAATCAAAAAGGAGGAGGATATTCCATGTGAACATGTTAAAGGGTTTCAATGTTCACAGGTCAGCAGAGTCCAACTACAGTGTTGAAGAGGGGTCACAAGGATGCTTGGACGGGAGTTCAGATATTCCTGTGTGGAACGGGAAGCAGGCGGTGGAACCACAACTTGGAAAACATCTGACTGGTACTCAGTGTCAGCAGGTACGAGACTTGCTAAAGGAGCTTGAGGTGGTGGTGAAAGATTTGCCTGGCAAGACACGACTGACAGAGCATCGAATCAAGACTGGTTCGGCAAAGCCAGTACATTTAACCCCCTATAGAATACCTCATGCATATCCGGGATGCAGTGCAACGCGAGTTGAAGGAAATGTTGCGTAATTATATCATTGAGCCATCCACTAGTGAGTGAGCAGCTCCCGTGGTGCTGGCTAAGAAGAGGGATGGTAGTTAAAGGATCTGTGTGGACTACAGACGGATCAATGAGGTAACCCAGACAGACTCCTATCCCATACCTCGCGTGGATGTGATTATTGACCAGCTGGGAAAGGCTAAGTTCATAACGACATTGGATTTGGCGTGGGGCTATTGGCAAGTACCAGTTGCCCTTGAGCACCGTAAGAAAACCGCATTCGTTACCTCGTATGGTTTATACCAGTTCAAGCGGATGCCCTTTGGACTGAAAGGGGCACCCGCAACGTTCCAACGGATGATGGACCGGATCGTAAGGGAGCTACAACCGTACACCTCCACGTATATAGACAATTTGGTAATCTTCAGTGAAACATGGGAGGAGCACTTGGAGCATTTGCGGGTGGTGCTTGGTCGGCTTCAGCAGGCGGGGCTAACGATAAAGCTATCCAAATGTCAATTCGGCATGGATCACTGTGTGTATCTGGGACACGTCGTCGGAAAGGGTGTTGTTATCCCAGAGCTGAGCAAGCTAAGAGCGGTAGAGGCCTTTGCTGTTCCAGAGACTAAGACTGAGGTGCATGCCTTTCTCGGAATGACGGGATATTATAGGAGGTTCATTGCTAATTATACGGAAATAACCTCAACTCTGACCGATCTGGTGAAGAAATCCGCCCCCAACAAGGTTTTGTGGTCAGATGAGTGTAACTCTGCTTTTACCACGTTGAAAAAGCTGCTTTGTTCTTCCCCCGTTTTAAGCAGCCCAGATTTTAGTAGGGAGTTCATCCTACAGACGGACGCGTCGGACAGGGCGGTTGGTGCAGTGTTGAGCCAGGTGAACGAAATAGGGGAGGAGCATCCTGTTGGCTATTTTAGTAGGAAGCTATTGCCCCGGGAAGAGCGCTACTCAACAATCGAAAAGGAATGCTTGGCGATAAAGATGGGGGTGGAAGCATTTAGTGTTTATCTGCTGGGCAGAGATTTAGCTATTCAAACCGACCATTGAGCGCTGCAGTGTCTGAACACCCTGAAAGACAACAACTCAAGGTTGACCAGGTGGAGTCTGACTCTTCAAGCATATTTATTCTCAGTCCGACATCGACCAGGAGCAACCAACTCAAATGCAGACGCCCTCTCAGGGATTCCAACAACATGAAGTTGTTGAAATTGAGGAGGAAGGAATGTGACGGAGCGAGTTAACTTTAATCTGCATTGTGTAATTGATCATCTGAGCATGCGCGTGTGGATATATATTGTGATTAAAGGGATTCTGGTTCTCGGGTTTTATTTCAATAACGGAAGAGGGGACGTAGTTACTGTCGGAGGTTTGCCACAGTAGCATACCAACATCAACATAAGTGTACATCTTAGATACACTTTCTTAAAGGACACGAGTCAGTTCCTCACCTTCTGCCTTGACTGGTATGACCTTTGCTTTACTGTCTTCCTTCTTTTCCAGTGTGATCCAATGGAATCCTTCGGCCTTCCTCATCTTAATCTCCACCTGCGTAAACACACAGAGTCACATGTGAACATGCGCTCACGTGTCACACACACACACACAATTAATCTGATTCTGTTACATATAAGATGTGAAGACACAACTGTGGATGAGGTGTGGGAGGGGTGCAGCCTGTACAACAGACACATATCTAGATAAGCACTCAGCACGCATGCTCACAAACATACACATACCACACATGCATGCGCAAATGCACACACATACCACACGTGCACACCCACAACACATACCACACGTGCGTGCGCGCACACACACACACATACCACACATACACACACACACATACCACACACACATACACACACACACACACAAGTGTGCACATGCTTACCTTGGTACTCAAGATCTTGAAGGAACATCTGTCCACCACCACTGGGCAGGCCAGATCAATATCCAATACATGGCTTGCTCCGGAGGGAAGCTTTATCGACACACTGAGCTGGGAGAGAAGAGAGAAGCAGAGAAATCCATTACCCATATGATGTCCTGTGTGCACCAGACACAACAATGGCTGTTGGAGACCATGGTAGGTTCATGCAATTATACTGCATTAAAAACCGTCGAGTTGGTATTCTACACTTTTCCAAGTCATACTACAACAACGTTGTTACAGATGCCAAATAAATTCAGACAACATCACAGAGCATAGTGATCACAAAATACTCAACAAGACTACGTGATCCAGCAATACACTCCCTCCCCCACCCTACCTCCCACACACACACTTTACTACTACGAAAATAATTCACAATCTGTGTGTTCATGCATTCGTTCGCAAACGTATACAATGCCATACTGCGTCTGTTTACCTACATACAGCACTTCGTTGAGGTTATAACTAACCACTTACATTGTTCTCGCTGAATTCCACCTCCGCGTCTTGCTGTTGAACATTCTTCACAAGCACGTTAACGACTACATCTGTCTGCGTTTGATACCAATCAAACCTGTTACCAGGAAGAAAATTTAATGAAGTGCATACAAGCGCTATATGCCGCAGACATACACAAAAGACTATTAGTGGAAGAAACTATGTCTCAACAAACCTCGGCTTTGTTGGTTCAGCAGGTGCAGAAGGTTGCGAACTGGAGGAAGGTTGGGTAACTTGCGAAGGCTCTGCTGTTGTTTGAGCTACAGGCTTGGCAGTTGCTTGTGCATGATGCTCCGAGCTCGGAGCAACCTCTTGCTTTAAGGGAGAGTCCGTCTTGCTAGAGCTGTCGTTTTCAGCCATGTAAAGAGTCTGTTATTTTCACACTATACACCTCGAAAATTATATAACAATTTCTACAAATATATCCAATTAATGCCCAGGTTGTATTAGCAGATACATTACGTTAATATAATTTTTATGAAGGGAAAAGTTTTGCCGCCCACCCTTGGTAAAACCACGCCATGGTTTTGCCGAACAACTTGGGTTTCCTTAATTTTTCCCACCTCGGGAAAGGTAATTTCCAGTACTGCATGGTATTCAATTGCATCGCTTTCGAGCAGGGTACCGGGTAAGGGATAATACCGGGTACGATAACCGTTTTTAGTGCTGGAATCCATTCATACTCTAGCAGATATCCCATACATGGTTTTGCCAAACAAAAACGGATGTGGGTTTTTTTTAATACTGTTCAAAAACCAACGGTTGCACCATAGATATTAGAGTGATATCTATGGTTTCACCCTGGCTGGTTATCAATGCATTCCCATCCTGGTGTTTAGAATGCATTCTACCCTGCATTCCACTAGGTTCCAACGCTGTATTGCATCCTGGTTTACAATGCATTCTGTCCTGGTTTCCGATGCATTCTGTCCTGGTTTGAAATGCAGTATTCCTCCATAAACTCCACCCTCGCGATACACTGAACCAAATATACATAGGTTAGTGTTGACAGTTCTGAATCACGATGCAGTATGTGAATGCTAAATCATTTTACATACAATGTTCAACCATAGTAACGGGATTGGAAACGGCGCACGTGAGCCATAGACGCCTATACTTCATGGAATCTGCCATCCCGCGCACTTACTAATTGAGTGTCTAGCCATCCTCCCCCTTGGTTTTTTTTTTTAGCAGCGTCGAAACCAATTACAGATTTGGATTTCTTGCTGTACGTAGGTTTCGGACGTTTATATTTTTGTTATACGACGTACAGAAGAGAAGATATAGTAAATTCGCTCTTAGCCGCTAACAACAAACATGCGGGTGTTTCGGCCTAATTGATTACTTTTAGTGCCTTTTTTTTTTTTTCAGTGAATTGGATAGTGGTCACGTTTATATACTGCAACATGTATTTTTTGCGATTTTTGCCCGTAATAATCGGCGCGACTAAAGTAAAGTTTTTGACACCCATTGAAACTGGCGGCTATAGCTTCATTATAGGTCGGGCTCTAAATAATACAAAACCAGTCCCTGATAGAGCATAGATCTTTACACTGCGCAGTGCTTGGGCATCGCGGAATTCTGTGGCAGATAGATCGAAATGATGGTGAGCAATAAGCAGAGCTGTTAGCCATGATGATGTCTTGCCCTCTACTGCCCGTTGTATTGCCCGTCTTGTTTTTGCATTTAGTTCTGATTACCCAATATTGAGTGAAGTGTGACTTCATCTTGCTGCTGGAGGGTGGTGTGCATGTTTGCCATTGCCTCGGAGATTAGAACATTGTGATCAGTACCATAGAGAGAACTCCGCCTTTCCATGGCATCCAAAATGTTTCTTGTGCCTTCTCTGGATGTGGTATAGGCAATTTTGGCACTTTCAGTTGGATTGCGAACTCCCATGCCGCCCAATCGTGCAGGAATTGAGAATAGCTGCTTTTCATGATCAGAGATGGTGACCTCCAAAAATGGCAGGCCAGAAATCAGTGTTGGTTCAAAGTGTTCCAAATAGGAATAAAAGCTTCCTCACAACTAGGGAAGGATCCTTTGTAGTTAGGACCACTCAAACTGCATGGATTTGGATAACACAGAAAAAGCTGCTTGGGGCTGTGACTCAGCAGCTTTAAATAGTTTGAGAAGATTATTCACCCACTCTGTAATCTTGTTGTGTAGAAATTGTCTTGTGGTTTCACTATCTCCATGAACCCTCCTAAGAAACGGTAGCCCTTCACAACCTTGATACCTAGGTCTTGAAACATTGATTTAGCTTCAGCTTCATGTTCTGCAACAACAATAAGAATACACTTCTCTAGCTTTGGATGATATCCATACTTGGGACCAAGGTCACAAATCGTGTCAAACCAGTCACAGAGATCAGTGAGCTTGGTTGCACAGGAGTCATCTGCGTACCAGTTTTGAATCCATGTAGTGGGATTTGAGAGTGTACACACAATACTATTATTATTATTATTATTTATTATATTCAAATTATTACAGCTAAACCAGAAATTCAGTACTATAAAGCTTCAGGCAGTACTCTTCGTCAGACCTTCAAACAATGATCCCCTTCCCTTGTGCGCTCCCTGGGTCCAGTCTCATCAGAGTTTTATTTGATGGAAATGATCCACTTCATCTTCTCAAGCAACCTACGAGAATGTTCCCTGAATTGCAGTGGCAAGTGTAGCACTGTGTAAACTTACCACAGGTGCAGACCTTACAGTTGTGACTGAAAAATGTTTAATTCAAATTTTTACAAGATTCTCTTTCTGGATGCCACATGCACTGCAGTAGATACCGGTATATGAAGTGTACATGCACATAGCCAAGAATTTCTTTCATGAAGGAGCGACTGTCTCACTTCTTTATTTGCTGTTGTGTTCAGGTGGAGTTTTTATCTAACTTTCTTACCTTAGTGTAATCATGAACATTTTTTATTATCCTTCGTCATTCCTGTAAACTATTTAAAACATGCGTCCTTATAGCAAAACATTTTGCCTGAGCAAATGGTACAAGATCAGAGACTATGTGGACAATTTATTTTTCATTTCCTGTAGGTTATCTCAGAACTTAAGCACACTGTTCCCACTCCATATATGTTTGGTAGCCTTGTTTATCTTGCCAATTGAACCCAACATTCGTTTGTTCATTTCATGCAATTTTTGTTAGTGTTTACGTCATTATTCTGTCCTCAGGAGAAAGTTTTCCTAGTTTCTTTAGAGTCAAATTTTTATCAAATTGTCTGGTCACTTTCTGCTGACTCTTGGGAACTGCTAACTTCTCTCTTATCAGTATGAGGTAACCTCTTGAGTTGCATCTGTTGTTTCAGAGAAATATAGAAGCAATACAAATATATAAAAAGGGAAAAGATGGTAGGAAGAGGGAAGACAAGAGGGAGAAAAAGTACACTGGTTATCCATTTTATAACCAGTAACTGGTCAGTGGTCTGAATACTCATTAAAAAAATGTATTTGTTTTTCTATGTTGCTTTGTTTTATTTTGTATATACTTTGTTTACCAAATAATTTGGGTAAATGTACTATCCACATAGTCACATTTTACATATGCTGTTAACTTATTTGTTGCAAAAAAAATTTGAATATGAGTATGGGCAATAGTGTTGCATCGTAAACATTGCGGTACATGTGCATTTTCTACACTTGCATGCTTCTGCATTGGGGATTATAAATGCATCACAGTGTAAAATATGCATAACCATCTAACCATCTTCTCAGAGCCAGAATGTATTCCAGTAAAAATTGCAGACATCAGATATAATAAATCATTATCTCATGAAAAAATAAATTATTGTACTAAAAGACTCAGATGAGTATCACGTCCATATGATGGGAATCACTTAGACCTGAGAAGCACTTAAAAACCATGGTATTCCCAAGTCTGGGATGGCAAAATTTTTGTCATCTATTTTTGTTGGGGCCATGACGCACATGCCAAACTGCACGATCTACAGAAGGATTGGATTGTGTGAAAGGGTTGCAACAGGAGAAATTTGTGCTACACAAAAATTATCGTTCAAATGAAGCTGTTGACAACGGGATAATAACATATATAATTGATCTTCATAATCTAAACTAAAGGTACCACCTGGCATAGTCGACTCACAGTGAGATTAAAAGATGCAACAGAATGTTTAAAAAAAGTGAAACTAAACATGACCAATATTCTATGTTGTTTTCTTTTTAATTGTCATTGTTTAAATGTGCTGATGATACCAATTTTAAGTATTTCATATGAAATTACTTATGAAATGAGCATCTAATTCTCCAGACACATTTGTATGACATCAAACAACTGATACTGTTTAATCTGGCGAGCTGCCTCTGCTAATATGGCCGCAGACACTCCAGCTTCCCCAGTTCTCCTCCCCACCACCACAAACATCTGGTAACATCGTTCAGAGGTATCTTCACACTGCTCACACTGAGCCAGCTCCACCTGAGTGAGGTCAAGTCTGGACCCAATATCCCGCCAGTGCTTAGAGAAGGCTTCACTCTCTGCCAGTTTGCTCTGCAATGCCTTTGACAGAGGATTGTTCTGTTTGGAAAGGCTGTTAAATTTGGTTCTCTGCTGTTCAGTCATTACGGGCTTTGGTCCAACTGGAAAACAAAACAGTTTACATTGATATTAATGGCCACTGGATATGCAAAAATGTAATTAAATGTATTTACAGTGACAGTATTTCCCCAAATGTATGCAATGGCAATAACGTTTGATAGAATCTAGTTAGCTAAAGGTACGATTATGTGCTCAAGCAGATTTGATAGAATCTAGTTAGCTAAAGGTACGATTATGTGCTCAAGCAGATTACTTGCATGGAAATTGTTAACATGACTCAATAAATTAACTAACCACTCTGAGAGTCTGTTTAAATGTCCTGAAAACTTTACCACACCAATACTGAAAATAGGCTAGAATAGCTACATAAATAACTATATGCATATGTAGTTACGAAAACTTATTTCCTCCCCTTCACTCTCTTTTAAAAATAGATACTCACATGGTCCTCGGACCACTGGGATAGGTATCACTGGTGTACCAACATCTGGTCGGCTATATCGATTCTGCCCTGTTACTCTGCAATACAGAGACAAGAGGCTTTCAGAACACTTTGATATATCAAGAGGAGACATGTCAATAATCTCTTGTTCATGGATTTCGTACACCGTGCTGGCCATTAAGGCCTTTGGTAGCAAGCTGAGGTCCTTCTTCTGATTGAGAAAAACTGGAAGGAATTTGGGTCCGCCTTCTCCCAGGAAATGTATCTTGTTGTAGAGATAATCATTGCTGAATAAGTATTCTTTGTCCACAGGGGGGCGTGGTTTACCCTCGAGGAAAGGCAGGAAGGACTTGCTTATGATCAGTATCACAAACCGGCTTCCTTCTATCTTACCCTGAGCCCATTTCATTCGGTTGTCCGTTCCCTCGTCGGTAATGTGCTGATCCAGAAGTGCATGGACGCCGTTGCGCTCCCAAAATGTGGCGAAGGTTTTGACGAGTTTTTCGTGTTGTCTGATGCTTACGCGCATTTTCTCATCGTGGGCCTTAGCTTTATCCAAGAACGTCCTTTTGCCTTCGCTAGTCTCAAGCTCCGCTCCTTCGGGTGGCTGAAGCTGTGTGTATTCTTCCGGATTGTGCGCATAAACGATGAACACTTGGTGGGACTGTGAAGTAGCCATATGCCTATATTGTAAATTATGACGTCATGCAAAGGCGTGTTCAGATTGTGAGTACTCTAAATGCCATACACTACGTCTGTTGATGCAGCTTAAAGTTACATGTATTGTGCATGTATTTTTTGTTATTACTTTTGTTTTCTGTTAAACAGAAAAACTGGGGCATGTTTTTTTTAGTTCGTTTCCATACTTCCTTCGTGCACGTGACACGCATTACATCATAGATGGATAGGCCTAACAATGAACATAAACGAAAAAGGGTCGAGTCAGAGACGAGTTGTCAGACCGTTTGTACGAAATTGCAGCAGACAGAAGAGCACCCGAAAGCGGAGTGCCCAAATGACGAGGAGCTAGAGAGGTTAGGACCGACTGTCGCGTGACTAATTTGAAATACGTACTTTCTTTTGCATAGACTCGCTGTGGAGGCTATTCTGCAGGAAACGAAGAGGGCGAAGTTAAGAGCCGAAAATGCAGGCGCGTTTGGATGGTAAGTAGTTAGTGTTCCGATGTTTGTGGTCACTAGGGTTACTTACAAGAAGACAAACATTGAAGGCAGCTACATGTAGTGCATGTTTTAGCTTTATCTTGGGACACCTTGGGCTAGCATGACCCTAACAGTTTTTCGTTACACAGGAAAAAGAAGACTCTCACAACTAACAAACGCTTCATAAACGCAGTAGTGTGTGGTACAGTGAGCAGCAATCGACGGCAGATGGCCAAGGATGAATACAAAACAGACACCAGAGAGAGGAAAGACAGGGAAAGAAAGTGGCGAGACGAAGATATAAAAAGGGAGAAAGAGGGTAGGAAGAGGGAAGACAAGAGGGAGAAAGTGAAGGACAAAAGGAGTCACAGACATGGTCAAAGCCCCTCATGATATAATATCCCTTCCAGAACCATTCAGGGATTATGCATACATTGCATATGTTGTACATGACATTCAAGATTCAAATGCATCCAAGTAATTCTTATTTTTATATCACCACCTACATGTAACTTACTTGTCATTGGAATGAATGTTATTATTTGTCAGCAACAACAATATTGTACCCACTCTTTTCATTTATTTATTTGATCTTTTAATCATTCATAGTGCAATATAAAGTAAACTCTTCAAAGTGCCAGCACATGGCTTTTCTCGATGATCTTTCACAGTTCTCTTATATTACCATCAATTTGTATCCATGCAGAATGTTGTGATAAAATTTCCATAGCTCTCAGCATTATTCCATGCCGAATGTTGCTCCTATTCATCATATGCTTCCGGATTTGCACTCATCTGGAGACATAATGAACTCAGACAGGCATTGCACCTACGACCAGTGTGAAAACAGGGTGCAGATGTAGAATTACGTATGCAGCATTATTTTGGGATATGAGGTACATGTGTGGCAACTTCAAATGGAGACATTATATTGGACATAAAGGTCATGCATGCTCCATGTCATCAGCGTTGTTTAGTCTACCATTGATGCAAAACTGACCCTAAAGCCTGCTCCAAGGTTATCATCAGCTCAAAAGGCCAAGACAGAGTGTATGGAGATCAACTATTGCACAGGAAGAGACTAGCTGCCACCTTGGTAATGGGATAAACCAACAAATTAATACTTACAAAAAGGTGTAGTTTATTGATTTGATTTAATAATTTGAGTAAAATCGTAATTTGAGTACAGTCTATAATTATCAATCTGACTCCTTATGAAATTCAAATGAACTAAAAAATTTGAGCTTTAATAACTTTGTTGAAATCAATAGCCGTTTTTGCCTACAAGGAGTAACAATAAATGTTAGTTATTCTTCTTGAATATTTGATAACCCTTCATTTTCTTGAAGATTTGGTCACGATTTCAATCTATTTTATAGGCGATTATTTAGTCACTTAACTATTCATATTAATGTTTACACCAATTAGTTAGCAAAGGTTATGTAAATAAGATCTGCTAGCTAACTGATTTTAATATAGTCACAGTCGTTTAAAACCTTTGCGTTCATTTGCAAATACCCAGGTATGTTTATATTGGGACCAGCATGTGGTAGATTATTAATACGGGCACTGCCACCTAGGAGGCTGCGGGCGGCCCCTGCCAGGAGGCCACCTAGGTGAGCATCGTAGATGCCCCGACGTAGTCGGTCCTATATCTGGATATCCCTATTATCTTAACATCCGGCACTCTACCTTACGCATATGGCTCGACCCTTATTACTGAACTTTTTACTACATCTATGATAATAAAAGGAAATACCCCCAATAAAAATAGCGCAATCAATAGCCAATTAATTGTTGGCAAGTATGAATGGCTTAACGAATGCCCCGCTGTCTCAAGATAAAAACCAATGAAATTGAATTCGTAGTGAAGTTGTTGTTCTAATTCAAGCGCACCATCAAATGCGGCAGTCACGCAAATGTCGTCTTCATCATCGCAGTCGTTGGCTTCTACTTCAGGTATTGTCACTACTCTTTCACCGCATTCATCGGCATCCTTGCCACCGCAACCACAACCACCGCAACCACTCCCGCAGCTTCCGCCGGAACCACCTCCATCTAAACTTTTCATTTCTAAAGGTATGCCTTGCATTGTCCAGGGTTGCTCTAGTCTGGCGTAGCCACACCCTCGCGTAGACACGTAGGGTCTGGGGAAATGCCTATACCCGACTGGTTCTAATGAGCAATTATTGCGTTCTACGTCACGCTGCGTCACGTAATGAGAAATGCATCGAAATTGGCTTGTAGATTAGCAAACAACACCCTTGCTAATATACAAGCCAATCTTAGCCCATTTCGCTGCATTCCTCATTACGTGACGCAGCGTGACGTAGAACGCAATAATTGCTCATTAGAACCAGTCGGGTATAGGCATTTCCCCAGACCCTACGTGTCTACGCGAGGGTGTGGCTACGCCAGACTAGGGTTGCTCTGAGCGCGTAGCCCCCACTATGTGGAAGGCACACATGGCCAATCATGCTAAAGGCCTCTTTGTTGGGGAAGTACCTGCTGCATGGTTACGGGATAACCAGTTGCAAATTTGTGACATGTGCTCCGACCTTGTTGCTATTTCCCAACTTCCCATTCATCAGCAGTCATGTCGGGCTAATCAGTTAAAAAACACGGACGTGGAGTCTATGTTGGTAGACTCACAGGTTCAGCCAGCTGATCTTCCCTCATTTGAAGAAATATGTGGTCTCAGATGTCCCACTTTGCGTTTTATACCACATAGAGCAAAGCCATCATTCGCTCGTGTTCTGTCTTCTGTGTTATTTGATATTATATTACAGAATTCAGTAACAGCATGGAAGAAGCTGTTCATGTTGCCGAAATGTGTCCTCCCTACGGCAAAACGTGCAGGTCGCCACAACCACCCTGTTTCCATTGAGCTATTATGTGATCTCTGGTCCAAAGGTCATCTAAGTCAGTTGTGGCAGCGTGCTATGTCACGAGGATCATCCCCCAGATCTTTGGTTGATAGAAAGAAGGACTCTGGCCAGCTACAGGTGTCTCATGCTGTCTCCTTGTCTCAAGATGGTCTGTTTGGCAAAGCATGTAATGTTTTAGTTTCCTGTGGTATTGCTCCGAATTCTGATGAAACATGGAACCTACTTGTGTCCAAGCATCCTAAAAGTGATTGTCCATCTGTTCCTGGTTTACCTCAGAATGATGTCTCCTTACCATCTAGCTTAAATCTTATGGCAATCTTGCGTTCATTTCCCAAGCTGTCAGCCGCTGGCCCTTCGGGTCTTCGCATTCAGCATTTAATTGATGCAGCGGAAATTACTTTGCAAACACCTATTCTCCATTTGTTGAGGAAAGTTATCAACATCCTGGCTAGTGGGAAAGCTCCTGTAGATGTTTCAATCTTTCTTGCTGGTGGCAATTTAACAGCATTACAGAAATCTAAACCTGGTTGCCCCTTAGATGTGCGTCCCATTGCAGTGGGAGAGGCTCTTCGTCGCTTAGTGGGGAAGTGCCTGTGTTCCATGTTGAAAAGTAAAGCAGCTGAGTTTTTTGATCCACTCCAACGGGGGGTTGCTTGTGCTGCAGGGGCGGAGAAAATTGCCCATGGTCTTAGAGGATGCATGGATGAGAACTGGCAAGCTGAAGGTTTTACAGTGCTGAAGATAGACTTAGTGAATGCCTTTAATTTGGTAAGCCGCCATGCTCTTTTGTCAGAATGCAGTACACACTTCCCAGAGCTACTCCCGTGGGTTAGTTGGTGTTACAGCCGGCACCCTGTGCTGTGGCACACCTTAGGCAATTTAACTTCTCAATCAGGTGTGCAGCAAGGAGACCCACTGGGCCCCTTGCTTTTCTCCCTCGTTCTCAATGTTGTGGTCAAAGCGATTGCCACTCATCCTGAATGCAGTGACCTTTCCTATCACGTGTGGTACCTTGATGACGGTGTTCTTGCGGGCCCAAGTTTACATGTTAGGAAAGCACTCAGCTTGCTCATTGAGCTTGGCCCCCCACTTGGCCTTCACGTGAACATCAAGAAGTGTGAGGTTTTTAGCAGTGGGTGTTTGTCTCATTTCCCAATGGAGATGAAACAGTCCAGCAAACCCAATCTTGAGATCTTGGGAATACCTATTGGTGACTCTGTCTTTTGTAGGGCTGTCCTGGATAGGAAAAGGTCTGAGGCAGGTGTTCTACTTAAGAGACTGGAAGATGTTGGTGAAGTCGACCCCCAAGTGGCTCTCGTACTCCTCCGGCTTTGTGGTGGTTACTGTAAGCTTGTCCATCTTGCTCGAGCCGTACCCCCTTCTTTCTCTCAGTCTGTTCTGCAGTTATTTGATCAAGATGTTCAAAAATGTTTCACTTCTTGCACAGGGGTGCATCCTTCCATTGCTGCATGGAAGCAGGCCCAGCTGAGCCTCAGCCGAGGAGGTCTTGGGCTGCGTTCCCTGTCTCATCATGCACCAGCAGCCTTTATTGCATCGTTATGTTTCTCTGGCCTGGGTTCAATTTCTCATGTACACCTCCTCCAGTCCTTGGAGATATTTAATTCTTCAGTTCATCAGTCGGACAACATACAGATCGGATCCGTACTGGAAAAGTTACCTTCGCAGAAGACTCTTTCCAGTATATTGGACGATAATTTATTCAGAGTTCTCCAGGGTTCTCTGTCGATTGCTGACAGAGCTCGTCTCTTATCAGCATCCTCCCCACATGCATCCTCATGGCTGACGGTTACCCCATCTGAAGGCCAAGGCTTACATTTAGACCCTCCAGTATTTCAGACAGCACTGAAGTGGTGGTTAGGGCTTGATACAGCTGAGGGTTCTATTTGTGCACTCTGCCCAGATAAAATGTTGGATCCCCTAGGGCATCATGCCACTACTTGTAAACGTGGTGGGGATGTAGTTTTCCGCCACAACAAGTTGCGGGACATATTGGCAGAAACATGTAGGCGAGCCCACTTAAGTGTTCAAGTAGAAGCTGGCTGCAACCTTACACCAGATCACAGCCACTCTCGTCCTGCAGATGTCCTCATTTCCAACTGGGTTCTGGGGAAAACGGCTGCCTGCGACATATCAGTTACCTCTCCGCTGAACTCAAACATTATGTCTGAAGCAGGAGTAACTGCTGGAGCAGCTGCGCAAGCCACTGAGCTCAGAAAGCATGAGGCCAACGATGTGAAGTGCAGCGAGTTAGGTTGGTTATGTATCCCTCTTGTGGTTGAGTCATATGGTGCATGGGGGAAAGAGGCTATGGAGTCATTTTCGAGTCTAGCCTCTCGCCTAGCCATAACATCATCAAGGCCTAAATCTGCTGTTCTATCAGAGCTGTATGGCCGACTCAATCTGAACCTAGTAAGGGCTAATGTGAGGGCTATAATGTCCCGATATTGCCCTCTAAATTCTTTCTGAGGTGTTATTTAGCTTTGGTCATGTTCTTGTGTATTTTGTTTGTCAATATTGTTGTGTAATAATAATAATAATAATAATAATAATAAAAAATAATAATAATTCTTTCAGTGCAACATACAATACAACACAGTAATGGCAATATGAATGCACTTACATACTGCCTACTCATAGAGTTACACAGGTCAACATCATTGTGATAGGATTTAATTTTGAGCAGACACAACATGTTCAGATAAGTATGACACATGTAAAAGTGCAAACGAAACTCATGGCAAGGTGTAGAAATAGACTGTAGCTTGTGAGAGTTGCCTTGGGTGAAATGTAAGTTACCACTGACTGAGAATAGTGAACATCCACCAGCTTCTCACAATCTTTTAACACATCAACAGTGGTCTAAAGATGATAATAATCCAGGGTTTGCTAAACGATGTGAGGAAGACTTGCACGTTTACATATTGACCTTGTAAAGACTCATTCGATACATTCCATGTCTTAAACAACCAAGCATTTCAAACAGGAGTGTTAAACTCTAGAAGCGGCCTCACATAGGTTAAATAGAAATGCTAACATCACAAGTTCAGAAACCCCTCAGAAGCAGAGAGCATATAAAGTAATTGATGCAGAACCAGTGCTGAGAACAGAATCGCTAGCCAGGAACATACTTGCATATTATGTATACAGCATTACATTGTAGTAAGGTCAACAGTTAAGCATTCAATACTGAACGCCATCGACAGGTCCACATGAGTGCTGCCTGCATGGATGGGGTGTGTGCTACACAGATCCAGTTTCCCTACAACTAGACAATGTTACTTTTCTTCACACATACGGGTTTACACACAAGTACGCTACCACACATAAGTGACCTGCCAAAATAATATAGCTGATTGATCGACTTTTATGATGGCAAAATATTTCACAATGTAGCTTTGTCCAGGAATTCTTTGGTCTTCTTTGCCCTATGAAAGTACATAAGACACTGCATTAGTTTAGGATAAGGACAAAATGGACTAATTCAAACACAAACACATTTATACGGGTAGTACACATGTGTTAGTTGTTGTTGAATGCTTAATAATATACCTAGACGCTATCAAAGCTTATCATTCTCATGTTTTGGGGTATAGTGAATTACAACAACACGTCAACGTAACCTCCATGGCTCCTAGCATGATTAGTATCCTAATCATCATGCATTACCATGATGTGTGCTGGAGACAGACACATGTCCTTCCTTCTCACCTTTGTCTGAGGCCCTCGATAAGCCTTCTGGTGTCCTCCTGTACCAAAGATACAATACAAACTCAACCTCAAACACCCCACAGATGTGTACTCACGGGTGTGGATGGGGACTGTACAACAGGTGGGGATGGGCCAATCCCACCCAATAGGGTAGATTTCCCCAGAGAGGGACGTGTCCCTGGTGTCCTGAGGGGTGAGCCCAGCTCAGTGCGAACCATTTGCCTCCATTGTTCCCTCACGACTGTGTCCTGTGCACCCATGGATGCTGCTGCTGCTGCTGCTGCTGTCCCGAGAGGCTTTGGTGGGATGGTACTGTGAGCCCTCTGAGTTACGTGTAAGAAATGGTCTGTGGACGGATCAGAAAGACCTGAGGCTCTGCCCATTGTGCTTGTTGGCCCACTGGGTGGAGGTGGAAGGGATGGTGGGATGGAATGTGACGGCTTGTTTTTATCCTTATCTTCAGGTTGGTTAGGCACTTCACCTGGATCGTTAGAACAGGAATATTAAAGAAGACGATACTGCACTTCCTAGTACCTTGCTGCTGCTGCTGCTGCTGCTGCTGCCCATTCACAGCTGCCTTCCCTCTTTGGCTCTCCACCAGCTTCATTTGTGTCTCAAAAATCACAAAACGTGCTGAGAGCTTCTCTATCATTTGGGTCAACTGGTCAATCTTGCTGCATACTTCTCTCCCATCATCTGACTGCAATAATACATCAAAATGAGATCAAAATTGATGTAGAAATCCTTTGAAACCAACATACTATGGGGAATGCAATGCAATCATACTTTCTGTGTATATCAGCCCTTAATAATGCAAGAGGATAAGACCTGTGCTATTTGTATTATTACTAAACCAATAACCTTTCACCAACTGCATGTGCCCCTTACATGCACTTTCACTTTCACCAACTGCATGTGCCCCTTACATGCACTTTCACTTTCCCCTTGAACCACCCTTGAACCATACTACATGAGCAGGATCCATAGATCCTCTGCCTTTCCTTCCACATGGGTTGTGACCATTCAAGACACAAAATGCGCCCATCAGTTCAACTCACGCAACTAGAAGTGAGGCACTGTTTCACATCTATGGCATGATGTGTGGGGAGGGAATGGGTGTACATGTAAATGATGATCAATTTGGATATGCCATTTGTGATCACGGTACATGTCTAAATAATTAATGGGGTAGGTGGGGTAAGAAAGAACCCACTCTGATTTGACGAATTAATAATGAAAACAGTTTTCATTGTATCCAGAGGTTGCTTTGGGGAAGGGAGTGGGGGGGGGAGGGGGTGGGAGAGGGTGGAAGAGAAGATGGGTCTCTAGGGCAATAATTCTTCAATGTGTTCAATTGTTAATAATGTCTCAGGAGACAGAAGGACTAGGCACGTTACAGGGAGTACGCAATGATTGGGTTGAGGACTGACATCTTCTACCATTTTCACAATGTGTTTCCAAGATTATCACCCCCTCCCTCCCTCACTCCCTCCCTCCCTCAGTAAGTGGTAGTAAGTTTGGAGCACAGATGACACAAGGCACAAGTTGTTACCTTGGTCATGCCCACCATCTTGGTTGTCATGACGCCGTTGCTCGTCATGCAAGGGAAGGCTCTCCCAGCTGATCACGCTTTCTGCACCATCTCTAGGCTTCTCCTTACCACCTTGGTCCAACCCTCTCTGTAAGAAGGGAGCGAAGGATGGCACGCCATCTCCTCTGTCAGCTTCTTCAGGCCCTGGGGTAGGAATTGGTTCACACGCACCACCCAGCATGCCTCAGTGTGCACGTACCCTCACTGTGGGTGTGCAGCCCAGTTGCCTTGGTGACCCTGCTCTCCTCCTTGTGTCTAATTACCAGTCCCTCCATCTTGGGAGCCTCGCAGGTGGTGGTGGGGGGTGGGTTCGCTCTAGAAGGAGGGTCAACACGTGCACTGTTCCCTAGCCCCGGAATAAAGGTGGGAGGATGAAGTTGTAGGTGTGAACCATGGAGGGTGGAGTCTTTACAAGGGGAGGAGCGAGGGGAGGAGCCCAGGCCTTCGATGGGGCTGACAGAGAGGCTGCGAGGAGGCGAGTCGGGCAAGGGGGAAGCAGAGTGGAGGGCGGCTCTGTAGTCAACTGGAAGAGGAAGAAAAATCACCAGCGGATATGGTGTCAGAAAGAGACTGTGTACCCATTGGTGGTTGGCGTTCGCTGCATGGACTGGTGGACCTGCTGTCTTTAACGTTGACCTGGGTTGGGCAGAGTGAATATAACACTCCTATGAAATGAGACCAAATACCTTAGGAATCGTGTGTACCTCTGTTCCACCAATGGGAGCGCTGGAATAAATTTTCCTTCATGGAGGTACAACAATGTTAAAAACATTTGACTGAAAAGGTGATCAATACATTTATAATATCTTTCACCATTCCCAGGGCCTCCCTACATCCAGCCTGAGGGGGCTCCCTCCTATAAACTGCCCCACACAACAGCCGCCAAGGCCTCCCTCCACCCATGGATGCCAGTTTCACCCACATGCATGCCAGTGTGTCCCTTTCATTTGGAATGAGACTGACAATGGTTCACACTCTTCTGATACCCTTCAAAATATATAGAATAACAAGGTTCGAGACCAATCATTTTACCATACCACTTTTCTTGCAATACCTAACTGCAATAGGTTCATTCATCCATTAAAGCATAAACATACATTGCTATTTCTCATTTTGGGACCACAAATGCTGTATGCAGCAGGCCTTTTATATTGAAGGTTTTTACCTAGCTGCTCTGTCTGGCAAGTACACACAGAGCGTGCAGACAATCACACAGGTGGTAGTATTTTATGCACACGTAACTAGTTCACCATGCATGTCTGTTGAAATGAATTATGCATGTATATAGAAATGAGCTATGCATGTACATAGAAGTACATGGAAATGAATTATGTATGTACATAGAAATGAGCTATGCATGCACATATGGTACTGTACCATCAGACCAACAACAGACTCACCTTCTAGTTCTAAGGTGTGGGGGCTTTCCTATGAGCTCGTGGTGCTTCGCCTGACAGTACCTCAGGATGTCGGTGGTCATAATGATCTTCCTCTCCGCAAAGCCCACATCAAGGAACTGGTTCATACTAAGCCGAGGGTGGTAGTAGAAGACATCCCTCATTACCTACACATATGGGGACAGCACATCCCTCATTACCTACAAGTATGGGGACAGCACATCCCTCATTACCTACACATATGGGGACAGCACATCCCTCATTACCTACACATATGGGGACAGCACATCCCTCATTACCTACACATATGGACAGCACATCCCTCATTACCTACACATATGGGGACAGCACATCCTTCATTACCTACACATATGGGGACAGCACATCCCTCATTACCTACACATATGGGGACCACAGAAGATGGTAACAGAGCACATCCCTACACGTATGCACAGAGGATGGGGATAGAGAACATAATTGGTAGTAAACTTATTCATCTATTTTGATTTATAAGTACACAAACCATCACGTACTTACAAACAAAATACCATCAAAACATGACAGAGGTAAATAATGATCTGATTTGATGTCCAGCTATGTACTGAGGTTCTGCAACATATGCTAAACTTACAGTATAATGGCCACATACTTACCGCTTACCTTGTACACACCCTCCACGAATCTAAAGTCGTTCTTGGCATATAGTTCATAATCATGTGAGGCAAGCCAGTTTGCAAGCGGAACAGAATACTGCATTAGCGCACAGTGAATGATAGGCAGAAATGCTGAAGGAATTCCTAAGGAAAGTCTGCGAACATTTGTAAAACCACGAAAAACGCTATAAATTCTCGCTCACCCGTGAATGCTAGGTTCTACCGACAATTTCATTCTCTGTATCTCCCTCAGCAATTTAGTTAAATTGTTTCTAACATCCCCAGTGCAGCCATTCGCCGAAGCCATCCTACTATGTTTTGAAGTTCCCGCGTTCTCACGTGAAATATCCCACATAGAGCGCACCACCAATTTTTTTGTGGGCGTTGCTGCATTAAAAGAAATGTACAGCGTTCGAGGAGCGAAGCACGTAGTACTGCAACGCAAGAAAGGCGGGCTCGGATTTAGTGTGAAAGGTGGAAAAGAGCACGGCATACCCATCGTCGTCAGTTTCATACAAACAGACTGCGTTCCAGGTTGTGTATTGCTGCAACACAGACCTGGAGTAATCCCTTCCTTCCTTCCTTCTTCCAGCTAACGAACTGCGGCTAGGGGATGAAATATTAGCAGTGAACGGCGAATCTCTACAAGGTGCCACACACAGTGAAGCAGTGCAAAAGCTTAAGCGTGCTGGACAGGCTGTTACCTTGTTGATTCGATCTAATCAAACGCTGGAAGGCACGTGACTTGTGGTTCAATTACTTGGTCTGTTGCTCACTGTCCACAATTATTTAGCACAGACGTTTTTCTTACTGGTTCCTCTCAACAGCAACAAAAAGAAGGTATTTGAACTATTACCTGCTTTCAAAGGTTGAAAGTGGTCGCGTGATCCATTTCTCTCTCATAGATTTTAACATTACAGACACCCCCTGTGGTGGTCCTATGCCGCAAGGCTGGACTCAAAAAATCGATCACAAAACAGGTCGCTCGTATTATGAAAAGTAAGGAAATGTTTCAATTTGTTTTGTGGTATATTAATAAGTAAGTATAAATGCACGTGATGTTTTAATGTGATGTATAGTAAGTAACCTTGCTATTCAAAATAACTATGCAGTCACTACACTGAAACAGCCACTTGGAAAGACCCTCGAATTCTTCAACCTGTTCCTCTGGATGCCTTCAACTGGAGCGAGCTACCCCTCGGGTGGGAGAGATTTTTGGACAACCAAGGTGACATCTATTTTGTCAAGTAAGCTAGTGGCACACACAATGATTCTTAGGAAAGACCTGCATCAAATGCATGTCACTATTGCACTGGGGTAGATGTTTCAGGTTGCACTTGATTGTTAATTAACAAGGGATGTGCATTGGACTAAGAATAGACTATATCTTTGTATGCAAAATTGAACTGCCAGTCAAAAACATTAATTATGGGAGAAAAAAATTTTTTTTTAGTTGCATGATTGTGAATGGAATTCTTTGATTCTTGTCACACTTTTATATTGTACCAGCTTTGATTTATGTTTCTTACTTGGGATCAGTGGAAATGTCTTCATTTAAAAATTCCAGTATGCGCAGTAGAAATGTAACGCTTGCGTTGAAATGTATGGCTAATTAAAAATTCAGAGCCTTACAGCTCTATGACAGATACTCTGATTCTCAGTGCATAATGAGCAATGTCTAGAGGACTTCAAAAACTTGAAAAAACATGTGTTAGGTCCCTTTTCATGGAACGATCTTGCAGGAAAGTGATTATGTGTGTAGAGCCACATCCAATTGTTGCCAGTTTACGATGCACCCAAGCATGCTGGTCTGTGTACATTATAACAAGACTTTTACCAGCAAACTTGCATGTAAGCTTACAAATTTGATTAGAGTGAGCTGAAATGCTACCACCTAAGGGATGTTTACAACTTTGTTGAGGGTGACAGTGCTGAATACGTTATAACGTGACCTGTGGATCTTGACCTGAACCATATCATGTCATGTTCTATAAGGTTATGATAACATACTAATGAAGCTATTAGTTTAATGACCATGAATACCACTGGTTTTATGGGCTGGCAGTCACATGAATGCCACCTGTGTACTCTGGCACCCACTCCCCCTCCAGCCATGACACGCACACCACTCACTGGGATAGCCCTAGAGGTATGAGACTTCAGAAGCAGCTGAAAGAGCTCAAGGCATTCCTCGAGCACGCCAATGACAAGCACAAGGTCAGTGATTGTGCCAGGTTGGATTGTTTCGTGTGATTTGTTGGGGCTGGTTGTAAGTTGACACGTTGCAAGCCAATTCCTAACTGATTGGACATTGAAGCTGATTAATGTCATCCATTAGTATACTATTTCAAAGGCTGAAATAGGTGATATTATGTTTGCATGTTGCTTAATATACAGTCTATACACAAGCACAGTGCCATATACACATACAAATACAACACACACATACACACACACACACACACACACACACACACTTCGTGGAATCATGATAACCTCCACCCCCACCACCCCACACACACACACACGCACACACCTTCCTTGCCCCTCTCATCCTTATTCAGAAGGACCTGGAAGCCCTCAGACAGAAGCGGGCATCACTCCTGGAGAAGACCCAGCTCCTGGAGGACTCCCACTCCCACACCATCCCCCTGGACCAGAGCAATGTGGAGGAGGAACACACCTGGGACTCTCCCACTGACATCGCCGATGACATCATGATCCTAAACGAAGAGATAGAGACACTGGATGCCCGTGTCTCCTCAGCCGCCAAGAGACTAGGCTTCCTGGACAAGGTGGTCAAGAACCGTATCTACGAGGACATGGGCGAGCTGGACGAACACGAGTCTTCCATCCAGCTCTCCCGGGCCCTGGTCTCTGCCTACGAGGAGTGCAAAGGTTTGGAGGCGAAGCTCCACAGCATTGCGGCAGAGTTCGAGGTCCTCCGCAAGCGGTACAACTTCACGGACGCTCCGATCAGCTACATGGTCCAACTGCCCCCACTCCGAAGCCTGGAAGAGGTGGGACACAACAAGCGCTGGCTCCACCTCCTTCCCGATCAGCTGACCGCGAAGACGAACTGCGAGATGGAGTTGGAGGTAGCCATCTTGAAGGACTGCTGTCGCCACGCCGACAAGCTGCACAGGCACTGGACTGTCCTGCACAACAAGGCACTTAGTAGCCATGGAAACTGGGAACCTTTACTGGATGAGCTTGCTCAGTTCGATCTCTCCCCTCTGCATGACCAGTGGATGCAAGCGAGTTTCCGGTGAGTATGCATTTCGTGCACTGTGCATTATGCAATACAATTCGATATCTTATCTCCTTATAGAGAAAAACTTGACAAATTCATCTCTACCGAAGACTGAAGACATTTTCCAGCCACATTTTTTGGTATACAAAATAATAATAATAAAACATGGCAACAGTACACACAAACATTCCACATTCAACACATGAAAATACTAAGATGCTTGAGAGAATAAGTGCAGGCCCACTCCCTCCCCACTTGTCCTTTTTTTTTTTTTTTTTCTCTCTCCCTCTCTATGTTCTTCATATTTCTGTTCGGTTTCGATAATACCCGACAACACTCATTCTGGATCACCAGACCCGGAGCTTCCCTGCGAGTCAAGTGATTTCCTGTTGGGTCTCTCGGACTCCGTATTCAATGACATCTTCATGCGGGGGAGAGTGCTCGACCTGTCCATCGCCAGACTCCCAGGGAGGGACGGGGCAATGTACGCGTCCTCGTACGTCATGGCCGCCCCAGCAGCAACCACAGTCGCAGTGTGCTGGGGGACTTCCCCCCGACCAGCGCGTTGTTCACCACCCCCGTCCTACGGATCCTCCCGAGGCTGTCGAAGAACACCACCCTGTCGTGGACTGACCCCGAGCGTGAGCGCTGCTGATGGACACGTTCGTGTTCCTCCTCCGCACTGGTCACGGACGTGTTGGAAGTCTTTCTCACCCCCTCCGTGGCCCCACCCCCCTCAATGGCAGGGGGGAACTTCCAAGGGTCCACGTCGTAGCTCTGGTGGGAGGAGGTGTCTGAGATATCAGCAACAGAAGACACGTCGGACTCCAGACTGGGTCTCTTCTCCCCGACAGTGCTGGGTGCCTCTTCTGACAATTTAGAGGGCAGGGTAGCAAACTCCTCCACTCCCCTCGTAATCACCATTTGGGGGGCAGTACCTGCCACTGCTGTGTGGGGCTCGCTGGCCTTGCTTTCTTTGTCCTGGCTGTCGTCCTTGCAGCACGGTGGACTGTCGCCTTTCTTTGCCGATGCGACCCTTTTCGCCCTGTCACCTGTCAGAAGCGTCGCCTTGCCCTCGCCGACCCCGCCCACTTCCTCTTCGTGCAGGGTGTCCATCGTCTTGGCCATGGGACACATCCCTTTTAGGCCTTCTATCACGGCCTCGATCGTCGCCCCAGATGAACGTGGACAATATTGGGGGGCTCTGGGCCCGTCGCGGGGATCCGATGGGGCTCCTGTGCGGGGAGTGGAGGGGAGTCGGATCGCTCACCATGATATCGGGCACGTGGAGGTGTGGTTGGTGAATGTCGGACAGCTTCTTGTGGAGAAGGGCAGAGTCCAGCTCTGTGTGAGGCTGTGCGGATGTGAAGGAAGTGGGAGAGGTTGAGGGTTGGACTATGAAGCCCTCATAGGAGTGTTCATCAGCGACAACAATTGGCCCAAAGTCTTCCTTCTCGGTGTTCTCTATTAAGAAGTAGCAAGCCACTGGGTGTGGCACGTTCTTGAATTCGAGGAGGCCACGGTATTCAAACTTGAAGTTTGGTTTGTCCTTCACAAGCCTGAAAGGGGAGGTTGTTGATTCACTTAGCACAGGTAATACAGACAAACACCTCACAATGACTAACACAAGGGACTATACTTATGTACAGTTGGTTGAGATCAGTTGCGGGTGCTAACATGGTGCAAGTGCCACACATATAGCATGTAATGTCCAAAACACAGAGAATAGTGTCTTAGCACTCAACGAATATAATTTCAATCTCATAATTCTTTGCTGTTCAGTAATTTAATCACTTTCATTGTACGTACAAATAATTTTTAACTAGCTGGTACATGTACTGTAATCCCCCCAAAATAGTAAACACTTCTTTTATCTAGCCACATATAGATTTATAGTCACATTCTGTAATTTCTTTGAGGTGATTAATTTAGCCACAGTTTGCACATTTACCCTGAACCTAAGGTTTCAGTCCGCAGATGAATATTTAAAATGTTAATGTGGAACTGACATGAATAAACAAGTGCCTCTTAACTTGAAGGTTAATCCCCATAGGTTTTGTTTTTATTTTGCCACTTCGTTTTTTTCAGTTATTCGATTTTAACATGAAGGACAGCCAACCACACCAACACGTAATGCTGCACAATCTTCTAACACATATCATAGCATTTAGATTGCTCTGGTGCAATTAATACGGTTAACAAAATCGTGTCTCCCTTAAACACAAGGGGTACACAGGGGGAAATGTAGGGGTACACAAGGGGAAATGCAGGGGTACACGGGGGGAAATGTAGGGGTACACAGGGGGAAATGCAGGGGTACACAGGGGGAAATGCAGGGGTACACAGGGGGAAATGTAGGGTACACAGGGGAGGGAAATGCAGGGGTACACAGGGGGAAAATGTAGGGGTACACAGGGGGAAATGCAGGGGTACACAGGGGGAAATGTAGGGTACACAGGGGAGGGAAATGTAGGGGTACACAGGGGGAAATGTAGGGGTACACAGGGGGAAATGCAGGGGTACACAGGGGGAAATGTAGGGTACACAGGGAGGGAAATGCAGGGGTACACAGGGGGAAATGTAGGGGTACACAGGGGGAAATGCAGGGGTACACAGGGGGAAATGTAGGGTACACAGGGGGAAATGTAGGGTACACAGGGGGGGAAATGTAGGGGTACACAGCAGGGTACCACTTCTATCTCACAGTGGGAGTTGGAGTAGGTTGTGAACATGAAGGAGGGTTGGCCAGCATTTGTGGTCCCTGTCACAACACATGACTAAAAGAACTAAACAAACAGTTTGTGTAGTCTAGCTATTTGGAGTAAAATATGTAAACTTGTTTTCACCACTTGGTCAGCACAAAAGGCATTGCTTCGGATTGGCTCACAAAAGGCATTGCTTCGGATTGGCTTTATATGATGTGTACACAGTCAGCCATCTTAATTACACGCAGTGATAGAAGGAACCCTAGGTTAGTTAAATATTAATTACTGTAAAGGCAACCATGTTGTGTGCAACTCATAAGTAAATTTAATAGTAATCCATCTATTTACTGAAAAATTGCCCATATTCATTTGAGTTGCATACAAATAGTGCAGGGTTGCCTTAAAGTTCAAAGGCAATGTGTGTGAACTGTTAAAAGATGAACTCTTGCTCTGAATTGCATCATTCAACTGCATCATGATCCGCATGACAAACGTTGTGTGCTCATTCTTTGAAAGGGGAGGAGTGAATGTACACACGCGTGTGTGTGCGTGTGTGTGTGTGTGTGTGCGTGTGTGTGTGTGTGTGTGTGTGTGTGTGTGTGTGTGTGTGTATTCAGAGGGTAGAGGGCATCACCTCATGACTCACCTGTGTGTAAACTCTGTCACCTGGATCTTTCCGGGCACTCCATTGCTCTCAGTCCTGCTGGCCACATTGACTGTGTTCCCAAAGAGACAGAAGCGTGGCATCTTGCGACCGACTATGCCCGCCACCACCCTCCCCCGAGTTAATCCCGACTCTCATCTGGTTGGAAGAGGGGGAGGACAACTGCTGAAAAACACACCACTACAGGTCCTGCTGGTGCCCTGTGCACTCCACACTAGGCTGCATGCCGCTACAAAGGACCCCTTGGGGTCAGGTGCGGAGGTGCAGGTTTGAAAACGTACTTGTACATGTGTGCATTGCTAAATGCATGAAGACTGGTTGGACCTTGCTATGACATGTGCCGACACCAACATCTAAACACTTGTACTTGCAACTTTTGATGTGTGCAGCTATTGCCATAGGACGTGCACCATATTGGAGCTATAGCCACTGTAATTATTACTGAGGCACAAGAGGACACATGACACAGGAACCTCACTATCACAAGAGTACACACCACACACTATCACAGGAGTACACAACACACAGGAGGAACTCAGGAATTTGCGACAGAAGTTCGAATCCAAGCCTACACACTTCTGGGAATCAACGAAAGTTGAAAGCTTAGCCTACACACTTCTGGGAATCAATGGAAGTTGACTACATCTATCTGGGAATCAATGGAAGTTGAAAGCTTAGCCTACATACTTCTGGGAATCAATGGAAGTTGACCTACACACTTCTAGGAATCAATGCACAGACACTGGGGAGGAGAGGCAAGGCTAATGAACCACGGCACACAGACCTGTAGTACTACTAACACCCACTCCTGCTCACCTGTATGGGCTCATTGTTGTCTGGCCTCCTGACCTGCCTGCAGTAGTGCATCATGTCCAGGGCTTGGTTGCACACACAGTCTGCGTGCACAGTGCTTCTCTCTGGCAGACCTCCCACCACCATGTAGGCGTCGCCTATGGTCTCCACCTGTTCATAGTGGGAAAAAGGATAAGATAAATTCAAATGCTAACTAGCAAGATTAACTGATATGCATGTGTGCATATGTGTACATGTATGTATGTATGTATGTATGTATGTATGTATGTATGTATGTATGTATGTATGTATGTATGTATGTATGTTATGTATGTGTATGTATGTATGTGTGTGTGTATGTATGTATGTATGTATGTATGTATGCATGTATGCATGTGTATATGTATGTGTGTGTGTGTATGTGTGTGTGTGTGTGTGTGTGGTGTGTAGGGTTTGGGAGGGAGTATGAAAGAGCTTAGGGTGACCAGAAGGTGTGTGGGTGCAATGGAATGCATCAGGTATGTCATTGGTGTACACTACATGGCCTGCAGGAATTCCACGATGAATACTGCACACAACACAGAAAAGACTTTGAACAACCCAATCAGCACACAGCACTTCTATGTAGTATAGTGGGAAACCATTGAGGAAGCAAACGTTCCAGGATGGACTGCATGGGCATGACCATAAAAAATAAAAACTTAGTCTAAGCATTTGGACCCTTTGAAAGTTTTCCGGTATACACAGGTTATATGCTTAGTTATGCAAGTGTGAATCCCAACGGCACAGGTGGAAGAGGGAGGGAGGGAGCAAGAGGAGGGAGGGGAGGGAGCAAGGGGAGGGAGGGAGCAAGAGGAGGGGATGGGAGCAAGGGGAGGAAGAGAGGGAGGGGAGTGAGGAAGGGGAGGGGGAGTGAGGGAGGGGGGAGGGAGGAGAAGGGAGGAAGAATACAGATGCTGAGGAGGCACACAAAATAAGAGATGTGGAGGGATGATGAGTGGGTAGGAGGGGTGATGAATGGGGAGAAGAGGTGAGAGCTGGGAGGGAGGAAGGGAGAGGAAAGCAGAGGAGACGTGGCAGATCAAGAGGAGAAAGAACGGTAAAGATGAGAGACCAAACACACACACAAGAGAGCATGGGTTTAAGTGAAAGTATTTTCATAACTAGGACCTTGAACTTTAGAATGTCTATTGTTGATGCTTGAATGGACACACATTATCAAGCCCTTCACAACACCTGCCCATCTAGCTGACACCTGACGATAGCCACCCCAAAGACCAACACCTGCACATAAAAACCACAGGTTTGAGGATCAAAGTTGATGGGTGTGTCCTGGTGTTATAAGCCTTTAGACATGCCATGAATTGGAAAAATCTCAGGACGTTGGGATGGGGGGGGGGGGGGGGGGGGGGGGGGGGAGGGGGAGGAGCATGGTTAGACCTGTTCATAATGGTAACACTCGCACATTGCATGAACAACCATATTTATGCAAATAAAACACAACAGCAAACACATTATACACACACACACATTCACACATATGTACATACATACACATACACACACACATACACACCTTGTACACCTGGTTCTTCCCTACCACCTGATCGAACATGGAGTACAGCTTGTTGAGCATGCTCACGATCTGCAGCGGCTGGCA